>OY292402.1:1744546-2344546 GCA_958496205.1 Idaea biselata
GCTCCAAACAGATCTCTTCAACGATCAACAGCATAGATACGAAATTTTGTATACGCATTTAGGAAAGATAGCCTATTTTAGTGGGTGCTGTTATGGTAATAGGATGAGAGAATACATAACAAAGTTACCTGCGTAGCTTCCTGATAAGCGATCCGCCGAGGCGTTTCACCGAGTGGTACTGTCCTAATGTGTAGTTTCTGAATCTCGTCTATCGTTCCTATTGTAACCGTACTGTCTGTAGCCAGCGCTAAACTGTAATAACATAAAAAACATGTATGTATGTGTGTTGGGGGTAATCTCCGAAACCACTGGAGCGATTTGAATGCAATTTAATATGGAGTTACATTGCTTCTTTAGGAGTAACATATTTTATGTTTTACCGATACTTCTTCGGGATACTTGCGCGGGTGAAGCCGCAGGGTGAAGCAGCGCAGTCGAGGTATGATTATCTACAACGCGATTTAGATCCGTGATTCTAACAATAATTATGAACATTTATTGTTGTGTTTTGATACTGATAAAGGACATAGTTACCTGTCTGGGTAAGCCTGTGCATTGAGCGAGCACATGTGGGTGACCTCTTTAAGGTTCACGTTAGAGAACACGAGCTTGCGGTTCGATGAGAAAATCACTTTAGGACGATCCGAGCACGCGAATATGTTGGTCGTTGATAGAGATCTGGAAATTATAAGCATTTTCTACGTCAGCCTACGAACTGAGGTTGGGAAACCTGGGTTGAAGGGTATGACAGGGGTGCAAGTACAGTCAGGCTTCATAACCGTATACTTATTCTCTTCGTGTAGTGGTGCTCATCTACTGTGAGGGATTTCAGGTCGCCCTAGACCTAACGACTGCTATGTAACGCCTTCTGAAGTACGATGTTTTTTTGCTACACACATTATTGGTTGTAGCATAAGCAGTTGGTCCCGGGTGTTATTTCTGATAGAAGTCGTGAGGTCAAGTAAGGGGGCTTTACAGCGACCTGAAAACTCTGACACTAGGTAAGCTACATTACTATACGAAAAAAAATAAGAATAAAGATCGGTTATCCTAACCTGAAAGCCAAGAAAATTAGGTTTCCTGATCTGAAAGTCAAGAAAATTAGATTATCCTGACCTTTAAAGCCATAAAAAACAGTCTTATCCTAACCTGCAAGTCATAAAAACAGTCTAATCCGGACTTTAAAGTTAAGAAAATTTTATCCTGACTTGCAAGTCATAAAAATAGTCTGATCCTGACCCGAAACTCAAGAAAATTAGGTTTCCTGGTCTGAAAGTTAATAAATTGCGTTAACCTAACCTTCAAGCCACAAAAGCAGTACAGCCCTGACCTGAAAGTCCTGAGCACGGTGGGCTGCGTGCCGAGCGTGACGCGGCGGCGGTCGCGCAGCACGCCGTCCGCGCCCAGCGTGAAGTAGTACATGGAGCCGTCGCCCAGCGCCACCAGCAGGTACGACACGCCCTGGGGGCAAGCAAATCTAGTTCTCCAATACCGCGGCATATATGTTATAGCGTCCCCAGCTATGACCAGCAAGGGTATAAAGAGAGGGGTCCGCTGTACTGCCAGGGATCCGTTTTAGACCGATCGTTTCCCCCAATGCTAGATTTGGTTAACTAAAGGAGAGCTACCTCGTCTGGACAACTGGGAGTGCGCAAAACGGCACTCCCAGTTGTCCAGACTGGTACAAGAGCAATGAAGCCGCTCACCACTCGTTCCTAGGAAGAGGAGCGCCCTGGGGGCATTGGGAAGTTCAGCATAGTTTACACGAAGCCAACACTGGCTGCCAACGCTGGCTGCCAACGCTGGGGAGAATAGAGCGCCCGTCTATTTAACAAGGGCCAGGCCGACGTTGGCTTGTCTGCAGGGCTGGCGCCAGCTTTACTGGCTTCGTATAAACTATGCTTAGGGCACGAACACACAAACACACTATTATACGCTTCGAAGTTGGACTTTGGGACTTTATGTAGGTAGAGTTGTGACTTTGTTGCTGGGACCGATTTTATGGCAAGATTAAATTAGCAAATAATCCATGGTAGTAACCGCTGGAGACCCCTCCATAAACCAGCCGTGTATGCACACTGGTCGCGGTCGGTCGGAGTTAGAACACACGACCTTCGGAATAAAAGTCCACATCCGGTGTATGTGTTCTAAACCCGACCGACTCCGAATCAGTGTGCGCACACGGTAAGTTAACGGAGCGGTCTCCAGCGGGTACTTCCAAGGATTATTTGCTAATTTATTTTTTGCCATAAAATCGGTCCGAGCCACAAAGTCATTAATCGTCCCGCACGGCGTAACTGTCGAGATGTCGCTGTGCGTGTAGTAACGAGTAACGAGCGAGGAAAGCCACGCGTTCGCGCTAGTTATCGCTGCTCATACTATCTTTCAATACAAACACGTGACCGGGTACCCACCGCGTGCGCATACTTAACGTAGAGAACGCCCTAAGGCGGTCAATAACCACAAATAACGACCTGCATGAAACTGATCTGTTTTGTTAGAGCTATTTCTTATATTTCATTATCATTAAAGAATGTTATTCGATGTTAATATGATGTCGGTGGACTCATAAGCCGACGACCGCGACGGTACAGTGCCCGAGAGCGCGCCCGCGAGAGTTACCTCGAGGTCACACATGGCCAGCGAGCGCGGGATCATCTCCCCGCCGAGGCGCTCGGTGTGCAGCGGCGCCAGGTCCGGCAGCCGCAGCACGCGCACCGAGATGTCGGTCCACAGCCCCACGCCCACCGCGCCGCCGGGACCCACGTCCACGCACGCCACCTCCTCCTCCATGCACACCTCCCTGCACAAGCAAACCCAGTTCTCTAATCATCATCATCATTTCAGCTGTAAAAAGTCCAATGCTGGACAGGAAACCCATTCCTCTAACCTATGCATATATGTTATTGCGTCCCCAGCTATGACTAGCAAGGGTATGAAGAGAGGGGCAACCGTCGGGGATCAGTTATAGACAGATCGTGTCCCCAAATGCTAGTTACGGTTCTCTTATGTCCACTGCTGGACATAAGCCTCCCTCATAGATTTCCAGATGCTTCGGTTATAAGCGGCCTGCATCCACCGTGAACCCGCGGCCTTAACCAAGTCGTCTGTCCATCTCATTGGTGGACTTCCAACGCTGCGCTTTCCGATCCGCGGTCTCCATTTGAGAACTTTTCGGCCCCAACGACCATCTGCTCTCCGTGCTATATGTCCTGCCACTTCAAAGAGCTAATCCGAATTTCTCTAATACCTACGCATATATGTTATAGCGTCCCCAGCTATGACCAGCAAGGGTATAAAGAGAGGGGTCCGATGTACCGTCAGCCCACCCCGAGGGGCAACCGTCAGGGATCCAGTTATAGACCGAACGTGTTCTCAAATGCTAGATTCGGTTCTCTAAAGAAGAGCTACTTCGTGCCCAAAACGGCACTTTTGGCACTACCAGTTGTCCAGACTGGTACCGGAGCAATGAAGCCGCTCACCACTCGTTCCTCGGAAGAGGAGCTAACGACAACCTCGCTGGGGCCGGCAGAGAAGCCACCTACCACATATCCATGTGTGATACCGAAGCTGTTAAAGGCACGCTCACTTCCCGGCATGAATCCCATGTGGATTCATGCCGGGAAGTGAGCGTGCCTTTAACAGCCTACCTTTGAACCTACAAATCCTGGTAAGCACCGGTCATCCCCAGCTAGAGCCCTACGCTACACAGGACGTTAGTAGCGCCCTCTACGCGCCAACACGTATATAGTTACACTCACGCGACCAGCTCCAGCCTCCTATGATGTACCGCTACATGATACAGCCGGTTCCCGGCGGCTGCCACCGCCCTACTGCCGTCGCAGGCTACCACGGACAGAGCGCGCGCGCCCTCTACACGCCAACTCGCGCCCGCTTCCCAGGATCCCGCCACGCGGCAGATTAGGAACATTCCTTCGTCTGTCACCTTCGAACAAAACACATATCATAAAAGCTATCATGGTCTCCACCCGTGGACGTCCACTATTGTATAACTCCCTAATCCCAACAATGAACTCCAGCTCCACAATGGCCTGTCTTGCGCTATCCGCTTAGGACGTCCACTAATATATAACCCCCTAACCCCAACAATGAACTCCAGCTCCACAATGGCCTGTCTTGCGCTATCCGCTTAGGACGTCCACTAATGTATAACTCCCTTACCCCAACAATGAACTCCAGCTTCACAATGGCCTGTCTTGCACTTTTCTCTTAGGACGTCCACTAATGTATAACTCACTAACCCCCACAATGAACTCCAGCTCCACAACGGCCTATCTTGAGCTGTTCGCATATAAAAGCTTTCTGGGATCCTAACCAGACCACTGTATGAAAACAATACCAATAATAAGACACCTGTTTGTTCGATAGAACGAACATCGAAGGAACAAACAGGTTTTCGTGCTCCACGTCAAACTTTATCGATACTGGGTAGATAGTGGTCAAAAGGTCATAAAAATATTGCAATAGTCCCTAAGGAAAAGCGCACCCTGGGCTCCCGAGAAGGATGCAATCAGGAACATCACTTGGATGACAACCTTAGGCACTCCTTGTCTGAAAAACGAAACAATCATTTGGTTTCAGAATGACTCTCACCTGTAACAGCTGATCATGGTCAACATTCCCCGTGAAGAACGTCTGTCTGTCCGACGCGAAGCCTGGAATCTCTGTCTCCTCTACTTCTTCACCATTTAGAGCTAGTACTCTGCAAAAATAGTAACAACGGAAGATAATGTAGTGCAAGAAAAACGAATATAGTATTTACTAAAGAAACACAGCACCACTCGTCCACCGAATATTGAATCCAACAGAACAACAGCTTCATACAAGCCTGCAGCGTGAGAGGGAGGATCTTAAGGCGGCCTCGGCAATCCCTAAAGGAAAGCGGCGAGAAGTCACGCACACATAGCTGCGCATGTAGTGGAGTACCTACGGCGCGGGCTTGTATGAAGCTGTTGTTCTGTTGGATTAGATATTCGGTGCTTTAAGTGCCAATCGTTTATTCTGATTGGAATACTTATGATTTTAATTAGAATCTTCATATGTTAATGGAATTTAACGATTGTAATTAAAATTTATGGTGCACTGGCAGTTTAAATACCGGGATCAGGTCGCCGTAGACATTCTTTTTTCTTATTTCAAGTGTCACTGACGAGAGGTTATTGTGGTAATGTGCTATACCTAGTCTGTCCAACGAAAGCCAGTACCAAAGTGTCGTGGAAGGTGGAGTTGTGTTCCAGTGTGAGCGGCCACATGCCCTTAATGCCAGGCAGGTCGATGGATGCCTGCTCTTGTATGCCGATACCGTTGCGGATTATGCGCAAGGAACCCATTTTGAAGGCGCCTGGGGGAGGAAGAAGGAATAACGTTACATTACAAGTTTGTTTTGGAATTTGTTAGTAAAATTTAGTCGTGAAATTAAGACATTTTTCGGTTTAAATTGCGTAGTGTTTATAACTTTTAGCATTGTTTCAACGTTCAACATTTCGAGAACTTTACAGGTCCCTTCTGCTGCTAGACAAACAGGACATCGTTAGCCAGTATTGCTGGTTGTAGAATATAGTAATTTAGTTTTTTTAACAGAATATTAAATATTCTGTTATTGTGATTTACGCTAACATCAAATTTTGATGTTAGCGTAAATCACCGAAAAAAGTACCCCCATGACAAATCACATCTCAGTCAATCCTGAAGAAGGGACCTGTAAAGGTCCCAAAACGTTGCACGTTGGAACAACTCCGATGGAGAAATCCCTAAATATATCTTCCTCAACCCAGGAATATAGCCACATTACCTGAGCAAGTGATGAGCTGGTTCTGGCCCTGCTTCTCCAGGTCCACGACGCACATGTCGACGATGGGTGCGAGCGAGGTGAAGGTCTCCATGGGCTGCACGTAATGGCCGCCCTCATCCCGCGCTGAAGACAGCCGCACCAGCGCGGAGTCTCCGAGCCGCGACCCCACAAACACCACACCGTTGTCCAGGTACGTCATGCATTCTGGGATTGGGATCTCGCCTAACAGATTTAACTTTTATATTAATTACAATCGCTGTTTAAAGATTATGGTGCTTTAGGGCAAAGGTCCTAGGGCTACTGTGGTCCACGCGGCAGTAGCAGTTCCTACTGTAACAGCTACTTACCTAGTTGCTTACCCACTAACACAGTTCCTACTGTTACTTTTGCTTACTCAAGTTGCTTACCCACTAACACAGTTCCTACTGTTACTTTTGCTAACTCAAGTTGCTTACCCACTAACACAGTTCCTACTGTAACAGTTGCTTACCCAAGAGCTCCACCTTGAGGTCCTTGACGGCCTGCGTGCCGTCCGGCTTGAGCTGCAGCTCCACCAGCAACATGAACAGGCGGCCCGCGATGTCTCCCAACAGGTACCGCAGTCCGCGCACGTCCACGCGGCAGTAGCAGCTTATTGGAGTTAACTGAATCAAATATACGGTACATTGCGTATAATATCTGACATACACTGAAGTTATACTACACCCTCGGCTATTGCACTCAAAAACAGCAAATTACGGCCGTATTTTTGAACCACTGAACGAAAATTCGAGGTCCGCATGCTTGCTGTCGCTTGTTGTGTGTGCACACGAATGGGTTTTCTTTCTCACGGCTTGGAAGGCGTGTAAATAAAATAATAATAATAATAATAAGCCCGCAGGGCACCTTGAGGCGAGGTGTCGGGGAGTAGCGACCCCGCGGCTACCCGAGTGCTGCAGGGGGAAACCACCGTTCCTCACCTCCGGCTTGCCTTAGTTGGCTGGTCGGAGTGAACACTGACGAGGAAGCGGTCCCCCGCCTTTGGCTTGCCTTTACCGGCCGGTCAGAGTGGAGTCGCGAGAGCAGAAATGCTCGGAGGATGGACACCTCACGTCAGTGATGAGTTGGCCCGCTCCACAGTATTACCTAGGATGGTTTAAAATCCGGTGAGGTTGCTCCATCCTTCAGCCACTCACGCCCCTGTTGCCCCCTGGCTGTAATTTGCTCGGCTTAATTAGGGTGGCCCAGTTTGTGAGTTGGCGAGTCTCCGCCTGCCATTTTACGTGTTTGTTGAACATTGTTACGGCAGGCGCCATAGTCGCCATAGTTCCCCCCAGTATCCAATCCACTACCAACCCATTTTCATAGCCCAAGTAGTTTTCACCCGTAGTTTACACAATAGTTCTATCCAAACCGGGGGTTGTCCTTGCCTGCATTTTATAGTGTAGACAGGGATAATCGCCGGTTTGGTGTCCATTTCATACTTTGCAATTAAAATTGTAACTAAAACAGGCCTCTACGTGTTGGCTTTGGCCCCACGCACGCCTACCAAAGGTCCGGGGCTCAATAGCCCCGTGAAACGGTAACGTTACAAACAATAATAATAAATTTATTTCCAAATTAATGTATATACAATAATTACTTAAAGTCAAATTTTGATTTAAATGCGTGGAAAGAGTCGCTTGAGAACGGCGGTTTGCAACTCAACGTAGCGAAGACCGAATACTTGGCTAGCAATACCACAGATCCCACACCTGTCTGCGTAGACGGTCACATGGTCGACCGGACAGACCAGTTCAAGTACTTGGGATCTGTGCTTCACGAGTCCGGCGACATCGATTGTGACGTCAAGTCCCGCATTTCGGCAGCTTGGGCCAAGTGGCGAGAGGTAACTGGTGTCATCTGTGACCCGAAAATGCCGGTTAAACTGAAGGGACAGGTCTATAAAACGATCATTAGACCTGTCCTTTTGTATGGTAGTGAGCCGTGGCCATTGCTTGAGCGACATAAGCAGGAGCTGCGTGTCACGGAGATGAAGATGCTGCGCTGGATGTGTGGAGTGACGCGAAAAGACCGCGTCAGAAACTCCCGCATCAGGGGCAGCCTTCATGTCCGAGACATTGCAGACAAACTGCAAGAATGCCGCTTACGGTGGTACGGCCACGTTCTACGAAAACCGGCTAGTTACGTGGGAAACAAATGTCTTGCTATGGCGCCTCCGCCCGGCCGCGGCAGATTGGGAAGACCCAAGAAGTGCTGGCTTGACGTTGTAAGATCGGATATGCGTGCTAATGGCCTCACTACACGGGATGCCGAAGATCGTGCGAGGTGGAGACGTAAAAGTAGGAAAGCGGACCCCAGGCTCTCGAGAGAGATGCAACCGGGAACAACGTTGGATGATGATGACACGAATGGGTTTTCTGACGGATCAAATAAACGACTCCTAATGTGGTATTTAAAGAGCTTCGACCCTATACCGAAGATCGAAAACGTATTAAATAGGACAGAGACAGGCACAGTCATTTCCATCATCATCGTCGGATCGGGCGCTGTGAATAAAGGTGTGGTTTCCACACTAAAATTATAGTCTTAAGTCAACTTTCAAAATGATGTATTTTATACACTGCTTTCAAGAATTTTTGAATTTGAAGTTACTTTTCAACTGTCTATTTTTTCATTTGTAGTTACGTTATAATTTTCATTAAAGAATCGGATTCAATGTTATAATGATATTCTACTCTACTTTTGTCTACTTACATGTTATTTAGGTTTACCTTTATTTGTGGAGGAGCGACGGCAACGTAACTTAATCCATCGTGATAAACAAATGATTCTTGACCTATAACGATGACACCACCTGAAAAACAAATAATATTTAAAGGGTCATACCAGTCTTAAAAGTTTTGTGGACGTTTTTCATCCGTAGCCTCATAATTGGGCCATTGGTACGTGATTTTAAGACGCGGGTGTCATCTCGATGTTATCCTTTACCGCAAGAGCAATGTTAATATTAATAATGCACATAGGTAAATTTTTCTTAAAGAAAGAGACATTATATTTACCTAGAGGGCTGGGCACAGGAATCAAGAGTGACGCCTCTGTTTCCACATTGTCTTGTTTCCATGGTATTTTGTAAAATTCTTTATCGCGTAAATTTATTTCATGTGTCTGAAATTAAAGTTTTTATATTATGGTATATTATTCTATCTGTGCTCTACGTTTTGACTTACGTAAGACCGACTATCAGGCAACTGATTCCAATCTTTCGCAGCACGAATGACAAAGCGCAAAATGTATTGCTACCACTACTAGAATCATCTTAGACTTTTTGAAAAATGCATACATAAATTCATAGTCAGCATACTTTTTGATTTAGAAACCCACAACCGAAAACATGTGGTTTATTGTGGTTATGTACTTTTATAAATCGCAATGGCATTTTTACATACCTTGATGTGTCGCCCATTGAGATCTTGGTGTATTAAAATTATAGTTGGGTTCGCACAACCATGTAAAAATTCTACATCATAAACATTTAACTCATCCAATCTGAAACAAAAATGGGCTGATTATTCTACCCTATTCTATGCCAGAGCTACACAGCCATTTAGGCTTAAATGATACTCACCTTAAACTAAGAACTTTCAGTTCTGTTGAATCATTATCAAGTGGTATAATCTTAAACAATCCATCATACAGCTTCAGACCAATAACTCTGACTTGCGGGTCTATGACAACTAAGATACCATTCTCAGAAGGTTTTGCGATTCTTTCAGAAACATCCCCGTGTGCTCGTGTGACCACTTCCAGCTCCCCACTTGGATTTATACGCCATTCTAGTATCATTGCATTGTATCGAGCTGTTAGTATGAATACAAGGTCTTTTGACTCATTCTGAAAGTGGGGAAAAATGATTTATTAAAACTTGTAAACATTATTTCTTAGTGTTAATCCACACGTCCGTCCTCCGTTCGTTCTTGTGTTATTAAAACTTTATGGTAAATTCTGTGATCCTATTAGAAAACCTAATTGGATTAAAAGCAGGTGTTATTTATAAAAAAAAGTTTTGTACTATAAAAACATTGCTCTTACAGTGAAGGAAAACATTCTGAGAGATCTGGAGCAACTAATATGTGTTATTTGCTCCAGATCCCTCAAAATATATAGATCCTTTTCTCTTGACATGGCTACTATACTAGGATGGTAGCGTAACTGCTGTGGGCAAGCATACTCCACCTAATAATGTCTCGCACACTACTACAGCACCATAAATAGAATGGATTTAAGTTAATTGCCCTGTTATAAATAATTTAAAATGATATGAAAGTTGTCTCTATCTATTGTGTTTATTTTTTTATTAATTTATGTAGATTTGCATGATGGAGTCAGTAGGAGTACCTAAGTTAAATCCTCAGAAAACTTTATTGTTTATAATAAAGTTTAGTTTAGTATTGAGTTCTAAAAAGGATACTGCTACCAAATGCCTCCCATTCTGCCCTCACATGGGATCATGACCCTCGTGTAAATATGTATATTATTTATAATTATAAAAAATGGGTTTAAACTACAGTGTGCGTAGTGGGGAGTCGTAACTTTTTATATTATTTTAATAAGATACTTACTGGAGGTCTAAACATCTTCATCTTTGCCACTCTGCCATAAAGGCCAACCTCTTTCATCGGCCGGAGACCCTCTGGTGTAACCAGGTACAGTTCCAGACGGTTCATCTTAGCTACCAGCAGGTTTAGATCCGTCGGGGATGTGAAATTGCCTAAAAAATCAGCAATTTTCTAGAGATTTTGACAAAATCTAATTGGACTACATACATTGGATAACTAATTATATAGTAATCTCGAAGTTATTTTATAATTATCCAATAAAGGCAGCATTAAACTAGTCAACAAATTAGCAAGTTGTTACTTTAACTAGCCAATAAAAATATAATACCGCTAAAAACATCAAAATATTGCTAAAAATCTAACCTCATCGCAAATAAAAACTAGTCAAATTGGACAAGAATTTACCTGTAATACATGCTGTTACAGCGGTTGCTTTTTGAGCAGTCACCACGTAATGGAATGCCATGGTGCTGAAGCACTTTTTATCACTAAATCAAGAAACAAATTCACAAAATTCTATAATTTTTCAACTCAACAACACAATTTTACCGACGACCCGCGATGTCGGTTTTTGCTTTTTGAAGAAATAGTGATGTACGTATGTTTTAAACTTAAGCGAGTTGAAAATCAAAACCGATTGTTGAATGCGAAAATTAAAATAGAAAAATATAAATCTATTGCATAGCATTTTCTATCAACTTTTGCAATTATAATTGCCATGGCAACATGGTAGGTGGAGTGGGGGGGGTGTTAGGTTTTATTTTCGTTACGGAATTTCTTGATTGGGTCGCCGCGCTCAAACCCCGCGATAAAAGATATGCAATAGCTCAAAAACTTAAAAGCTTGATAAACTTGTAAGGTGGATACTGTTACCATTTTCATACAAACATAATACCAACATAGAAATATGAAAAATTTAGTTTTCTACCCTAATAGCGGTATTTTTCGAATTAAGATTTTATTTTTACATGGCCCCCACCACAAGGTTTTCCAAAATATTCATTCGAAATGAAATAAAATGGAGATACATTTCGTTAATTTTTACAGCGTAAATTACTTTTTATTGGGAATAGTATAAAACAAATGAGATGTAAACTAGTAATTTACGCTAGAAAAATGAACGAAATGTATCTCCGTTTTATTTCATTTCGAATGAATATTTTGGAAAACCTTGTGGTGGGGGGCCTGTAAAAATAAAATCTTAATCCGAATAATACCGATATTAGGGTAGAAAACTAAATTTTTCATAATTCTATTTCGGTATTATGTTTGTATGGAAATGGTAACAGTACCCGACTTCTTAAGTAAAATTATGTATTAGGTAAGGAAATTAAATACACGGGCAAAACTGACACTGCAACTTTACCTATAGAGCCCACACCTGCACCCATTATAAGATTTATAAAGAAAGAACAATGGCAGGTCGCCAAACAACGTTTTTATCAATTTAAAACTTAGGCGTCTAGATATAAAAAAAATACTAGAAGAATCTACAGAAGTCCCAGAATACATAAAACTAACTAAAACACCTTATATCACCGAAGTTAAAAAGATAAGAGTATTTTAAAATAGCCTTCTCGGCCGTTGTCGCCATGTTGGATTAATGAGGAATTAAAAAAACAGTTGCGTGTTTTTTGATATTAGAAAATAAAATACATACGTGATTAAAATATAGACGTTACACGCAATTACAATAACAGCATTACATAATTAAGTTGTTTTGACATTAAGTTTCAGTATCTCGACAAATGGCATCTCGAGAGTCCGGGGCCAAAAAAGAAAAAAAAAAGTTTCAGTCTAAAATGGTGCATCGGAAGTTGAAGTAATAGTAATAATAACTTATTTTTTTATTTTAAAAACGTTCGTCCTTTTGATTAAACTAATAGTGTCAAAAACCACAAAAAAAATATTGAAATTCATTCGTTATACACTCATTTTTAGACGTTTTTGTTGGGTGATATCAAGACCGCCTATGTTCTTTGTGCATGTGTCCAGGAGTGGACTCTGTAGGTAAAGTTCCAGTGTCAGTGTCGCCCGTGTAATTTAAGCATAATAGTATTATGAAAAATAATAGTATTTTACATGAAAAAGTACAGTATTATGATAATAGGACTGTACTGTACTGCTGTACTACTACTGTACTGTACCGTACTTTTTCATGTAAAACAGTTTAAATAAATAGCGAAACGATCGATTGTTGAATGAGAAAATTAAAATAAAACAAAATTAATTATGTACCTACTGTACTTTTTAATATAGATAGAGCAAAGCTGACTTCTCATAATCGCTTTGAATTGTTTTGCAAACAAATCAATCAATCAAAAGGTAAGCTAATGAAACAAACAAAAGCAAATGATTCACTGAACATCACTATTACAATTATTGCCAGTGAAGAAAAACATGTGAATTGTTGCCAGGTTTGGGTTCTCTGGCTTCGTACGGTTTGTCTATATAGCCAGCATCAAGTCACATTACATTATTATTTCTCTTTTATCTTTCCATTTCATGTTCTTTCTTTTATCTTCTTTATTTTATTAGTAAAGAATTAAACAAGAAATCGAAAATAAAAGCCGTTGAGAGTAGGTATCAATTTTCACTACACAATCAATCGTTCTTCTCTTCGTGCCGAGATGGACTTTCCTTGTTGACTACGGAACCCTAAAAATGAAACTGCTACCAAATGCCTCCATTCCGCCCTGATCCTACGGGATCACGACGCTCTTGTAAATATATTTTCCTCATTGTACTCTTTGATAATAAGTTCATATTTCCCACTCATCAAAATCGGTTTAGCGGTTGCTCTTCCGATCAGGTAAAAAGTATTGTCAATATTACCTGCTCAAATATTTTCAGAAAATTACTATGGTCATTTATAATGAGAGTTTCAACTTCTATGATTCTTATTTTCTAAGTTTAAATAAATCAGAATATCACAGAAGAAGTAAGGATCGAAGGAATAAAGGTACTAGAAAGGTACAACAAATACACCTACAGCAGTAGCAAAATAGTATAATTTCATTAATATATTATTTACAAAAATCTAAGTTATATAATAATAGCACATACATAACTAAAGTAGGTCACTAAACAGTACTAATTTAATGAATATGGGCAGTATTTAATATAAATAAAATATTAAATAATAAATCAGTCTTGTTGTTTGCTCGGTGGTACGCTTTGAAACAGTACTTGTGTGAGGAATGTGAATTTTCCTGAAACAATGCGAAATCATTAGAAAAAATCTGCCAAGTGTAAGTCGGACTTCCGCACGAAGGGTTCCGAACCATTATCACATTTAGGTACGGAAATTCAAACAAGCGAAATCCGTGAACAAAACGTTAGTTTTTATTTTCACCAGTATATTCACTAGATGGCGCTAGTGGTAAAAATAAATCGCGCTAGGCTAACGGTGCGTTTTAATTATAAAATTATGTTTGTTGTTTGGGAGCCCCACTTAAATATTTATTTTATTCTGTTTCTATTAGTTGTTGTTATAGCGGCAACAGAATCTGTGAATTGTAACAACAGAATCTGTGAATTTTAACTGTCTAGCTACCACGGTTCATAAGATAAAGTCTGGATAGAAAGCCAGACACTACCTAATAGGGTCTCGTTTTTACCGTTTGTGTACGGAACCCTAAAAAGCAGGTAGGTAATAGAGTATAGATAAATGTGTGTAGTACAAACACTCGAGTTTACTCTTTACTATAGGTAGTCTAGACAATTAATCAACTATACATGTGTTGTGAATAGATAAGGGAGCAATGACTGATTGTGTGAAACGCGTGAGAATCATTACATCTGGTTTTGTATACAGAGTGATAAACAGGGCTAAAACACAGTGTTCAAAACATTGAGTCAAATTATAATTGCATTAGTATTTAAATTATAATCGGCCGAGCGTCAGCTAAGTCGATTTATAGAAATAAGCCGAACCACATTGTAAGCGTATTTTTTTTAAACAATAATCGGCCGAGCGTCGGCTCGGTCGATTATTATATGCTATGCAATAGCTTTACCGCGGCAGTCCCCGAGTGGCACGTTTTTAGGGTTCCGTACCTAAAGGTAAAAACGGGACCCTATTACTGAGACTTCGCTGTCTGTCGGTCCGTCCGTCCGTCTGTCCGTCTGTCACCAGGCTGTATCTCATGAACCGTAATAGCTAGACGGTTGAAATTTTCACAGAAGATGTATTTCGGTTGCCGCTACAACAACAAATTAAAACAAATATTTAAGAGGGGCTCCCATACAACAAACGTGTTTCAAAAACATCGAATCGAGTAGGTCATGAAATTCAAAATGGCTGCCCTATCTGTCAAATACCAGTCTGCCTTCACTTATCAAAGAGTTTCAGATTGTCTTTGTGCCAAAGTTTTTTTTTTCATTTTTTTTTAGTGGTGTGGTCGTATGATGGAAGTAAGAATCGAAGCTAAATATGTCACATTTTCCTATCAAATTTTAAAAGTGGTAAACGATTTTAGGGTTCGGTACCCAAATGTGATAGTGGTACGGAACCCTTCGTGCGCGAGTTTCGCACTTGGCCGGGTTTTTTTATTTATTTTGTAGCACGTTGCCATGGTTACCGATTTTTCGTTACGGAATTTCTTGATTCGAAGCCTGCGATAAAAGCTATGCAATAGCTTAAAAATAAAACCAATAGAAACTTACTTAACAAACTAGTAGGCGTCTTCTTATAATAAACGAAGGTAGTGTAAACAGCGACGCCGATGACGATGAATCCGATCGCCATCAGGTACTTGAGGGACGGATCGTGCACGATCGGCAACACCGACAGGAATATCGCGACTAATAACACGAAGCACGGCACCGGCGTCGGCACTCTGTACGGCCGGAGTTTGTTTGCCTGTAACATGCAATCAAATCATCGTTATAGATCCTAAATGGTAAGATTAAATCAAAAATGATTAAAGAAACCTAACCATGATTTTCAATGACCTATTCAACGATACCACACTTGTCTTGATATAGTCAATCAACTTTTGTTTTCTTAACCAACTTTAAGTCGTTATAGATACTAAATGGTTAAATTAAATGAAAAATGATCTAGGAAACCTAAGAATTATTTTAAATGGACAGTCTCCATTCTCTTTCTCCATACAAACGTAGTTTACATTTTCCTCCCTGGATAAAGACATTAAGAGACAATATGTTTATGCCATAAAACCTATATCTGTCATGTCATGACTATGCATCAATAATGTAGTATGATATTATATTAATAGGTACTAATACGTTTTTTTTTACGATTTACGTTTTCACGATTTAGTTTTACGCAAGTGCTAAAAATAAATGTTAAAAAATGATATTAAAAAGTGATATTATTGTTAAAAAATTAAAATCACGTTTTTTGTATAGGAGTCATTAGGAGCTCCCCTTAAATACTACTTTTTAGTATTTGTGTTATAGCTACTTCAGAAATACATAATCACGTTTCATAATATTGCCTGGTGACAGACAGACAGCGGAGTCTCAGTAGGGTCCCGTTTTTGCCTTTTGGGTACGGAATCTTAAAAAGTTTCAGTGGACTCAGTTTGTTAAAGACTCCGCCTATTTGACTTATCCCTGAACATGACGTTACTTATAGCTTAGTTTTGTTTTACTTATATAAATTTTATATAAAATAAATAGTATAATAATATAAAATATAAATTTGTTTTGTATAAAAATCAAACAAAACATATATGGTCAGCATAAACACTTGTCTCCGGCATGAATCGAACCCGCAAATTTCTGCTAAATGTTACAGAAATAGTAGCGTGTTTTGCCACACGGTTTTTGTATGAAATCGAATGCGATTTCATGCAAAAACCGTGTGGCAAAACACGGCCATGTAAAAAGAGTTGCATATCTTATATTACTTATATTATAAAGATGAAAGATTTGTATTTTTGTATGTAGGTTTGTAATGAATAAACTCAAAAACTACTGGACCGATTTCAAAAATTCTTTCACCAAGCCACATTATCGAGGAGTACTATAGGCTACTTTTGATCCCGATATTCCCACGGGATCGGGACTTACGCGGGTGAAACCGCGGGACGCAGCTAGTTTTCTATAAAATCGAATTATGCGACCGAAGTTACCTTATACATATAAATACATATCTCTAAAGTAATTTAGTAAATTACCTTGAGTTTTTGTAGCCATTTGAGCGCATACAAAACTATTTTTTGCAACAAATACAATTGAAGTATTATTTTACCTGTGTTTTCCTTAAGACTAGTAACGCCACCATGGCTAGCCCGTAGAAGAACCAGAGGAACCAACTGGCGAACTCGATCAGTGTCTGTATGTTGCCCACAGATATGAATATAGTTGTGAGGAGGCACTAAAACAAAAAGAAATATGTCAACCAAAAATGGCGTAGTTGTGACTGGCGTATAACAGTCGTGGAGACTACGAATAAAATAATTCAGCCAAGTGCGAATCGGACTCGCATTAGAAGAGTTTCGTATCATTATCACAAAAAATACGTTTGTGGTATGAGAGCCCTACTTATTTTGTTTTGTATTTGTGGTTATAACGGTAACAGAAATACATCATAAATGTAAAAACTTCAACTGCCCAGCTATCACGGTTCATGAGATACAGCCTGGTGACAGACAGATTGACAGTGGAGTCTTAGTATAAGGGTAGGCACCGTTTCTACCCTTTGGTTTTTTTTTTTTTTTTTTCATTTATTCAAAGAAAAGACACACACATTACATTACATTATGTTACAGAACATTAAAACCCTTGTATGAGATCGTGGGGCAAGTGAACTAGAATAACAAATAAAGGATTAGCTCTCTGAAGTGGCAGTGGGCAGGCCATATAGCACGGGGAGATGGTCGTTGGGGCCGAAAAGTTCTCGAATGGAGACCGCGGATCGGAAAGCGCAGCGTTGGACGTCCACCAACGAGATGGACGGACGACTTGGTTAAGGCCGCGGGTTCACGGTGGATGCAGGCCGCTTATAACCGAAGCATCTGGAGATCTATGAGGGAGGCTTATGTCCAGCGGTGGACTTCTTACAGCTGAAATGAAACAAACGAACCTGGAAAGCGACCGCAGGTGCGGGTGTAAGCCGTAGCACGTTCACATAGGAGAACACTTCAAGCATGTGCCCTCCGCGCGCGGCCGTGTAGCACACCCTGTAGAAACAAACAAATAGATAATCTATGTACAGTTGGTAACAATTAGTGTATAACCACTGTAGATGTTACAAAAAAGGCACCTAAAAGTATTAGTTTTTTATCAAGGTAAAATTAAGGTTAGTATATTAGACCGTACAGTTGGTAACAATAAGTTTATAACCACTGTAGACGTTACAAAAAAGGCACCTATATTAGATTTTTATCACAGGAAATTAAGGTTTATTAGAACGTACAGTTGGTTAGGTTAGTACAGTATTTCAACTGTAGACGTAACAAAAATGCGAGAATTAAAATGCTTTCTGACTTACAGAACGGCTTTTAGGACAAAGCTTGAATACAATCAGAACCTTTCAGATAGAACTATAACCTCCTGCTTAAGTAAAAACATTTTTATAAAATCTATTCGGCCGATATGTTTGGCATAGTGTATTGAAACGAATAATACAAAAAAATCGCCTCCGAAAGTCCCGAAGCTTTACAGTTTCTGCAGTCTTAGCATACGACCACGAGAAACATTTTATCGATCCACATTTTTTTCTCCAATGACGAAAAAATTAAAATTCAACTAAATTATCTCGTGTCGTAGGTATGTGTTAACTCTTTAAACTTCAACGCAATTATAACTTTTTAAATATATTATACAACAGATTACAACCGCTCATTGTACCAATTCTAAAATTAGCTAGTTTTAGTTTTTATAATGTGTTTTGTAAATTTTTGGTGCTATAAAGTTTTTATCAATCTATCTATCTACAACCAAAAATAACTGCTTATCTCATTTACAGAACTCTACAGTGGAGGTACACTATTAAAATCGAACTGTACGATACTTTGCTAACAGCTACCCCATACAATTGCGAGTTTACCTGCGTCACACTATAGAAATAACACGTCATTCTAAGGGAGTGGTAACGTTATTATTATTGTTGCCGACAGTTTCACTATCGATAGTTCACCTTGAAAAACCGAATCTATAGATAAGTATCTATAAAAGACTTTCTCCTGACTGACTGACTGATCATCGCCCAGCCTAAACCGCTGTTTATAGAGGGCTGTTTGGAGAGTGTGTTTTTAAGGCATTCGGTAAGGATTTTTTAATATTTCCATGCGATCAGGAGTTATGCAGGTGAAACCGCGGGACACAGCTAGTTATAATATAAATATAAAAGTTTGTATGTCTGTAAGTGAACGAGTAGAACGAGTATGTTTGTTACTCCTTCACGGAAAAATTCCTTGTTGTTTTTTTTTTGATGATACATTTCTTCTTGTAAATATCCTGGTACTTATATTTTTAGTAAAAATGCCTTGAGCAATAAAAACAAAAAGAAATATTATACCTACTAACAGAGCTAACGATGCTATTGCTTTTATCTACCAAAAGCCCATAGACTATCGATAGTTGAAGTAAAACCACTAATATCGTTAGCTCCGTTAGTATAATTACTACCGACAACACTAGGTGATATTTCACCCTCCATATTTATGTTTGGGGTTGATAGAAATAGGTGAAGGTCAGAGATAGGTCGAACTCAAAGTATATCTAATCTACCCATCGCTGTAAAACTGTACAGTATAATTAGGTAAGATCGGATAAGGGGGAAGACCGTAGGACTCAAATATCTTTCAAAATAGGTGATATTTTTATGTGTTAGCCACGGTGTTCACAAGACCAATTCACTTCGCACCGATCTGTGGCACCCGGTAGTTGCAATGTCATCTACAGTGTTCGGCACTAAGTGTGCTAAAATAGGTATCTCTGTTACATTTACAATTACATCATAGTACCTAAGTATCTTCATTCTCCAATCTATCGAATTAATTTATTTTTCTAACCTACTTCAAAAAAGGAGTAGGTTTCTCAATTCGGGTTATATTTTTATTGTGTGTTCGCGGCTAACTTCAATGCTTATGAACCGATTTTGATGATGCACCGAAGCAATTTTTACTGTTCGACAAAGTTTAAGTACTTTAGCACAGCTAATGTCGAACACTGGATCTATGTTGGAAGATATTAGAGTCATACGATCTTCCCCCTTATCTGATCTTACCTGACTATACTCTAGGTTTTAATTAAATTAAATTGTACAATACCTAAGTTGTTAAATGTAATGGGGCTTTTGTTGAATGACTGACTCATTTCTAACGTGAAAATAGAATGAATTAACATTGGATATTCAGGTGCTGGTAAATTGTAAATACACTGTAGTTTTCGTAGCAAGGTTAGAGATTTAAGAGGTCGTTACACGGTATTAAAATAACCTAAAATATCATTTCAATATGGCAGTTAATCTGTAAATTCAAATATAACGTTTGTTAAATTATAACATTAGAAAAATCAGTCTTATTAGCGTATTTGCAATTGCAATGTTGTTGAAATGTAATTGTGGACGGCCCCTGGGCCAACTTAAATTTGTCCACACCTACAGCACAGCACACATCGAAAAAAAAGTCGACATTTTTACATACATACCTACCTACCTATCGACATATTCTTTCGATGTGTGCTGATGTGGACAAAGGGAAAAGTGCCTGTGCCTTAGAGAAAAAAAATCGTTTATTTCTGTTTTTTTTTCAGGTTATTCACCTAGTGACCCCGAACTGCACAGACATAGCGCATCCGAAGGTCGCGATAGCCACACCGAGCGGTATCAAGAAGCTGGCAGGGCCCAGGACCCTGGTCCCGAAGGCCACGGCCACGGCCGGAACTGACACCATCTCGGCGTAACTTAGAACCGTCATGTAGGCTACATTCATGAAGACATATAGCGCTGTTATTAGAGGCACAGCTATTGATATACTAAGAGGCACGTTTCTGAAACAATGAGATGGAAAATAAATTAGAATATGGTTCATTTGTTCTATTATTTTTGGGGATTATGAGGATGTTTCAAAGAATCCTACTAATATTATAAGTGTGAAAGTTTGTGTATAATAAATTACGTATATAAGTAAGTACTAAGTAAAGGAGTATATTTGTTACTCGTTCACACAATACTACTGGACTGGTTGCAATGAAACTGAAGACTTGGACTAACACAGAAGCTACTTTTCATCCCGATATTCGGGATTACTAAACCGATTGTTATGAAACTTGGAATGTAGAAAGCTATAGTTTTGAGAGTTGTAAACACAGCTAGTTAGGTAGCTAGTTATGCATAAATTGAATCTCAGTAATTTTATCATTGCTAGATAACAATATCAGATGATACTGCTGCAATCTCTTAACAAATCTCAGATTATTTTTTCCAAGTTAGATAAATATTAACATTTTATCTGTCTGCCATGCCGTCTTAATTGTAACGGGCAATTGTAATTGAAACGAATTAAGATTGTATTAAGGAAATATTTTTGTTATCAAAATGCATATAAATATTTGTTTAAGAAATTCATGACATGCGTCGTAGCTGAAATGTAATAGTACATTATGATATAAGTGCGGTAAGTTGAAAATTACAGCCGAGGCGATATTGCTAGCCCGAGCCGTAGGCGAGGGCTACAAGAAAGCAGAGGCTGTAATTATCAAAGCGCACGTATGTCATACGACGTGTTATAACACATTTGCGAGGAAATAAATAAAACTCGGACTTTCTTAAACGAATAAATCTTTAATCACTTGCTAAAGCGCGCGGAATAATTTTTATTTGTTCACAAATTAGCGATGCGCGGGCATCAGTGCTTTTTTTTTTAAGGCAACGGTACAAAAACAGCCAGTATTACTAATAAAGTAAATTAATATTTTTTTGTTTCTGTTACAGATGTAATTTACTGTCAAAATGAATTAAATTAAAGAATTAAATGTTTATTTTTTATATTTTATCTCCCAAAGTTAATTTTATTCATAAAATATTGACCACTTTTCTGACATAAAAACTTTTTGATTTGCTTTCTTTGCTTTTTTTTTCTTAAGATTTAAAAAAGTACCGTTGGTTTTAGACGGAGCATGATAAACCGTACGTGTTACCTTATTAGAAAGAAACTCGTGCGTTTTACTTTACGATTACGCACAAGTACGTAATGACATACATTACGATATTGAAATTGGTGAAATAAGAGGCCCTTTACGAGCAAATGTGTTATAAAATAATTTACTGCCGTTTTACCACATTTTAACACATAACATAATATAAAATCTTCCGTAACCTTCCCTAAAACTTTACAGTTAGACTATGCTCTGTAACAAAGAGACTATTCTTTCTACGTGAGTGAGCTTGCTGCAATTATAAAAATATTTTTTTTACTAGCTGCCCCCCGCAGTGTCAATAGAGTTATTTCCGAAAATAGTAGCCTGTGTTGATCCAGGACTCCAGCCATCTGAATATAAAGTTTCATCGCAATCGTTCAAGTAGTTTTCAAGTAGTAAGGAGTAGGCATGTATGGAAAAAAACTTTTAACTTTATAATACGTTTTATAGTAGGTAGTATTATTTCGCAAGTAACACACATTGTAAACTTTATAAACTCACACGATATGTAGAGCAACTCTTATTTACATTTTTTACATTCGCAAAATAACAATACGCGATTAAGAGCCGGGAAATATGTAAATTATACATAGTTACTTTGTATTAGAAATACTTACACAGCTGGGTTAATAATTTCTTCAGTGACGACAGTTACGCTGTTCCAACCATCGTAAGCCCACAGCCCCGAGTAGAGCGCTAGAGCTATGCTCCCCGGACTTGTCGTGCTGCCTTCGAAGCCCTTGTTTAGGTGGGCTGTGTTACCTGCACACAAAATAATCTATCTAGTATCTATCTATACTAATAAAAGAGGTAACGTTGGTAACATGTATGTATGTATATTTGGGTAATCTTTGAAACTACTGGACCGATTTCAAAAATTCTTTTACCGATAAAATGCTTCATTATCAGGGAGTTACATGGGCTATCTCGATATTCCCATGATATCGAGACTTAATCGGAGGACGCAGCTAGTATTGTATAATTTTTAAACACTGTTTTTTTCTACCTCCAGTCTATCTTTACTTCTTTTCGTGTAGTGCTCTAGTGTTAGTTAAAGTTCAGGTCCCCCTAAGTTCTCTAATTTGACCTAACGACTGCTATCAGAGATTTAAAAAATGCTATCGAATTTAGAACTTTTTTAAAAAGGCGGTTAAAAACAAACAACAAGTAGGTAGGTACCTACCTACATAATTTATCTAATATTTATTATAAGATATATGTAGGTACATTTTAGACACTATTTTGAGATCGATATCGGTGTTATCTAAGTTGACATAGTGTTCATATATATTTTTATCTAAAGCTTCTGATATAAGTTGTTATAAAAGTTGAAGTACCGACAATGTTTTACAACGTAAGTCAGATTCTTTGAGTACCTACCTATTGGTTACCTATTTGCTGGTACTTTGTGGACAACTCGCACTTGGCCAAAAATTGAACTAAGTATTGCAAAATATTTACATTTTTCCCGGGTCTCATACGCGCGCATATAACAATACGCGAGTAAGACTAGGGAAAATGAAAATTTGCATAGGTAGGTACAAACCGTGTGAGTTTAAAAAGTTGATGCCAACCCTTCTTTTGCGTCGCGCAGTCGGGTAAAAAAGAATAAAAGTTTCCGAAGACAGTTTCCCAGTATCTTCTAATTTATAAAAGAAAACCCTCACCATACCTACAGGAACCACTGGTTGCTAAGGGTGCTTCATCTAAGACCGTATCAACGCTTACCAACAGGTGTGGTAGACGCTGGCTTCACTAATAAAATCAATGTTCTCTAGTATCCATACCACAAGCTTAGCTGCTTAATTTGAGGCTAGATATCGCTATGTGCAACGTCTTGAAATATCTACACTCATATTATAAAGAGGAATGATTTGTATTTTTGTGTGTCTGTATGTTTGTAATAAATAAACTCAAAAACTACCTACTGGACCAATTTCAAAAATTCTTTTACCATTAGAAAGCTACATTCACCCTGAGTAACATAGACTTTTGAACCCGATATTCCCACGGAATCGGGACTTACGCGGGTGAAACCGCGGGATGCAGCTAGTTTATTTATAATTTGCTTATCTAGATGAGCGTGCTACATCTTAGATCACTACATCTCTTACCATCTACGAGACAGTGGTAAAATCAATAACAACAAAAAACAAACTAAAAATTACAACATTACCTCGAGCAATTTCATATATGCCTCCTCCAATAACAATAAGACAGGCAGCAACCTTGCACACTCCGAATATATTCTGAACTTTGACGAACAGCTTCACACTTGTTATGTTTATATAGGTCATTATAACTGAAAGAAAGGTTTGTTTAGTTCACACGATTTGTAAACATAGTTACATTTTATCGCGTATTATTTTCTTCTAACGTTTCAACTATGTTACGACAGTCTTGGTCGCAAGTTTCGGTCTCAGTCTAGGTAAGAAAATTAGGAATAATTCGCGATGACTGGGTAAAATGTAACTATAAAAGAAAGGTGTTACAAAAAAAGATAAATATTTTGTTGGATGTTTTCCATACTTAGCCTCATATTTGGGCTTTTGTACACGACTAATAAGACGCGGGCGATGTTTTCCTTCACCGTAAGAGCAATGGCCTACATTTTTTCCGCAAAAATGCGTCTTAAATAAAAGTCATAAGTGAGTGGGTCGTGGTGAGTGAACAACGACCTTCGGAATGATGGTCGGGGTATCTACCACAAGACCAACACCGCTCCCAGACTGAAAGGCGTGTAACTCGTGTAAGTAAGTAGATTGGCAAATATGTTTGCGGATCTGTGCGAATAGTGGGAAATCAATAAGGTATTTATAGACTGTGAAGGGGAAAGTCTACCTACTCTTTACTCCATACAAACTTTGCAAACGTAGTCGACTGTTTCCCCCCTGAATAAAGACATTAGAGAAAATATGTTTATGCCATAAAACCTATATCACTTATCTTTCAGCCATGGCCAATTTGACCATGCCCCTTCGTTTATTATATTTTAAATTGAATCTAATTAGAAAATAAATAAAAACAAAACGTAGGGGCATGGTCGGTCATGGCACTTGTAGGTTTTATGGCATAAACATATTTGCTCTAATGTCTTTATCCAGGGAGGAAACAGTAGACTACGTTTGCATGGAGAAAGAGTAGGTAAACTTTCCTGTTAAGAGCCCAACACACCAATGGTGCTACTATATTTCCGAACAACATACTCTCACGTAACACACCTTGACTTAAAATTTAGCGGCATTATTGTAGGGTCTTCAGAAAGCTATAGCACGCTACAGTGACAGACAGACCGAGGGACAGTGGAATCTTACTAACAGGGTCACATTTTAAACCCTTATTAGGAAATCTAAATTTCAAAATATACGATGACACTTTACCTAAAACAGACCGAATCTACAGAAAGTCGTGCATGTGTGCTGTAGGAGTGGTCTGTTTAAGGCCAAGTGTAAGTGTCATCATCATGTATTTTGAGCTTAAAAAACAACACAATAAAAAAACAATTCAATTCACAGTTGCAGTTTTACTCAGCTTAATCTTAAAAAACATATTCACATAACTATATCTAAATGGCAGAATTAAAAATAAACTAATTTGATTTCGGCATCATTGTAGGGGTTCACAGTGACAATATTCATATCCTTTAGCATTGAGGCGAGTTTGTAGTTGTCTGATGTTATCGGGATGTAGGAGGACTCTTGGTCTGCTGTCATTAATTCCTGGGGGGGAAACGATACGACTTACAACCAAACATAAAGGTTACTGATGAATATCTGTAAAAAGGCCTTAGGACTAAAAAATCACACGCACGCTAGACAATATTTATCATCTATTTTCTAGCGCCCATACTATGCATTGATAGCCTTATTAATAAGCGTGGAGTAAGGTCGGAGTAGTACAAATACGAAATAGATACAAGATAGCTGGAGATCTTGACTAGCATATAATATGCTTTTTATGCCGATATTCCCGCGAGTTCGGGACTTACGCGGGTGAAACAGTAGGGCGTACTTAACTAGTGGATAATAAATATTGCAGGTGGTTTAAGAGGACAGTCTCCATTCTCTTTCTCCATACAAACGTAGTCGACGTTTTCCTCCCTGGATAAAGACATTAGAGCAAATATGTTTATGCCATAAAACCTATATCTGTCATGAATATGCATCTCTTTTGATTTTTTTTCTAATTATAAAATGAAAAAAATCAAAAGGTAGATGCATAGTCATGACAAATATAGGTTTTATGGCATAAACATATTTGCTCTAATGTCTTTATCCAGGGAGGAAAACGTCGACTACGTTTGTATGGAGAAAGAGAATGGAGACTGTCCTCTTAAGGCAGGAATCTAACAAAAAACAACATTCGGTAACATAGACTATAGACCATAGGCATTTACAGGGGGGCGCGGGTCACCTGTGTAGTTAAGTTTTGAAACCTGAGAGAATGCATTTGATACGATACCAATCAAATTATTTGACATTGACGCCTGTCAAGAACATAATATTGTTTCCTCAGTCGGCCAATGTTAAGATCATGTTAAGACCTTATCAGCCTCTACCTCCTCCTCACGGGCGCTATCAAAGGTATTTGGTACAACTTGCCAAATACCTTTTGTAAGACTTTGAAAACTATAATGAGCAATAAAAATACTTATTTTAAACATTTATTATTTAATCTGGAATGGACGGGGGGCGCGGATTTTTTTATGGTCGAAAGGGGGCGCGCCTCAAATAAGTTAGGGAACCCCTGCTATAGACAGCTGGAATTTTGGAATGAACATAGAATTTTCTTATTGCCGATTTCCCTACGGGCTTCGAGACTTACGCGGGTGAAACCACAGCAAGATACTAGTAGTAGAATAGGTTAATGTTAAAACAAAATACCATTTTAAAGAGTAGGTAAATCACAGCAACCCACTGAGTGCTGAAAACACACAGTGTGTTTGCGATTTTGATTCAGCTAATTCCGGTTTTTGCTTTTGATTTTGCGATTTGCCATGATTTGTGATTTCAATGTCAGCAGTCAAAGAGTAATGATTGAGAGATCAATATTTATCAACAGTTAGACATAATAAATTGGACAAACAAGTGTTATCTTAAACAATATACTCTCCACTAAATCTTCTGGTAGGAATACAATAATGAACTTGCATAAAAAATTATGTTTCATATTTAATAATTGATATATTGTATGAAACAGCATAATTTTGGTAATCTTAAAATAAAAATCAATGAATACCTACCTATCATACCTACTAACATACAAAGTACCTACTAATTTTGAGAGCTAAGTTGTAGACAGACGGATATACCAAAACTCTCGCCCCTCCAGACTCACGGCGAGAACCCTCGAGAAACGTGAATGTGAGGAGTTTCTCGCCTTCGTGTTTTCGCGCTAGCATGTTCTCCGCTCGGTGTCGGTATTTTGGCTGAGACAAAGGATCTCTCTCATCACAACTGAGAAAAATGAGAGTGGATAATTTGCTTGTTCTTACGAGAAGTTTCGGCGAACTTCTCACAGAGCCTTCTCGCCGTGAGTCTGGAGGGGCTATAAGTTACTTGTAGACTATAGAACCATGGTTTACTTAGTAGTTGTGCGCTTGTAATATACCCCAAAAATGACCGGCAATTTTGTGTCTGCTTAAGATAGGGTTACCTTGTGGGTAACGTAAAACAAATAGTAATGAGAAAAAGCTTAAGATCCGATAAAACCTACTAATCTTACAGGAAGTTCTAAAAATCTGGAAATTTCTCAATATTTCCGAAGTTCGGCCAGGATCCAGTGAAGTTCCTAAAGATCCGGAAATCTCAGGACAAATCCGGAGGTCTGGTAACCCTAGCTTAAGAAGTTGCATGGCCGACACAGGACACACCATTTTATAGACTTACTTACCCCCATCAGTGAAGTCATATCAACGTGGCAATCTGGAAACAGGCATTCAATCAAGCTGTGTATCTCAGTCTTCAACTGAACAAACTTCTCCCTCGCTTTCATTACATGTTCGGGTTTTATGTCTTCTGTTGTTCGTTTAGGTTTCATTATTGCTTCTCTTGTCGAGTTTATTATGGATTTTAATCTGTAAATTGTGAAATGTTTTAACTGTGTGCTTGGAACAAAGATGTCACTTATTTTCTGCAGAAATGTGTGCAGAGTGTGGCTCAATAATGACTGGACCAGAATGTGAAACTTGGATTCAATTAATAAATTCTGTGAACATCACACAGTGGCATGGGACTGAAGCAATTCGAAGCAAGGAGGAGCTTGAGAAAATGATTTTTTACCAAGCACATTATTGGCCACCCATCCAAGCACGCTGACCACGCTGCCACTTAACTAGACCAACTACACAAGATCGGCAGGCACAGCCACGAAAATGAGTTCCTCCTTTTTTTGACTGGATAAAGGTATTTCTATAAGATTAGAAACATGAGCATAACTGTGGAGTAAAGCTTAGCCAGTCAATAATTGTGTGCTTACCTTTCTATTTCAGTATCCTGCTCACGAATATAAGCTTTAGTTAGACAAGATAGTTCGTCGATATGAGTAATCTTCTCTTTTAATTCATTTAGGAACTGGCTGGTCAATATTTTGTCATTACTGATTATCAGAGTGTTCGTATTGTTAACTTCAGTGCGTAGTCCTTCAATGTAGTTGTTAGTTTTAGCTGTAACTTCGTTCTCGTCTGTGCAAGGCGCCTCAGGAGGTGCATTTTCAATAACTAGGCATGAATTAACGCAATTTGCTTGTAAAGCTTTTATTTCTCCATTTAATACGTCCATATCGTCGTTAGTGGCCTGTTTGTTCATCCTTAAAGGGTAGTGATATGTGTTAGAGTTCATTGAAATAATTAACAGTAATTCACTTGTCATGTAAATAAAAAAAACTTTTAACCATTGTACTTACGTTCCTGCGAGTTTTATCCAGTTATTTTATCACGTAAATGAGGTCCAGTGTCGCATCGGAACTTTATTGCTAAAACTAATGCGGTAACAAAGGTATTTATTGAGATAAATACAAAAAATCTCCGAATACACAACATGAAACAAAACCAAACAAAACAATCCCGAACCGTTATTTTTTGAATGTACGTCAGTGTCAGTTTCGTTTGACATTTCTAATATAGTGATGGGCGTAGTTTTTCGGCTTACATTGTTAAATCGATAAATAATCGAGTCAAAATATATTATACAAAATAGTCAAAAAATGACTAACCGGAAGTATTAAGTTTATTACCTTCTGTTTTTAAAACGTAGAATTAAAAAAAAAAAACTTTGGTCGTTCTAATTTCAGGTTTCATACTTACATAATGCTGAAAGTGATGTCAATTTTATAGCTATGTCTTTGTAATTGTGTTCTAGATTCATTGTAAAAGGTTGTGTTGCATATTCTGCAAACGTCATTACTACGATTGCAACCTCAGCCGGGCGTAATATTACAACGTATATCCAGGCACATATAAACGATGGTAATGGTCCCCAATACTTATGAATTTTTCCAAATGCTTCTTCAAAATATGAGTATTCTGCTCCAGATTTATTAACTACTGTGCCTAGTTCAGCAAACGATAATGCTCCTAAAATTGTAAGAGATTATAAAGTGACGCTTAATAAATTATAAAAGTAGGTACATACTACTAGAACATCAGTTTAAAGGTAAACGCACATAATACTATCCGAGCCAAACGAATTGAGAGTAACGAATTTTATTTTAGATTTATTTATAAGGAAAACAATGAAATCTCACACACTGTCTTGCCCGCATCGGCGTATATTATATTAGACCCGGATATATTATGTGTGTTAACCTTAATCAGTATATTTTTAAGGTAAGTATTAGGCATCTTACCTACACCCACCTAGTAAGGATATGATCCCGGAAAGTGTCCATACAATGAGACATAACCCCACCGATCCGGAATGTAACAAAGCAGCCGCAGGTGACACAAATATACCAGATCCAATCATTACTCCAAGAATCAAGTTAACGGCAGAAAATAGGCCAAGTTCTCGTTTAAGTTTCACAGTACTTCCACCTACATTTTCTTCCGCTTCCGCTGCTGGCTTGGACATTTTGTAATCTAAAAAAGAAATTCGTTTGCTATCTCAATTGTTACGTTTTGTCATAATGCTAACATGTGTGTTTTAAGTTCATGAACTCAAAATCATTATAGTTAATTAATATACCAAACGTAGGCAGGTATCTAAATGCAACAAAATCATAATTAATGTTGATAGATAAACTGGTTGATGATATTGGCGTGTAATATTGTGCGATGTTATTTTATTTCGTTGACTTGGATTTGGAGAGCCAAAGAAAACACCATAGATTTCACAGAAGTCGAAACGGAGTACCTACCTATAAATTCCTTCATAATACACTACCGGTGGTCATAATCGAGTTAACGGTGAATGAACTTCGTGTCCTCTAGCCAGTGCAAAGTAGGTACGTATATGACTCAAAGGACCTACTATCACATGGGAACAATGTGTAAGGTCAAGATCAATCAAATAATTGAGATATGAAATGCTTCGGAGTAATTTTTAAAACTTAGAACAGTAGAGCTCAAGATCGCATTTCATAGAGTTCATTCGAGATGGAGTTTAAAACTGTAACGTACGTAGTAACTAATTAAATAAAATGGTCTAACTACATGATTACTCACTTCAATTACCATTTTGTTAGCAACTCAAATGTAGGTTTCAGCTCTAGTTAATTGTTATTAATTGTTACATTTTTTTTTCATTAATCTTGTGTGAAATACGCACATCGAATACTTATAGTTAACTTTAATAATATTTAGATAAATTATTAAATTTTTAGACTAATTTTAAATGATTTATGAGTAATTATAACGCTAGCAATAGATCAATTTATTGAGAGTCTGGATTAGACCTTGTACCAGTAGTCAGTAGGTTTATCATATACTAGCTGCGTCCCACGGTTTAACGCGCGTAAGTCCTGATCCTGTGGAAATATTGGGAGTAGCCTATGTTACTCATGGGTGAATGTAGCTTTCTATTGATGGAAATCGGTGCAGTAGTTTTTGAGTTTATTCATTACAAACATACGAAACACACACAAAAATACAAATCTTTCCTCTTTATAATATTAGCGTAGAAAGCAATTGCCTGGAGAAAAAAACTTGTCAGTAAATTTCGAGCAAACTAATTTAATTTTGCCACCCGAGTTTTCCTTCACTGATAAAACACATTAGAGCTAATTAATAGTTATTTAAGCTTATTCTCTATATACAGTTCATAAATGACAACATTAACCTTATTGATAAGTAGGTTAGTAAGTGAGAAGGTAAGGTTAAGTTCGGCATCACCTAGGTAGATACTCATCCGGGTTTATAGGTTGCCTATAGGTTTCGTTTAATAGGTCGTAAAATGGTTCTGTGTCTTTTATTATTATACAGACAGACTTACATATTATCTATTTACTGTCCTAATAAATACAATCTCTATGTTATACAAAATTAATCTGTAAGTTTATGCCGCCATTATACAGTTTATGTATGCAAGTAAAATTTATTATTTCAATCACTAATTAATTAACTATCAAGTTCTTAGGATTTTGTTTTGTAGGTACCCATTTAACGTTTTATACTGATTTATGCTAATGAGTTTCAAGTTCAATGGCGGTTTCGCTAAATGGAAAATCGTGAAAAAGTTCATGTCCATCTTTTGTCATGAAATATAATAGCGTATTTAAGTCAACAACACTTCGGATTTACAAAATGTTTTGGAATGTTTTTTATTTGATTTTCTGAAGTAAAGATGTTTATAATATTTGTTGTACCTATGCCTATTAGGTAGGTATTATACGACCAGGAAAATGTTCTAGAATATAGTTGTAAATATGACTAGCTACGAACACAATTTATAATATAGGAATGTTTAGTTTTGCTTTACTTATTCAAGTCATGTGTAAGTGTCGTGGTCATAGTGCCTATTACGCAGAAGCACGTGGCATCAACAAATGAAATTACTGAGTTAACGCCTCTACTGTACAGCACAGAGCACAGAGAAAACAGTGTCGATGTTGTGTTAAAAATAGTGTTTAAATTATTTATGATTTTATATCGTGTCATTTCTATAACAATAATAATACTACAGTAAAGGCGTTATAATAAAATAACACAAATACTTGATGATTACTTGAGTCAAAATTACAATAAAATAGCAGTAGTTTTCAAGTTTTTGATAGTTTATTTCATTATTTTTGTCAGGATTCCGAATAATTAATACAATGAATAAGCGTATCCCAAGTTATATTACACAATGTACCTATTCTTCTAGTTACGACGATGAATCCCGGCAACAAGGTTACTCTTATTATATCGCTGTTTGAAAATTTAAGAAGGAAGGAGTTTAATCATGGCTTCCGCTTGTTACCTTTGATCAGTAAGAAGTAAATAGGTAGCTAGTTTGATCAGCAAAAACTTGAATAGTAGGGGGTTTTGTGAAGAACTATGTAGAAAGTATGTGACGGTGCAAAAGTGGGGTAGTGGCGTACTACCGTACAGTTGTAAAGTTACTATTATTAGAATGTTTTCCATTCTCTGAACTCTCAAGTCCTGTATGAGTTGAAGTTTAAAATCAAGCAACTCGCGCAAGATTTTTATTTAAAGTAGGTACCTACTACAGGGAAACTGTACTGTCTACGTGTCTTTTACTGACGTCAGTATAATATATCTGAAATACAGCCCCAAACAAAGAAATTTGTAATAAACTAAAAATAGCACGCAGAAGTTCCGATTTTCAATGTTGCAAATCTAATTTTACACAACGTACACACGTTTTTGCATAAAAACATGTTTTCATGTCAACGCCAGCAATAAAAGGGTCTTTTATTTGTAATCGTATTATAATTAAATAGTCATTGCACCCAGTATCCGGCATGCAAAAAATAAACAATTTGACATCAATAACACATAAATACGTCTGTTTTAACAATACCTTTTCAAAACTAGTGACCCGCCTTAGCCATGTAACTATATAAAACATAATAGTACACATTGAAGCACCGTGCGCCAATCTCTTAATAAAAATAAAGGTATCAAAATTAATTATGGTTGAGAAGAAGTTAACTGAGACACAGATAAAATGAGAACGAACAAGGACTTGCTTCATACTATTTAGAGACTACTCTGGTAGTAGTGACATTGTATATTTCTACTAGAGACTGGTCTTATATCTGGTAATATTGGACATTTCTGTAATAGAACATTCGTACAGCCACAACCAAAGCGTCATCGACATTGAACATTATGCAATACTTAATACCTAATTTTTAAATTCCAATGTCAATGGAAACATTACTGCTCTCATTCAACATTTATAAAAAGGTAGGTATTGTTGCAGTAATAAAACAAAATAAAATATTATTAACTTTTACTTGATCGAAAATAATAAACTCAGTATTAGAATTCTGAAAGAAAGAGGGTGCGTTTTTTGTTCACGGGGTGTAAAAGGAATGTTGATACCACATCACCATCTAAAGAATTTAATAACGTAACCGGTTTATCAAATAACATGACTTAATACGATGAGTTGAGTTTATTTGCTTTATTCACATTTCTGGGTTATCTATCAATAAAGTATGTTTAGGTATACCTACTCTTTTTATTATGAGAGATGGTATATGGATGATTGTCAAATTATACGGTCCAATGCAATAAAGTAATACTTACTCATAACAACAGAACCTCCTTATCTACGCACCAAGTCAATCATTAGGTAGATATATTAAATTATCTAAAATATTCATGACGACCAACCTACGCATTGGGCAAACACCCGGCTAGATGCAAGTTGTCACGGGTTCGATTCCCGCTGGAACCCAGTGTTTATTCTGGTCATAAATATTTGTTTTTGGTTCTGGATGTTTTCATAATGTACCTATGTATGTAAAGATATATGAATTTACAAAAAAAAAAACGTATTTTAGGTATATCTCTACCGCGTTTTTAAATAATAAATTATGATTACAAATATTATTAAACAACAGGGTATTATTTACCATGTTTTTATTTGAACAAATTAAAACATGGCAATAACCCCAATAATAATATTTGTAATGAAAACAACTATTTAAGTTTAAAATCGTATATAGTTATGATTGCCTTACTAGGGATAAAGAAGATAGTATGTCTTAGTTAGATAATAGAAAGAAAGACAACATTATGTTAATTGATTAAATGTCCAAATAAATTTTAAATATTTAACATTACCCACCTACATAAATAAAACTGAGAATTGACATAACTAAAATGAAAAATATGTCGTGTTATTTCAAATAAGAATCCAACTCATACGTGACATGGATGTTGGCAAGATTTTTTTCTAAATTGTTAATACAGGTGAATCAATTTTTGGATTGTCTTTTGTTTCTGCTTCGATCTTCTTTTGTTTAAGTTTTGATTGTTTGTTTGTATCTTCAATCTGTGTTCTGTCTTCAACCCGTGAGCTTAAGATCTTGGGGTCAGAAAGAAATAATTTCAACATACATGTCATATGCCGTTTGGATTCTGATTTAAAATTACACGAAACATGTTTTATGTTTTCGGTTTCTGATTCTCCGTAAATGGTTTTGAATCATTACTCTTCTTGGAAAGTATTGTTTTTTTCTGTATCTCCACGTCCATGAATAATATTTTGCTGAATGGAATATTTTAACTTTTTATTTGTTTAAAAAGAAGGCATTTCAATAAAGAAGCGGACACATTTTGAAAAACTTTTAGTAGTGAAAAATTCAAAAATAATAAGGCACGGTGACAGGCTAGGCTTTTATCGGTTGTTCATAAGTAAGAGCGATATTTAGAGACCAATTGTATTTATTTTAGTTGCCTAAGCCAGCATTTCTAAAATATTTTTATTTATAAATGCATCTACAGAACTTGAAGGTACCCACCGGTCTTAGTCCTAGCGCCAATCGGACTTGTCCGTATTTCAATGATTCCAGTTGAGGTCTAACACTTTTCAATCGTTTATAAAATAAAATGTTCAGTTCACATAAAATTTAAAATTGCTTATCATATTATTTTTGCACATAATAATTAATGTTAAGTAAGAAAAAGTCACATATTAGTTTATATATACAAAATTCATGAGTATCATGGCATTTCAGGTGCTTTGCATTTCAGGAACGTGACGACTGACGTAAATACAACGTCATCCCTTGAGGTTCTAGAAACTAATTAAATAATTTAATACAATACATACATATTTGTGTTATTGAACATCAATTCCGAAGTGTACAAGAGCGTGCCGACTTACTATAAAAACACTTGTAATGAGATCATGTCACTAAAGTCTGTTTGGTAAAAAAAGGCGTCATTTCCTCTTATTGCTGTTTCATTTCATTATATTATCATGGACTGTGATTCTATGCGGACTGGCAAATTTTATAGACTTATTTTATTTAAGTGTTTGTTTAAACTTAATTGAAAACATTAAATTATTGATGATAACATAAATGAATGAATAAACATATGCGATGCCTAATATTATCATTAGCTTGCATTAGCTTCCTTAGTTTTCTTATGGTAAGTTGATAGTTCTAAACGGAGGGAACGAATAAATCAAAAATATAAAAATACAAACAATGTAAATTAAACATTATTTCTTAGTATTTCTATACTTAGGATATGCTGTTTTTTTTAAATGCCACCGGGAGCTAAAATTTTGAAAACATTTTTTCAAAAACCAATAATGTAAATTCATGATTAGTTTATGATTAGTAATGAAGAAATGAATATTATAATAGATATTGAAGAGTAAAGGTACTTACTTTAAGTACCATACCATTTATATATTTAAATACCAATGTGTAAAATATAAAACTGGGCTTATTAAAAATTAGGAAGAGAGTGATTAAAATAAACTAATGTAAATACGGATACTGTAAAGTAATTGCGATAAAAGTGTGGACTTATTAACTTACCTACGCAGTATTTAGTCAAAATCTTCAAATAAACGTGAGATTTACCTTAATATGTCAAGGTTTTATTTACACGAGCCGATTTAGTCACGATTTCTGTTGTCACTGTGTTTTCACGAACAACCGCTTTCGGTCAGGTTCGGACTGACACTATCAATTTGAGGGTGTTGAGTGGCAACAGGGATAAAGAACCAAGGATAAGAATTTGTACTTATCACTATTCACTACTACATCGATAATAATATCGTAACCAATCTACTCTGGTTGATTGTGTTCCTATTTTTTAATCAGTGCCATCGTTTACCTGGTGATACATTAATAAATGATTATGTTTCATTACTTCATGATTGTACTTAGGTACTACTAGAAATAGTAGTAAGTTATCTTTAGAACTGTGAACTCTTATCATCACAAACTGCAAATTGACGCCAGAAAAAACAACGATGATTGGTTTACTTTAGGTCAACATTTCATTTGTAAAATAACGATTGGTAAAAAAATACAACTGGTTGTGTAGAATGATAAATTCGTTAATTAAGTATAATAAATAATATACCTACTTATACTCATAGTAGGTACTTAGACACAGTCAGGCAATAAAAGTACAGAGACAATATTTAAAATAGAGATTGTATTCAACTGAAAATTGGAATGATGAGTTGAAATTCGTTCTTTAGTGTGTTTTAGATTTATATTATTATTTTCCGTAGAAATAAATAATAATCAAGTACAAATACTGGTTCGGATAATAACTATGAATTGTAATATTAATATTATGTTTGTGTATGACCTACTTGAAAAGTGGATGCTGCTATTAAAGGCGGGTCGGATCTGCTGAAATTTAGTATTGAATTATACCTACGGGTAATTTAATCTCTAATAATGTTATTATAAAGCTAGTATTTGTCCATAATAGGAATCAATATTTTATCGGTTTGGGTTGTGGTGATAAAATACATTAATTTCCTAGCCAACAAATAATATAGGTATACTTCGCGTATTTTATTTACTGAGACACTAAGTAGGTATTGAAGGCAACTTTAACAGCTTAGATGTAAATAAGACTTTAAATATTTTGTAGATTAATCAAAAATTAACTATTGTTTTGGTATTGTATGGTATTGTACCTATGCATGGTCAAATTTTGATGACATCGTTATTTGTTACTCATTAAAATATAGTCACACGCGAATTAGTTTTACTGGTTAGTGTTAGTGAGTATTGTTTTCGTTTGTACAGTTGATTTAATACCAATAATCATAGATACCTATAGACTATAGTGCGGTTTTTAATTTAATATTTTATTGACCTTTTTGCGTCATATGATTTGAAAGTAGGTACTCTAAATTGTTAGTTATTAAGATATCAGTTTGTAGAATGTGAAGGTTTCGTAACGTTCTTGACAAATAGTGGCCTAAGAATAAATAAGTTTAGGTGTTAAAAAATATTTACCTAGGTAAAGATACTAAGTTGCATAAAATTCTTTAACATAAAATAATAAAAAAAAAAAATCATGGAATGGAAAAAAAATATCTATATACCTACCTAATTTATCAAAAAAAAAACTTGGTTGTAGGTTTGCAAATAAATTAAGGAAAGTACCTACGTGCCTTTAGACACACGCCTGAAACCGCCGGGAGCAGCTTATCAGAAATATTTTAAAGTACAACTGTATTGAACTTTCATTCTAACCTAACTAGGTACATATTATTAAGTATTATAATTAAACTTATTTATTGTATTTCGCCGTTTGTTTTTTACTTACATGTAAGTATGTATTATTTCCCTAATCGGATATTAAACTACTACAACGTAGCTCACTTCCCGCCAACAACAATAATAAAATTATCTAAATGTACGTGCACTAACATTGATGTTTGTTCGCTAACTGAGTAACTTGAGTTAATAAGTAAATGTGAGTGTGGCGAATGAACGTCACCCAGCTGTTATATCTGCTTATTATTTTAAACTTTTTGTAAAATCATGGAATTTTGGATGCGTGTTAGTTATGTTCAACAAAAAAAAAAGCTGCAATGGTACAAAATGTTCTTTAAGAGGATAGTCTCCATTCTCTTACTCCATACAAACGTAGTTTAAATTTTGCTCCCTGGATAAAGACACTAGAGCAAAATTAAATATGTTTATGCCATAAAACCTATATCTGTCATGACAATGCATCTACCTTTTTTTATTTATTTTCTAATTAAAATAATAATAAAAATAATAAAATGAAAAAATAAAAAGGTAGATGCATAGTCATGCATGACAGATATAAAGTTTTATGGCATAAACATATTTGCTCTAATATCTTTATCCAGGGAGGAAAATGTAAACTACGTTTGTATGGAGAAAGAGAATGGAGACTATCCTCTTAAGTGCATTTATCAGAATATGTTTTTTTGCTCGGACACTGTTGAATAATTTCTAAAAAGAAATAAAAGGGCTTGACATTTTGGGCATTTTTTGGTAAAAGCTTAGGTGCGTAATCGAAATTACTTGTGTAGTACAAAGTACTACGAATAAATGAAGTCAACGGTTTTAAACGGTTTTATTGCGATGAAACTTTTGTTGTTGTTAGTTGTTAATAACAAGTTTTTAGAGATTCTAAGATTTCATATTTTTACCAATAATAAATGTTTTACAAACATAAAAGCAGCGCTCCGCGGTTTTAATCCAAAGTTTCATCGCAATCGGTTTATTAGCTATTGCGTGATGCGTGAAAAAACATCTAAACTTTCGCGTTTATAAATTTGTGGAATTAGTCTCCTTCACTGTATGAACACACATGAATTAAATCCCTTTGGGCACGGAATTACCTTTAAAATGGTCATTGGAAATGTCAACTTATTGAAAAACTAATACATTAAGATTTTTTAACAAGATAAACGAGAATTATCTATTTTAATTTATAAAACTGTTTCATAATTCATAACAAACAAAAAAAACAGTTGGTAGTACATAGTTTTTATTTCTGTATAACACAAATAAGTATTAGTTCCTGCATCTCAAAATATGAAAATTATTTTGATTTATTTTTTAATCGTTTTCTGTCTAATTCGTTGTGATGATGTGTTACATACAAGTCGACGATTTCCGAGTTGTTAATCGATTCCAACACCCGACTAAATTCTTATCCCATCACTACTGACTTTGGTTTTAGGGTTGCCATGGCATCAACATCTATTACATTAAAATTTTATTTAATATTTTCAATTTTCATGATAATTTAGATTTTACTATTTTAAAGTTGAATTAAATATTAGAGCCGCTTAGTTGTTGGATATGTTTAAAAAAATATTTTTTGATAGATGAATTTTACAATTATAGAATAAATTATGCACAACCGCATGGACGCCCTTCATTCAAAAATAACGTGGTGAACGTTGGCAACACTAAACCTGATCTTTCAATTTTGGTGGAAAAAGCTCGCTGTTCTTGATGAACGTTTTTGAGCATTTCTCCCATAAAAATCGTTAAATTTGTGATATTATAGCTTTGTAATCGATTAAGTTTGTCGTAAGATATTATTTGTAAGTAAAAACAGGGATAGTTTGCCGTGTGAATTGATATTTGCGTAAGATAGTTAGGCTGACAGATCGATCCGGCGTTCGTAGTTTCAGGTTATAAATCTGAAGTATTTCTTTGTTCCTTGATTTAACGTTGAAATGGAAAGCATGGACGTTGCACAAGAAGGAACTTCGGCAGCGTCGACACCAGTCACTGAAAATGGTGAGTTTTTGTTGTACCTAAACTGCTAAACCGGTGATTGAGGGGCTAGAAACGTGTTTTTTTGTTTGGCTCATTACTTACAATTACGGCTATTCTACGTATCCATTCGATGGAATCAATAGAACATTGCTATATCTACGATTTTGCAAAAACATTTTTCATTTAGAGTGCAGTTGTAGTGAAAGATTGCAATATATTTAGATGGTGAGATAAAACTGGAAGTACTTATGTACCTACTTCTCTACTACACAATGTTTCTACCTTTTGTCGGCCTCTTCGTATATATGATGCATGCATGAGTAGCATTTTATATTATAACCTAAGAAATAGTGTACCTATCAAAACTTGTTAGAGATGTTTAAACTAGAAATGCTTATGGCATCAGTGTACAATAAGCTAAATTGTTATGTTAATCTTCTTCATCATCGATAAGTACCTACTTTTATATGTTATAGTCAAAAGCGGTTAAAATAACTTTTGACTCAAAAAAAGTGCCCAATGAGTTTTAATCAAATAATTAGTGATACTCGAAGCTGGATAAAACTGTAAAAAAGGCTTTTCAGGAATAGTGACATGGGCAGTTTAGTTTAAAGTTAGTTTTGTGACCAATCTATAGGTTTCTATGACTTTTTGTGTGGACCAATACACTCAATACTTGGCCCAAACAAGTTTTCAACTGATTTTTTCAGTCAAAACTAGTTTTAAACCCTTTCGAGTAAAGATTGCAACATTTTGATAATCTCATTTTAGGTTTTGGTGTAGGTACTAGGGCATGCAATATCGGAAGGTTTTCAATCCCGAGGCGATATCGATATTAAGAGCTCAATCCCGGGATCCCGGGATTGATACTGGGATTTTAGATATCGTTAAAAAAGCGAATTTAATACAATAAAAATGTGTTAAATATAAAATATTTAATATATTTAAGACTCTAGTGGTTTCATTACGTAAATAAGTTACCCCGAGGGCCGTCCACCCCATCATTTTGGAAATATGGCGGACAAATAGCCTAAACCCGAAAGTGTCTAAACTTTCGCGCCAAATTCTAGGCGCACCACTAAAATGATGTTAGCAGAAAATTTTTGCATGCGAGCTTGTATAAAAAATACTTGTCTTAAAAATTGCAATGAATCACGTTACTTTTATTGTTTTAAACATTTTCCAATTCCCTACGCTTCTAAATCTTTACAGATCTCTTCCTCAGGAGTAGACTAATTTGGGTTAAATTTTGATCGTTCCATTCAATCATTCCATGAGGAAAAATATAGCTAAAAACCTTAATTTATACCCAAATAGTAATTTGCTCAAATCTCGATATCGGATCACTCAATCCCGGGATTATAATATCGAATTTTTGCGTCCGAGATCCCGGGATTACGATATCCCGGGATCCCGGGATTCATGCCCTAGTAGGTACTTGTAATTTGTATCATACCTGTCTCTTTAATTGAAGTCATACATTCATTGCAAATATATGGATATATCCTTGAAAATGGGCGCAACTGATTACTGTAAAGTGTCCAATATCATGTCAACTTAATTTTTAGCACAATTAGGAAGACATTAATGTCGTGTTCATTTAAAAATTCTGTCTGAAAGTAATGAATTCACATAATACATAATCACATTTATTTTGTATAATTTTGATTTGCCAAAATCAATCAGAATCATCAGAATTCACAACTAAAGTTAACTAATTTATGATTAAGTTAACTTAAAGATAAAGGGCGATATTCATTTACAATAGAAGTTACAATGTAACAATGTATTTCATGTGGAATAAATTTGACACAACACCACTAGTACTAACCAGTGTGTAAATCCCCATTATGTACTTGTGTACATAATGTGGATTTATTTATTTGGACATCCAATAGCTATTACAAACAAAATTCTAAGAATACGATAAAGATAGAATAGAATACAACTTTAATAATATATATAAAACTAGCTGACCCGGCAAACATTGTTTTGCCTTATAAATTATAGATAGTAGCCTATTCTCAGACGGTAAAGCCGTTTCAGAGGAGTACGGTAACTAACATTGTGACATGGAAATTTTATATATTAGATAGCACATAAAATAAAAGAATGATTGATGATATAGAAAGTATAGAGCTAATTACTTACGCTGTAGGTACTGTTTCAATTGTCATGGTGTAGGTATGAAATTTCATATCATTTTAAATGTGGGAGCGAAGTAATTATAGTTTGGTTTATTCGAAACCTGTTGAGTTTTTGTAGGTATTCATTCTAATGTCTCCTAGTAGCTTAAGTACTGTACTTATTTATACTTTATAGCAGATTCCCGCGGTTTCACCCGCGTAAGTCCCGATCCCGTGGGAATATCGGGATCAAAAGTAGCCTATGTTACTCAGGGTGAATGAAATTTTTGAAATTGGTCCAGTAGTTTCGGAGATTACCCCCAATATACATACATACATGTTACCAACGTTACCTCTTTATAATCTTATATATAAAATTTCCATGTCACAGTGTTATTTACCGTACTCCTCCGAAACGGCTTGACCAATTTTTATGAAATTTTATATGCATATTCAGTAGGTCTGCGAATCGGCTACTATCTATAATTTATAAGGCAAAACAATGTTTGCTGGGTCAGCTAGTATTAGTATAGATTTCCACTGTGCTATAAGTATCTCACAGACCTTACTATGTCAGGTTCTTTACATTAATAACTTTGTGGTAATTAGTACATTTCCATACTACATTTTTTTGATACTTTTATTTTTGGGTCTCTTTCACTATTACCATTTATAAATTTCTTGATATTCTATTTATTAATCATATTCACAATCAATTATTACCCAGGTATATCAGAAATTGATAGGAAAAGCCTCATACTGGTTTACTATTTTACTGCACCAATTCAATAATTTAATCTGGTGCTCTAGCAAACTCAAATTCATGAAAAATTGTCCCAGTCCTACTTCAGGGGATGGGTTTCCTAATATTTTGTTATATTCTTATCCAACCATAATCCTTTACAACCCTTTCTGGGAAGTCGGGTTAAAAATTACTATTTTATTTAGAAATTTTAGAAATAGCTTTTTCTTCTGTTTTCGCGATGTTGTATTGATATTAAAGACATTTTTCGGTTTAAATCGCGTGGTGTTTATTACTTTTAGCATAACAATGCTAAAATGGTGAAACGTTTTAGCATTGTTACCTTTCCAGTCGAAACCTTTCCAGGTCAATCCTAAAGAAGAGACCTGGAAAGGTCTCGAAACGTTGAATGTTGTAACAATGCTAAAAGTAATAAACACCAGGCCATTCAAACTGAAAAATGTCCTTAATTTCAATTTTAGAAATGTTCATTCTTTGTCCCTTTGAATTCAATACCCTTCGTCCATGTGCTCACAATACAGTTGTAGCTATTTCTTCTGGCCCCGTTGCTTTCTTCCTTTTATATGTAAGGAAGAATGCAATTATATGTAAGTATAGATATTAAAAATTGTATTTAAATTTCTAGGTGAAATTCCTGCAGGGCCAGAGAAGGTAGTAGCCGCAGAAGAGATGACTTCTCGCGACTACTACTTCGACTCGTATGCACACTTCGGCATCCACGAGGAGATGCTGAAGGATGAAGTCCGGACCCTCACCTACAGGAACGCCATGTACCACAACAAACACCTGTTCAAGGGCAAGGTAAGACAACTAACTAACATCATCATCATCATCATTTCAGCTGTAAGAAGTCCACTGCTGGACATAAGCCTCCTTCACAGATCTCCAGATGCTTTGGTCATAAGCGGCCTGCATCAACCGTGAACCCGCGGCCTAACCAAGTCGTCCGTCCATCTCGTTGTTGGACGTCCAACGCTGCGCTTCCCGATCCGATCCGACTAACTAACATACTGATGGCCTATTCACATATAAAAATATCCAAAATATCTTTGCAGTCAATCTTTAATAAAAAAATTGACGTTTGTTTTCGTATGTTGCCTTAAAATTGGGCCTTTATACATACAAAGTCATGAATGGCGCGTGTAGTGGTTTCTTATAAAACCACAAGAAACTCATTTTACACGAAATTAACACGCGGGTTTCCTTGCGATGTTTTCCGTCACCGTATATGAGCGATGTTAATAAGCATACAACATTTTTCTTGAAGAAAAAGTCGGGGTAACACCAGTAGCCCAACACCGCTTTCAGTCTAGGTCTAGAGTAAATAGATCTGTATTTTCCTATATATGCCTAGAAAGGCAATCAAGCTACTTCGTCATCTTTATTCGTATTTCTTATCAGGTGAGATTAGGTCAAGTGTAAACATATTTCGCGAGCTATGTATAAAATATGAAATCTTATCGATGAGTAACATAGGCTATAATTTATGCAGGTGAAACCGCAGAAACACAGCTAGTCGTTTATAAAAAAAAACTGTCCTGCTATCACGCTGTTCATGAGATACAGCCTCGTGACAGACAAACAGACAGACAGCGGAGTCTCAGTAATAGGATCCCGTTTTTATCCTTGTGTACAGCGTTGAAATGGTATAAACCCTTAAAATCTGCACTTATATTATAAAGAGGAATGATTTGCATTTTATGTGTGTGTGTGTGTGTATGTTTGTAATGAATAAACTCAGAAACTTCTGATTACGGAATTATTTCACCAATAGAAAGCTACATTAACGACTAGGAACATAATCTACTTTTGATCCCGATATTCCCACGGGATCGGGGATTACGCGGGTGAAACCGCGGGACTCAGCTAGTCGTTTATAAAAAACAACTGTCTAGCTATCACGCGGTTCATGAGATAAAGCCTGGTGATAGACGGACAGACAGACAGCGGAGTCTCAGTAATAGGATCCCGTTTTTATTACCCTTGTGTACAGTGATGAAATGGTCAAGATGCCCTAACAGTCATAAATATAGTGTTTCAATAAAAACTTAGTGATTTAAGAAAATCAACGGTAGTTAAGTGAGTTGAGAATTACTCTCAAGATTGTATTGATTGTTACGAAATTAGTTAAGATTCCTAGCCATTGTTTTAACGTACTGCAAATTGCATGTTCGCAATTAAAAATCAATTGTGCACTTTGGTCAGTATGGTTTTACGCACAAACAAAAAGACATACAATGTTTCCCATATATCATCAAGCATGACTTTTTTTGTGATAATAGTACGGAATCCTTCATGCGTTAGTCCGACTCGCACTTGGCCGGGTTTTGTAGATACGCGATTTAACTTAAGATTTGTAATACAAAAAAAAATTGAAAACAATTTGTTAAGATACGCGATTTAACTTAAGATTTGTAATACAAAAAAAAAATGAAAACAATTTGTTAAAATCTGAGATTTTCATCTAACAGCAAAACGTGACCTAGTCACACGGTCACACCTCTACATAATATGTTGTGTTGATTAGTACTAATTAACACTTCAAATTGGTAGAACAGTTTTTCTAAATTAGCAATCATTATTTTAAATTCGAGCGTCGGGGGAATACCCTGGAGCTACGCAGAAGGTTACGTGTTCGATTTCCACCGGGTACAAGTATTTACGCTGACCACTGAAATGAAACTATACAAGTACCTACGCTGGAATTGGGATACCATACAAAATGACATTAGATCTTTGTGCCGATTTGATTTGCGCCATGTTGCGCTGTTGACGTGCGTTTTCTATTGAAAGTGATGGTGGCCGTCCGTGGCTAAAATAACGGACTAATAATTCCGTGGACGGTCACCATGACTTTTAATAGAAAACGCGCGTCAACAGCGCAACATGGCGCAGATCAAATAGGCACAAAATTCAGTGCACTATGACCTGTCCAGCGACTTGGGCCATGGAGGTCAGTGATGCTGACCCATAAATGCTGGCTCCTGGTTCTAATTGTTTTCTATATCTATAAAATGCTTTGTCCTGACTGACTGACTCAACAACGCACAGCCTAAACCGTTGGGCTAAAATTTGAAGAGTGTGTTCGATATATGACGTAGATATACGATAAGAAAGTGTTTTTGATATTCTTACCGGACTTACGCGGGTTAAACCGCTGGACCCAGCTACTGTATCAATATGTATGTAAAGTATTATATCCATTGTCTAGTACCCATAGTACAAGCCTAGTTGCCTAGTGATTGCTCTGTGTAACCGTCCTGCAATATTTTATTTATTTCAAACTCTGAGTAGAGAAATACTGTTTTTTTTGTGCTTCGTATCCGATCACGTGTTGTAAAAGAAGGGGTGCGTCTTAAAAAACTTAACCGAGTTTTCCAAGAAATTACTCAACTTTTGCATGAAATCTATAAATACCGTCTTACCTCTTTGACGCCGTATAGCCCCGACATAGAATAAGGTTACCGTTATTCTATGGCGTTTCTACCCCATCTCTTCCCGTGGGTGTCGTAAAACGCGACTAAGGGATCTGAAGGAGACTAGCAAACTTTAAGTTCAAGATGGGGAAACCAACATGTCCTAGGACTCACCACGGTCCGAAGGCGTGGGACATTCGCCAATCCGCAGTAGGCTCCCGTACCGTCTTACTGCCTAACGTCTCTAAGAGGAGAGGATCCAACAAAAAAGATACTATATATAGTACTAGTAGATTGAGAAACTGCCTACTGTCCTTCCAACCTTGCGGTTATAGGGACCGAAACGCGGGAGACGACATTACGACGTCCCCTTACAAATATATGTCGTTCCCTGAGTTACTAACTGCCCCCCCCCGATTGCCCCAATCGACACCACAAACAGAGACTCGGTCGCCGGCTTCGAGCCGCCCCGTAATAGGGATAAGTAAGGATTGTTATAACGTAATTTCTTATGTTTTACCAGAGGTCGTCGGTCGCCGGCTTCGAGCCGCCCCGTAAAAGGGATTAGTAAGGATAGTTATAACGTAATTTTTCATGTTTTTTTCTCAACAGACAGTCCTAGACATCGGGTGCGGTACCGGCATCCTGTCGATGTTCGCGGCTAAAGCGGGCGCGGCCAAGGTGATAGCGGTCGAGTGCTCTAACATCGTCGACTACGCGCGCAAGATCGTCGAGGCTAACAGGCTTAGCGACGTCATTGAAATCGTTAAGGGAAAGGTAAGACTTGGTAACTAACTAACTACCGACAAATACCGTCTGTTTTCTGATTGGACGACCTCTGTGGCGCGTCGGGGGAAGGCCCGAATGCAATGCAGTCCGATTCCCGCAGGGTGCAAGTATCTGGACTGGTCTGTATCTGAGACTAGAAGGAGAAAGATCGCCTAATAGTGATCCATTTCAAACCCGTCTCTGACGGACGAACTTCACCAGTTCCAAACGTCAAACTGTTCGGGAATTTACACACCTTTAAAAACACATAACCCTTCTTTGCGTCGCGCAGTCGGGTAAAAAGATGGATCAAAATTCGAACGTCGCGGTCGTTGTTAGAGTACCCATCACACCATTTATGCTTAAAAATACTTAAATATTTGTTTTTGGTCTTGGTCTTTTCTATGTAGGTATAATTATATTAAGTATTTACAAAAATAAAGTATAATATGTAGTATATCCGTTATCTAGTACCCAAAGTACAAGCCTAGTGCTTTGTTTGGGGCCAATTTCGCCGTGTGTAACGTCGTGCTATATTCATTTATGATTTTCTGTTTGTGAAACTACTGGTAAAGTATTCCAATAAATACAGTAGGTAGTTAAAATTATGTTTTGTTAAATTGTTACACTCAGCTTACCTACCTACACTATTAATTAACCTGACCTTCATTGAAAAACTCATTAAGCTTTTAACAAAAGTCCTTTTAACATGCGACTTAATTGGGGCTTTCATTTCACTTTGAGAATTTAAGGCGTTTTAAGATGTTGCCAGTCAACTCAACTCAAATATAATTTAAATAAAATGTTGATTTCTACATGTGTAGCGAGGCTATTATAAATCGTCAGTAATGTGGTGTGTCTTCGGAACGCGACCTCCAATGAGAAGTAGTCTCATTGGAGGTCGCGTTCCGAAGACACAAGAAACTCAAGGGGGGTTTTTGTGATCATGTGATTCAGCAACTGTAGTATTATATTAAAGTCATCATCATCATCTCAGCCTTTATCCGTCCACTGCTGAACATAGGCGTCCCCCATCATCATCATCATCATTTCAGCTGTAAGAAGTCCACTGCTGGACATAAGCCTCCCTCATAGATTTCCAGATGCTTCGGTTATAAGCAGCCTGCATCCACCGGCCTTAACCAAGTCGTCCGTCCATCTCGTTGGCTTCCCCCATACGACGACGCTACAAATAGCGATCGCGAGTTACCTCCATCCAACGACCCCCGCGACCGCTACAATGTCATCGGTCCACCGAGTAGGTGGTCGCCACAACCCTCCGTTTCGCATTGCATCGTATATTATAGTCTCCAATGTATTATGTTATAGGTAGAAGAAGTAGAGCTACCAGTAGAAAAAGTGGACATCATAATATCCGAGTGGATGGGCTACTGCCTCTTCTACGAGAGCATGCTGGACACTGTGCTGTACGCGCGCGACAAGTGGCTCAGGGAAGACGGCATGCTGTTCCCAGACCGGTGAGTCGAGTGTAGAGCTGCTGTAGAGACGGTGGACATCATAATATCCGAGTGGGTGGGCTACTGCCTCTTCTACGAGAGCATGCTGGACACTGTGCTGTACGCGCGCGACAAGTGGCTCAGGGAAGACGGCATGCTGTTCCCAGACCGGTGAGTCGAGTGTAGAGCTGCTGTAGAGACGGTGGACATCATAATATCCGAGTGGGTGGGCTACTGCCTCTTCTACGAGAGCATGCTGGACACTGTGCTGTACGCGCGCGACAAGTGGCTCAGGGAAGACGGCATGCTGTTCCCAGACCGGTGAGTCGAGTGTAGAGCTGCTGTAGAGACGGTGGACATCATAATATCCGAGTGGGTGGGCTACTGCCTCTTCTACGAGAGCATGCTGGACACTGCTGTACGCGCGCGACAAGTGGCTCAGGGAAGACGGCATGCTGTTCCCAGACCGGTGAGTCGAGTGTAGAGCTGCTGTAGAGACGGTGGACATCATAATATCCGAGTGGGTGGGCTACTGCCTCTTCTACGAGAGCATGCTGGACACTGTGCTGTACGCGCGCGACAAGTGGCTCAGGGAAGACGGCATGCTGTTCCCAGACCGGTGAGTCGAGTGTAGAGCTGCTGTAGAGACGGTGGACATCATAATATCCGAGTGGGTGGGCTACTGCCTCTTCTACGAGAGCATGCTGGACACTGTGCTGTACGCGCGCGACAAGTGGCTCAGGGAAGACGGCATGCTGTTCCCAGACCGGTGAGTCGAGTGTAGAGCTGCTGTAGAGACGGTGGACATCATAATATCCGAGTGGGTGGGCTACTGCCTCTTCTACGAGAGCATGCTGGACACTGTGCTGTACGCGCGCGACAAGTGGCTCAGGGAAGACGGCATGCTGTTCCCAGACCGGTGAGTCGAGTGTAGAGCTGCTGTAGAGACGGTGGACATCATAATATCCAAGTGGATGTAGAATAGGAGTATCATACAGTACAGATGACTGGGTGGTTCACCCTGGGTGGTTCAAAAAGGACTCAATGTAAGGAGGCCTATTTGCCAAAAACTGGCCAGTAAACAATTACACATTACAAGGATAATTTATGGTTACAAGTCAGGCGATAATTATCTTGAGGATAAATCATTGTATATAAGCCACCTAGTACCTTGTGTCTTGTGTCCCTTATAAAAAACCGAACACGCTAAGGTTTGGGAATACCATCTGTCTATAACTGATCCCGGACGGGTACCCCTAGGAGCGGCCTGACGGTACAGCGGACCTCAACTGAATGCCTAGAGGTTGGCTGTCATTGAGGATGCTTTAAAGGATTTTTGAAATCGGACCAGCGGTTCCTGAGATTAGCGTGTTCAAACAAACAAACAGCTTTATAATAATATATTAAATCAGTTATTTTAGGGATAGTTGTATGGTAGAGTAATGTAAATGTATTCCCGTCCCCAGCTGCACACTGTTCATCTGCGGCATCGAGGACCGCCAGTACAAGGACGAGAAGATCAACTGGTGGGACGATGTGTACGGCTTCGACATGTCTTCCATCAGGAAGGTGGCCATCTCCGAGCCTCTCGTAGACGTTGTTGATGCTAAACAGGTAACCTAACTAACGAGGCTAAGGCCATAGACAGAGCGGTGTTGGTCTAGTGGTAGATACCGCGACTTTCATTCCGAAGGTCGTGGTTTCGAATCCAGGCCGACCGCGCACCAATGTCTTTTTCTTTAAGAAAAATTTAAGTGCGCTATTAACATCGCTCTTACGGTGAAGGAAAACATCGTGAGGAAATCAACATGTCCTAGGATAAACCACGGTCCGAAGGCATGGGATATTCGCCAATGCGGGGTAGGCTCCCGTGGCGTCTTAAGCCCTCTAAGAAATCACGTACAATGGCCCAATTGTGAGGCTAAGTGCGGAAAAGGCTCAGCGAAACTAAAACTAAAGGCCATAGACAAATTATACTATAATAACACACAGTCTCTTTAGAATATCATGTACATCCAAATAAGTTACAAATTAGATCAAATGATAATAACAATCTAATAGAAAAAGTACCTATGCTGTTGTTAGATGGCGTTATTGTAAAGAAAAATATTTTTTTTTATTAATTACTAAGCGGATAGGGCCCCATAGGTTGTACCGCCGTCTGGAAATAACGTGATTTTTTGGTGTGACGATTAAGTTACACATTTCATATCTGTTAAGGCGAATAGTAGACTGGGAAACATAAACATACATGTGGTGGACACTAGATGGCGTTACAACTATGAAGTCCTGAATCGCACTTACAACATTCTTTGTGAGTTAAGCTCGTATGCAACTGTAGAACTTTAACTCAGAAATTCTACAATCAAACCAAAAATATGTTTTACCACGCTATTTATTCAGAATAACAATAATCTCGGACAAAGTAATAATTGACGGAGATACCATAATGTTCGCAATTTTAGAGAACTCCTTTTCAAAATGTAGATCGACCCAAATCAAAAACCATCGACAATTTTACGAAGAGGTTGATAATGGTTCATAAAAAAAATCTTGTTACGAGAGCTCGAGACATCGTCTCGGGCCGTAATATAATATATATAGTCGTTGTCTAGTACCCATAGTACAGGCCTAGTGCTTAGTTTTTATTTGAGCAATGTTAGTGACAAAGCGATCTGAGATATAACATCCTCACCCAAGTACGGAACCATCACAGTAGCAATAAAACAAACGTAAAGAATGTATTGTTTGTTTTCAGGTGGTGACCAACTCGTGTCTGTTGAAGGAGATAGATCTGTATACAGTTAAGAAAGAAGATCTCAATTTTGAATCCAAGTTTCATCTTCAGGTATGTAATGCCCCAGAATTGTACTAGCTGTTTCCCGTGGTTTCACCTGCGTTAGTCCCGATTCCGGGGAATATCGAGATAAAAAGTAGCTTATGTGTTAATCTAGATTTCCAGCTATCTGCATATGAAAATGTAAGCTTACACAAAATCAAAAACGTGAATATCTCAAATTAGACGCGAGATCCCGGACAGATTTTTTTTAGTAGGTAGATATAAAGTTTAAGTATTACCTGAAAAAAATATAGGTGCGGAAAATGAGCACATTTTGTAAAAAAAAATGTTTTTTGTTAAATGGGTTTTTCAAAAAATCTTTAAAATTAGTAACATTCGCGAGTTTATAAATAGTCAAAAAATCCATAATTTAGTAGCGCAAAATGCTATAAATAAATAATTTAAAAAAAACCAATGACAAAAGCAATATTTCAATATTTCTGGTTTTTAATCCCTTCTGAACAGCCAACTTTTTTTTTCTCAACAACTATCCATATTTGACCGGGGGTCACCTGAGAACAATTGATCAGTATAACTAACTACAATCAATCCTCGAGGTCAGTTAATACATGTCCGATGTCGGCCTCTCCGGGAACACTGTGCCTCGTATGGAGAAGTACCTACGCCTCGCCTCGTCCGTCGATTACCGTTTCTGTACAAAGTTAACAGCCGATTGTTTGTCTGCGGACAGGTCCGTCGCAATGACTTCGTCCAAGCGCTAGTGACGTTCTTCAACGTGGAGTTCACCAAGTCTCACAAACGTCTCGGGTTCAGCACCGCGCCCGAGGCTCCCTACACGCACTGGAAACAGACTGTCTTCTATATCGACGACTATATGACCGTAAGTTTACACCGAGCGCTAGTGACGTTCTTCAACGTGGAGTTCACCAAGTCTCACAAACGTCTCAGGTTCAGCACCGCGCCCGAGGCTCCCTACACGCACTGGAAACAGACTGTCTTCTATATCGACGACTATATGACCGTAAGTTTACACCGAGCGCTAGTGACGTTCTTCAACGTGGAGTTCACCAAGTCTCACAAACGTCTCGGGTTCAGCACCGCGCCCGAGGCTCCCTACACGCACTGGAAACAGACTGTCTTCTATATCGACGACTATATGACCGTAAGTTTACACCGAGCGCTAGTGACGTTCTTCAACGTGGAGTTCACCAAGTCTCACAAACGTCTCGGGTTCAGCACCGCGCCCGAGGCTCCCTACACGCACTTGAACCAGACTGTCTTCTATATCGACGACTATATGACCGTAAGTTTACACCGAGCGCTAGTGACGTTCTTCAACGTGGAGTTCACCAAGTCTCACAAACGTCTCGGGTTCAGCACCGCGCCCGAGGCTCCCTACACGCACTGGAAACAGACTGTCTTCTATATCGACGACTATATGACCGTAAGTTTAAACCGAGCGCTAGTGACGTTCTTCAACGTGGAGTTCACCAAGTCTCACAAACGTCTCGGGTTCAGCACCGCGCCCGAGGCTCCCTACACGCACTGGAAACAGACTGTCTTCTATATCGACGACTATATGACCGTAAGTTTACACCGAGCGCTAGTGACGTTCTTCAACGTGGAGTTCACCAAGTCTCACAAACGTCTCGGGTTCAGCACCGCGCCCGAGGCTCCCTACACGCACTGGAAACAGACTGTCTTCTATATCGACGACTATATGACCGTAAGTTTACACCGAGCGCTAGTGACGTTCTTCAACGTGGAGTTCACCAAGTCTCACAAACGTCTCGGGTTCAGCACCGCGCCCCAGGCCCCCTACACGCACTGGAAACAGACTGTCTTCTATATCGACGACTATATGACCGTAAGTTTACACCGAGCGCTAGTGACGTTCTTCAACGTGGAGTTCACCAAGTCTCACAAACGTCTCGGGTTCAGCACCGCGCCCCAGGCCCCCTACACGCACTGGAAACAGACTGTCTTCTATATCGACGACTATATGACCGTAAGTTTACACCGAGCGCTAGTGACGTTCTTCAACGTGGAGTTCACCAAGTCTCACAAACGTCTCGGGTTCAGCACCGCGCCCGAGGCTCCCTACACGCACTGGAAACAGACTGTCTTCTATATCGAAGACTATATGACCGTAAGTTTACACCGAGCGCTAGTGACGTTCTTCAACGTGGAGTTCACCAAGTCTCACAAACGTCTCAGGTTCAGCACCGCGCCCCAGGCCCCCTACACGCACTGGAAACAGACTGTCTTCTATATCGAAGACTATATGACCGTAAGTTATATTTTAAACAAGTTAGATGAGCTATTGACCACTTTCTTACGTTATGGTAAGTGATGGATATGGTCTTAGATGTCAATTTCATCTAGCAGAAGGAAGACAATCCTTCGTCGAACTGATCTATCAAGTATATATAACAACAAATACTAAAAATAATAAAATAAATATTCAAATTGGGCTTCTATACAAAAACTTAGTTTTTCTTTTGTGAAAATGCCACGGAACCCTTTGTGCACGAGTCCGGCTCGCACTCGGCCGGTTTCTTTAATTATCTCCCATTTCTAACCCACAATTCTCTTCTTCCAGGTGAAGAAATTCGAAGAGATAACCGGCACTTTCTCTATGCGCCAGAACGCGAGAAATAACCGAGATCTAGACTTTGAAGTGGAGATTGACTTCAAAGGTGAACTCTGTCAGGTTAAAGAGAAGAATCATTATAGGATGCGTTGAGTAGACCCACCTTAACTTAACATAGAGACCGTGTGTGCCAGCCTTTACACCCTATACTATACAGGCAGTAGACGAAAGTAACTCAAACACGATTAGAAATAAAATTTGTCTACCGAATTTTGTTCACGTCACAATATGGACATTTGTCTATTTTTTTATCTCTAGGGGGTAAAATTGGGGGATTGAAAGTTTGTATTGTTTTATTCTCTATAATTGAATAATTTTGCGACGTATACAATAGGGTTATTTTCTCTAAAAATAAACCTTTATCCCCAAATTACCCCCATATCCTTCACATCCTATACAAACAGTAGACAAAAGTAACTAAAACACAATTAGAATGTCATAGAATTTATCTACTGCCATTTTTCACAATATGGACATTTATAAAATTGAGGGATTTAAAGTTAAAGTTTAGGTATGGAAAGTTCGTATTTTTTATTCGCTATACCAGAATAATTTTGCGACGCAAAAAATGGGGTTATTTTTTCTTAAATTAACCTTTATCCGTAACTGTTCTTATAGTTTGTAACTAACTTATAGTTAAACGTAACTGAAACACAATTAGTATGTCATAGAATTTGTTTACCGAAATTTTGTCACGTGACAATATGGAAAAAAGAGATAGTAAAGCTGACCGTCCACCGCCGAATGAACTAAGTTAGTTGCTTAGCTAGGCCTGTCCTATTTCGCAATTTGTCGTGAAGCCACCCCCCATCTATGCTCCAGTCCACGGGTTGGTTGTTTGAAAAAAACTCGCGAGCTAAGCTAACTTACTTAGTTGGGGGTTCAGGTCAGCTTAATGCTTTGAAGTAGTTGATGTTCAATTTTGTGTCGAAATAGATAGTAGAAATATAAAAAAATGTCCTAAAAACTGTGTTCGTAGAACTGGCAATTGTAAGCAAATGTAGTTTCTTATCTACGCGTTTTAAATGTAATTTTATTTTATAGTCGCTTTCTAAATATAGGACGTAAATTGTATATCGATCACTAGCTGCAGCCAGCAGTTTCACCCGCATAAGTCCCGATCCCGTGGGAATATCGGGATCAAAAGTAGCTCGATAATGTAGCTTTCTATTGGTGAAAGATTTTTTGAAATCGGTCTAGTAGTTTCGGAACCTATTTGTTACAAACAAAGAAATCTTTACTCCTTAAAATATAGTATAGATTTGGCAGAAATCCGTAATCGCTAGCTGTAATGTGATATATAGATTTCTGTAATAAATACCTTATCAATTGGTATTCAACGATTTTTTCTGGTTTTTATCGCGTTGCGTTAAATATATTAAGCATTTTTCAACGCCCGACGTTTAGAGGTCTTTTCTAAACTCCCATTTACGGGTAGTCACCTTAATCTACCCATGAACAGGAGGTCTGGAAAGACCGGAAAGAAAGGATGTTGAAAAATGCTTAACATAATAAAAGTGAATTTTATATCATATCAGAAAAATCTATAATAATTGGATTTCACGGTTTGTTTAGCTGCTTTCTCTGTTGCACTATTAGCATTATTTTTCAAAGACCTAGTGTTAAGTTATGCGACGTCCAAAATTATAATTGAAAAAAAAAAACGTAAAATTGCTTGCTTGACTCAAATTTTTGGAACCGCGAAATGAGTATAATTTCGAATAATTACGATTATCAAAACTGATACCTACATTAACTGTTATCAACTGATACACATTTTTAAATTCACACGATTTGTTAACATAGCTACATTTCACTGGGTCTTAATCGCGTATTATTATTTTTTATACCATTCACACTCTTAAAAGCTTATTTTATTCACGCAAAACAGTGAATAAAAACGACTTTTACTCACGCTGTTTGGTGTTTGAATTTAGAACACAATTTACTCGTCGTCCATCTAACTAAATGCATATACAACCTCATTGCGTGAAAAAAAACTTGATACAAACTCCTTCCGCTAAGAATAGGTACTCGACATACAAATTCTTTTTAGGGTTCCGTACCCAAAGGATAAAAACGGAACACTTTTACTGATACTTTGCCGTCTGTCTGTCCGTCTGTCACTAGGCTTTATCTCATAAACAGTGATAGCTAGACAGTTGAAATTTTCACAGTAGATGCATTTCTTTAGCCACTATAACAACAATAGATAAAAAAACATTTAAGGACCATTCAACAACGTGATTTTGACATAAAAACGCAACGATACCTCGATGTACCATCTAGTGATGAATTGAGACTGGCGCCAGTGGTAAAAAAATTTTAACGTACGGATTGGTTGCCGGTCCAGTGTTCATTTCAGGGTTCTGTACCCGATTGTGATAGTGGTACGGAAACCTTCGTACGCGACGCGAGTCCGACTCGCACTTGACCGGTTTTTTTTCTCGTAGTCATGGTATAAAGTATAGTATGCAACTCATGAATAAAGTACGGATTTACATTGAGGGCCATGAACCACTGGCGTCGCTCAGGATTCTAACACTTGAATCCCTCGCTACGCTCGTGATTCAATCATCATGAATCACTCCCTACGGTCGTGATTCAGTCGTTAGAATCCTTCACTTGCTCGTGATTCATCTACGGCCCTCGCACTAAATCCGTCTTTTATTCACTAGTTGCATAATATACTATTTTCTTACCGCGACGTTTCGACTATGTGGTACAATAGTCTTGGTCGAAACGTCGTGGTATGAAAAAAGTAATGGGTGATTTAAGACCCGGTAAAGTGTAAAAGTGATATAACTATTAATGGCGGTCATTGCTGCTGGCAGCGTTTTAACCGACTTCAAAGAACCGAAAGAGGAAGTTCTCAATTCGTCGCTAAGTCTCTATTAGCCTTATTAATAAAAGTGGAATAACGTTGGAGGAGGTTTACTACGTTTTGTCTCTGTCTGTCAACTTTGAAAGCTCTTGTCACGGAAAAAGACAAAGCATGTTATTCTTTCTCCGACCCTACTCCACGTTTATTAATAAGGCTATATATGTATTTTTTCTTCATTATATTCTAGGGTAGCATGTAAAAGGCTGGCCGTCTAACGAATTTCGATAAAACTCACACCTTCACTTCTTTCAGGTGTTTAAAATGGTCGCTGTTATTTCATACTCTGATCTGGGCTCATTTTAGTTAAATCAATGAAATTCAATAAATTTTTACGATGAAAGGCTAATTAAAGAAATAAGTTAAAGTTGATTTCAAGGCATCGATTGCAGTTTTTAAGCCTAGCGTTCACAGCAAACTAAACTAAGTTAGCGTAGCTAGCTTCGCTTTAGTCAAACACATTTGTCTATAGTAAACTGTTCCAGTTATGCTCGCTTGCTTGAAAAACTGGCGAACTAAGCTAACTGACTTAGTTTAGTTGGTGGTGGACGGTCGGCTTTATACTGCGTTTGATATCCCAAAGCTATTTTGTCTCGGGTCATGAATGTCATGAAATAAATATGGCCGACTGTGTAAGTCATTTATATTAAAAATGCTGATAAATCATCTAAATTAGATGTAAATCCCTTCGAAAATCAGTTGTGTATGATCATTTTTCTACATTCACACTAAATGAGCTCAGATATATTACGTATGACATGTCATACAATAAGTTTTATATGCGTAGGTATGTCTGTTTCATTCGTACCGCCTAATAATTCCCAATGGCACGGGAAAGTTCGCTGTATTATCGAACTTATACCAGACGGTATAAAGTATACAATACAATTCAAAGGCATTTTCAAAATTAAATCTTTTTAGTATTACAGTGTAGCTCAAAGCGATGTATTACTATTTCTGCGGTTAATTTGATTTTAGGGCCGAATGAGCGGCATTTTATGGCGTCACTGTGCAGTGTGCACATAGTACGGCTATCACGTTTGCGTAAACGCGAAAATACAGCGTATGAGTCACCGACGCCGGTAGACTAATTGGTCAAGTCGTGCTCCCGGATTGAGTGAGATGCGGGTTCGAACCCAGCCCTGCGTCTATCGTGCGTTGTGTTTTTGCAGAAGTATTGTTTCTTTAAAATATTTCTATGAAAGCCCAGTGCAGGCATAAGCGCTTACAATAGAATATTAACGCGAAACTTGTCAAAAGGAAGCTGAAGCTTCGCATTACGTCCGCTAGAGGCGCTTTTCAACTTTGACGTTTACACAAATGTGATAGTAACGTTTGTTATAATAAAAAAGTCCCAGTGAAGGGTAGTGAAGACCGATTTAATTTGTAGCTGTTTTTATTTCAAACGGTACTACGAAAATATTTAGTAAAATGTGTAGTTTGTACAGTAAGTTTTGTACCAAATATATAAATTAATTTTAAAATTGCCTTTGAAAGTTAGAATCGGAATGATTCTATAATAAAGGATGGTAATAGGACTGATTTGGGCGTGAATTTGACTAAATGGGTGGTGGTGGCGTGGTTTATCAAATACAGTATTTGATAGTACGGTGCGTTTAATAGGTTTTAAGTTGAAATTGACACTAGTATTCGTATTATCCGTTTAGTTGATAACTGCGTTTGATAGGCATTATGCAGTATGTTGCTGCTTTGAGGTATCGTGGTAATCACCAGTGATTACTGATTACGTATAAATATCACCAGTGATTACCTATAAATATTACCGGTGATTACCTAGTAATATAACCAGTGATTACCTATTATTATCACCAGTGATTTCCTATTGATATCACCAGTGATTTCCTATTGATATCACCAGTGATTACCTATTAATACCTAAGCAGTAATGTGTTGCATAGTGCCTATAAAAATAAGATAACATCTAGATTAACATCTAGATAGATGATAATGCGGATGCAGAATCGAAACCGAAACCACAACCGTAAACCAAAATAACGCATACAGCACTGCACCAACGCCTGTCATTGAGGCGTCACAAAATAGCTGTGTTTCGGTCCTGTTACCATTCTAATTGCTAATAACATAAGTAATGTAGTAACAATAGTTTGTCAAAAATGCCAAGTGATTCAGTTTTCTACGATATGTGTTATGAGATGCGTGAATGTTGTAAGTATTTTTGTGGTGCATAAATGAGTACCTATAAGCCATTTGTTGAGTTTTATTTGGTTACCTCTTCGAAGCTGTTCTGTAGCCCTAGAGTGAGTTTCTTTCAAGGAAATTTTATCACTTAAACAAACTTCTAGCTAGCTGATTACGTAACTTTATTGCTAACAATTCTCAATTGAAACTGTTGAATACACGTCATTTTTCACGCAATTCAGTCGCTTAAAAATGGCCATTGCAATTAAAAATCTAGTGATCGGTAGCTGTCAAATTGCGCCCTGTAAACGCAAAAATCAACAATTTCAATTGTTTCAATTGAGATTTGTTAGTAACAGAGTTACGTTTTCAGGGGCTGTCTCCTAACTTATTTCCATACGGATATCACGTTTGCGTAAATAGTAAAATTGTAAGAGACACTTGAACAATGCTCTTTTTTCTTTGGAACAGAAAAGTACTTATGCAAAATTGAAAAGCGGACGAACGTAATATTCTTGGTTCTTTCCATATAAAAGATTCCCATTAACGCAAGCGTTATAGTTTGCATAAACTCACATTATGGGTGTTGTAGTTTACGCAAACGTGTTAATATAAATAAATATTGCAGGACCTTGCACACAGCGCCATCTACCCCTAAACTAAGCAACAGAGGTCTTCGTGTTAGGAGTATTTTTTTGCTATACAAAGCAGTGGCAGCCTATGTGTTATTCCAGCTATCTACATACAGATGCATATCTACATATACATGTTTCATCACGATCAATCCAGTGCATTTTGCGTGAAGGATCTACAAACACACACAAACGTTCATCTTTATAATATTTGTAGGATAGGAAATTTCAGAAGTATAGGTAGGTCGTAAAAACAAAGTTATTTTACGTTTTTATTTATTTTATTTATTCTTTTTTTTATTAGACTTAATTATTTACCCTGTTTAAATTTGTTTTTTATGGAGCTCGGAATTTCAGTCTCGTAAACAAGCCAGTTCTTGCGAAATATCGAGGAACGTAAAAATTAAATTAAAACATGGTAAATACTCCGTTCTTAAATAATATTCGTAGTGAAAACATCCATGGCAGCTTGTATTCTACGAATAAATCGTACCTACATCGCTTCAGCGTCGTTAGATTTTTCTCAATAACAGTTTTCGGTAATTATGCAGAGCTTCGCTCACGTTTCGCTAAAGCTTTTAAAGTGTAATCTCTTGCAAAACTACCAACAACAAACAATGGTTCTTTCAATTACTGAACAGTTTTCGTTATCAAACACCGCAGAAGCGATGTCGAGACGATTTAGTCATAGAATACGTGGCAGGTTTAGAATTCAGTTATTATAATTAACATGACGACTTGTAGAATAGACAAAAACTATTTGAGTACATACAGTAAGTTATGTTTTAATGCTAATAAAATGACTCAAACGCCTTGAACCGCATAGTTATAGTAATAACCTACATTATACACTAGAACGGCGAATATTATTACAGTAATTGTAACTTAGAAATATTAACTGAGTACAGCCGATGTTATGAGTGCAGTTTACCTTACAAAGCTTTATAGGTAGACTGTCCTCTTAAGGATTTAAGAAAACGCGCGACGTTTTTGGGGTTCGGTACCCAAAGGGTAAAAACGGGAGAAAACGAGACGCTTAGTGCACGGTTAGTATTGTCCGTACACTGATTCTAGAGGTGTCACTCCACTTCTGGCTCTTTACTGTACGGGTACATTATAAGTATTATAACACAGTTTTTCGTGAAAATACTTGGGGTCAAGGTCGCGTTTGTTGTTATCTTATATATAAAATTTCCATGTCACAGTGTTAGTTACCGTACTCCTCCGAAACGGCTACACCGATCTTCACCAAACTTCACATACGCATTCAGTAGGTCTGAGAATCGGCTACTATCTATAATTTATAAGGCAAAACAACGTTTGCCGGGTCAGCTAGTTTTAATCTAAAATTTTCTCCAAACGCGATTTAGACGCGTTCTAATAAGAATAATAGGTAGAAACCTTGTTAGCCTAAAATGTAGAGTAAGATCGGAGTAGTGAGAACATGCTTTGTCTTTTTCCGTGACAAGAATTTTTAAAGTTGACAGACAGAAACAAAAAGTGGTACAACTACTCCGATTTTACTCCATGTTTATTAGTAAGCCTAGTAAGTTTAAAAAATGAATTTATGAACCTACGTGACAAATTAAGAACCTCCTCCTTTTTTTGGAAGTCGGTTAAAAAGTGTGGAGTGTACAGTAGTAGTTATCTAGGAATAATAGTGTTCCGTGGTAGGTACGGTTTATATTATAAGTCAACAAATGCCTTACAAAATTTGAATATCAAACCTAATTAGTCATATAATTTGTGTACACAACATAAACTATTATGTTAATATTATAATGGCGCGTAAACACAGAGGTTGTAGAACGTTTAAGAACACAACATAAATGTATTTAAAATGGGTTTATAGGTACCTACATATAAAACTGTAACGCAGCGTCCTACGTGAATGCTGCGTTAACAGTTCGGATGTGAATGCGATGCGGCGCGGTGCGGCGCGGAAACAAGGAACAGTCGAGAATCGCGCTGCATCGCACTTTACGTGCATTTTGTCACGTAGGACACTCCAATAGCTATCGACTGTTCCTTGTTTCCGCACCGCACCAGATCGGATCGCTTCGCAATCGCGTTCGTCTCCAATCGTCCACGTAGTACGCTGCGTAAGTCCTGGCTAATTGCTGACTTAATGACAGAACTGTATAGAACAAAATCAAAATTATCAACGCCCTAACCGTTATCAGATCCCTAACCGCTAGTCGTACACCCGTATTTATAGACGAATCTAATAGATTACTTTGGCTTTGGCTAAGCAATGCCCTGTCTCGCTCTTATTCGTGACTTTTAACGCCAACGAAAATGTGTCAGACACATTACTTAGACAATTACCTAATTACTTAGAATCGACTAAGTATAAATACGAATGTTAGAGTCATGAAATTTAGAGGATGTTTTTTTTTTTTTTTTTTTTGTCATGATTTTTTTTTGATTTTTCTTTGTCATGCGTAGGTAATTCAATTCAATTTTCAAACTTCTTTATTGTCTTAAATTTTAACAAAACAGTACATAATTTAAATACTGATATAAAATAATTTTAAATCTACTTTGTCAGGCTAAAGTCGCCTATAAAAGTTTAATATACATAGGTAATAAAAATACTCTAGCTCATTATAACATGAAATTACATTAAAATAGATAATAACGTGATTTGCGAGATTTTAGTATAATCTACGCTTATGACAATAGGGGGTAGTTAAAATGTATTGCACCGAGTCAAAGTACTCGACGAGTAGCTTGGAGTGCAACCAGAACTAGAGAGCCCCCCCGTCCCCCGCGCCCGTACGCTCACTGGGCACTAAAGGGGAAGGTGCGAGCGGTTAGGTATGTGCGGCGGCGTTGGCCGTGCGCTTGCACACCGGTTGGGTGACGTCGACGGGTGGGAATAGGAGATAGTGATGGGGCAAGCGGTATGTATTATATCTATCGATATAGGTCAAGTCGGATTTTGTTGTTTTGCATATATTGGCAATAAGTGGATTTTTATTATGTTTATTTTTATCATAGAAATGCTTTGTTAGTTTTAAGATAAATTGTGCCAATGGTTGAAATTTTATTTTGATGTGTAACTTGAATAGATTTGTTTTGAAAGGAGTATTATACGCAATTTTTAATGCTTTATTTTGAAGAACCTGTAGGAATTGGTAATTTGTCCAACATGTGCTGCTCCAAACTGGACAAGCATATGTTATACATGGCCTAACGAGGGTACTATAGATTTTGAGTTTCATGTGGGGGCTTAGACAGTTTTTACGATTTAAGATCGGGCTTAGTGCGCCCATTGCTTGTGCGCCCTTAACCCGCAAGTTCTGTACATGCTTGGTCCAGTTCAACTTATTGTCCATAGTAACACCTAGGTAACGTACAGAAAGGCTCCAGGGGATAGCGTGTCCCCCTATTTTTAATGTACGTTTAGGTAGTTGACGGTGATGTGTAAATAAGATGGCCTCCGTTTTGGATTCGTTTAATTTGAGTTTCCATTTCGTAAAATATTCATAAAGTAAGTCAATTGAAAATTGTAAGCGACCAATAATAATATCTAAATCGTCTGAAGTCGTATATGACGCAGTATCGTCAGCGAAGCAAGCGAGATTTGTACGTGGTTGTTTGGGCATGTCAGCAAGGTATAAAATAAACAGATAAGGGCCTAAAATAGATCCTTGAGGAACACCGGCTGCGTAGGTAAGTATTTTTCGAAATATTCACGGGATCGGGACTTACGCAGGTGAAATCGCAAGACGCTGCTACCTGTATGGTTGGTTTAAAAATGATCAAATCTCTAGATAAATATTTTTGTCCAATAAAATGTCACATTCTTTTAAAAAGAAATCAAACTTTCGATGGTTTTTAAATTCGGAAGTGTATGATTTTATTCGACAGATATCTTTTAAGTATTTGCACAGAATACATAAATAGTACAAGTATTTGTAGATGTCAATAAGTAAAATCGAACACCACCAAATTGAAAATTGTTTTAAAGATTGACTGTTTTTGAAACTATAGTGACGTTTTTATTTAGTGGTGTTACATTTTATTCGACAGACATCTTTTATCTTTAGATTTAAATCTTAACCCTAAGTTAAACAACGGGCGCGACTATGGCTACGGGAGCAGCGACGACGGCGTTCTTGTGCAGGTCAACGCAGCAACAGCTGGAAATGAGGTGGTGTTCTTTGCAAGAGTTCGCATACAGGGTCCGGCAGTTCGCTTTGCGGCATCCGTAGTTGTCTGCAGGTACATTAAAAGGTGGATAATTAACTCCCTTACTTATAAACGATGCCTAAGTTTTATGTAACGTTTGTCTTTTACTGTGACATGAGGTTTCAAAGTTAACAGACAGCGACAATCGTTACGAAAACCTAGTCATCGTTTATAAGAAAGGGGGTAAATTAATTACATACTACTTAAAACAGTAGGTACATGTCACACAGCGCCATCTAACCCTAAAAGCAACTGGGCTTGTGTTATGGTTACTAATATTATCAACGTAAAAATTGGGAAGTATGTATGTAAAATTATCATTTTTCGGTTTTGTTTCAATGCTTAACGTTTCGAGACTTTTACAAGTCTCTTTCACGCAAAAAATACTGAACCGATTGCGATGAAACTTGGTATGCAGATAGGTACATGCAGATTTGAATTAACACATAGACTACTTTTTATCCAGATACTAGCAGCTCCCCGCGGTTTCACCCGCATAAGTCCCGATCCCGTGGGAATATCGGGATTAAAAGTAGCCTTCCTCAATAAATGGACTATCCAACGCCGAAAGAATTTTTCAAATCGGACCAGTGGTTCCTGAGATTAGCGCGTTCAAACAAACAAACAAACAAAAAAAAAAACAAACAAACTCTTCCGCTTTATAATAGTAAATAGATTCCCCGGGTGAAACCGCGGGCGCAGCTAAATTAAAATAATAAAACTTACACGATCCACCACCGCCGTTGCAGCAGCAAGCATCATGAGACTCCTTATACGAGCAGTACTCGTAAACCGACGAGTCACAAAGGGGGCAGCCCGGGTGCGCTCCGGGGGGGCCAGCCGGGTAGTTCCCTGGGTAGTTGTTACCCGGGTAGTTCCCCGGATAGTTCCCTGGGTAGTTCCCCGGGTAGTTCCCTGGCCCGTAGCCCGATCCGTAGCCAGGTCCGTATTGTCCGTAGCCGCCTAGCAAATAGTCGAGCACATCGCTTAGTCCAAAACCTGTAGGTGGTGATAAAGCAATGATGAATGAGGGTTAGAATGATGCGAGATGGGTTAGTTTCCGTGAATAAGCTTGTTTTGTCGGTTCGGTGATTATTGCAAAACGAAGTCTAAGTTTAAACCGTGGTTTATCGCCATTGAGCCACGAAAGGCTTCGAATAAAAACATTTTATATTTTGGAAAACCTACGTCTCTTCTATTGAAAACCTTTCTCAGCGTTCTCACCCTACGAATGGCTTGTGGTTTCTTCTCACTGGAACGTGCGTTCCGAAACCACACCACATGTCTTTAGAACTTTTACATACTTACATCTTATATCATTTTTTTTTTTTAAATTTACACGATTTGTTAATATAGTTACATTTTCCGGGGTCTTAATCGCGTATTATTATTTATTTTCTTACCTCGACGTTTTAAGCATGTTACAACTTACAAGGGTATACTGAATACATATTTCTCTTGAAATAATTATTTTGAACTTGACCGTTAAACCAGGTTTACAATAAGACTTCGTTTGGTTTAATAATGGGGTTGGTTATTTATGATTGTAATGGATGAGTGATACGTTATTAGATTAGGTATATGGACCATGTTAGACATTTTCCGATACGTAGGTACTTGTAGGTGGATGTCGTACACTCGGCAATAAAGTCTAAACCTTAGAATGATTTGTGTTGTAGAAAGAACTTTTAATTCGTGTCTGCGGACTTAGATATCCATTTAATACTATCAATAAAATTAGTTAGACCGCAGACATCTTTAAACCACGATTTTTCACAACTTTTGTGCCTGACTATGCCTACTAATTTCCTAATAACTTAATTCCACTATTTGTTTCAACGTTTATACAGAATTTTTATCTTACTATTGCTAATCCTATAACCCTAGGTACTACGAGTATATTATAAAAAAAAGTGAAAGTGTGTGCGTGTTTTTGTTGCTACTTCACGGAAAAACCGCTGGAGAGATTGCGATGAAACTTGGTAAGTAGGTACCTACTAGATCTGGAATAACACAAGCACACTCACACGGGATCGGGACTTACGCGAGTGTAAATGCGGGTAGCTGTTGGTAAATAATTATCTAACTAAAGAAAACAACTAATAAAGTTCGCTTTTTATTTTCTTACATTAAGCCAATTCTAGTCCTAAGCCTTGCTTAGACCGATGCCTTGGAATGATAGATAAGATACAAGATTACTTCAATGTATTGAGCTTTTCCATCACCTTTGTTCCTAACGCATTTTTAACTTACGCACTAACTAAACCTACAAATGTTTAGGTTTTTGATTGTAATAATTTATGCCTATGAGGTGTGTAGGTACTAGTAAGTATACTTAACTCTTATAAAGAATTCATTTATAAATCATGGTTTAAACCAGGTCTGGCACTTAAAACTCATTTTATAATAGCATGGTATGTGTTTATGTACCTATTCTTTTTGTTTAGTTTTATTTTCTTTTACAATTCTTATTCTAACTATCCACCTAAACCTCTAAATAATAGTATATTATGCAACTAGTGAATAAAAGACGGATTTAGTGCGAGGGCCGTAGATGAATCACGAGCAAGTGAAGGATTCTAACGACTGAATCACGACCGTAGGGAGTGATTCATGATGATTGAATAACGAGCGTAGCGAGTGATTCAAGTGTTGGAATCCTGAGCGACGCCAGTGGTTCATGGCTCTCAGTAAAAATGTTCCGTTTTCCCTTTGGGTACGGAACCCTAAAAAGAATTTTATGTCGAGTATTCTTAGTGCAAGGAGTTTGTATAAAGTTTTTTTTCGCGTAAGGAGGTTGTATAAGCATTGAGATGGACGAGATAAGCAAATTGTGTTCTAAATTCAAAATTCAAACAGCGTGAGTAAAAGGCCTTTTTATTCACTGTTTTGCGTGAATAAAATAAGCTTTTAAGAGTGTGAATGGTATAAAGTTTATTTCGCTTTCAAATTATCTCTAAGAGTAAAGATAGAAAATCTTTGACACCGACATCCCTTTCAATTAATTTGTGGTTGACAGGGTTGCCTTGTCTACAACTTTAGACTTGTTAGTGTATTTAAATACCTAAGACCTAAGTTAATTACATTATTGTTATGCCATTAGTTAACATCTAACAATTAAAAAAACAAATGCCCAACAATTAATTAGATCTACAGCCAACTTATTCAAACTCTCCGAAGCGTTATTAAACTGAGAAGCAGATCATAACCCGATAGGTTAACTTGAATGACCGTTGTTTAGTTAATTACATCTTATTTTAGGTATTCTGTAATTAACAGGTAGGTAATTATAATTTAGATGTTTCTCTGTATATTTGGTGCGGCCTTGCGCGAGATGTTTCCTGCTACTGTTAATTAACAGTTTTTATGGAAATGTTTAATTATTACGGGTGAATTTCTTTTGCTTATGATTTTTGTTAATGCGTTTACGGACGACCGCGTTGGAGGCGATTATGGTGTGTTTTTTTCGTTAAACTTTAGTCTGTTTTAATGTTGATAGGTGTATTTGTAATAACTTGTGTGATTTATGAATATGGTGACCTATGCTTTACCTACTCGTTATACTAATTCACTTATTTTTCAGATAGGTAAATATGTTTTAAGTGGAAATAAATTAGGGTTCGGCTTGCCTAGACTACCTACCTTTCTTAGAGACCGACAAACATGATACCTTTTACCTAATTCACAATAAATAATCTACTTTAGCTACCCTAAGGTGCTTGTAAGTACTTCCACCCAAATAAGTAAAAAAATTATCATGAGTTTTCTATTAGTGACTTAAAAATCGGCATTAATGATGAGAATGATAGTAATGTTCATGATTTCTGTGACTTCTCAATGAATGCAGTGATATTGATGTACTTAATTACATTTTTACTTAATGGCTGATTGGCGAGTTAGAGCATAAAAACAATGATTTAGTTTAAGTAACGGGTGTCTCTGTCTGTCAACTTATGTCACAGTAAAAGACAAACGATACATAGTTTATGCAGCTGTTTATAAGTAAGGAGGTTATAATGGTTTCTGGTGAATTGATGCGTTTATGTTTTGATGAAGACTCACCATTTCCACTCAACTTATTTCGGCTCAAGTCATAATTCGATACTTCAACACCTATAACAGTAATCGAAATTAGCTTGAAGCTTAATCTGTGGTGTTTTCGTACTAACTATGTTTTTGGCAAGGACTCACCGTTTCTAAACTTTCTGCTCAACTCGTAATTCGAAACGTCAATACCTATAATGAAAATTGTCCATTGGATTGCTTATTTATACTTACTAATATTATAAAGATTGGTAACATTTATGTATGTATCTATTTTTCGGGTACATAATCTCTGAAACTACTGGACCGATTTTAAAATTTCTCTCACTAATTGAAAACTACATTATCCAAGAGTCACATAGGCTACTTTTAATCCCGATATTCCCACGGAACCTGCTAGATTTGTATATTGGAAATGCTCGGTGGACCGACGACATTGTAGCGGTCGCTAGGAGTCGTTGGATGGAGGCGGTTCGGGCTATTTGTGTCGTTGTATGGGGTAGACCTATTTGAGGCAGTCGACGGATAAGGGCTGAGATGATGATGATGAACATTGAGAAATATGCATCATATCTGATCCCACAATGTCTCACATACTGATGCAGATGATGGAGATGTAATCTGTGGTACGGTGCATTGTTCACCACCTGCTGGCCGAAAGATCGATAATGGCTTGAGCAGAACTATATAGGTACGTGCCGAACCTCGAGCATTCGCTATTTTTATAATGGTGAGTAATTTTCTTATCGAATTTCCCTTTTGTATTTTCGCTTGAATATATATCTGTACTAATCTAACTAATATTATAAAAAGGTAACGTTGGTAACGAGTATGTTTGTTTGTATTTATATTGGGGGTAATCTACGAAACCACCGAAACGATTTCAAAATTCTTTTTCAAAGCTACATTTTCAGGGAGTTACATAGCCTACTTTCGATCCCAAAATTCCCACGGGACCGGTCCCGTCCGGCAGTTAAGTCCCGGGACTTAACTGCCGGACACAGTGAAAAATAAAAAAGTTACTTAGGTACTCGTATATTACATTACTTTTTCAAATGGAAACTTTTCAATTTTTCCAGTTTTCCCAGTATAGATATAAGTAGGTATCTATATACAGTTACGTTTAGTTAAAAAGGGAAGTAAAGCACAATTTACTTAGTCTACCATACACTGTCTAAGTAAGACTTAGTTTTTTGACTTAGTAACAGTTCCTTAGGGGTCATACTTGAGTTTGTAAATCCAACCCTAAACGGGTAAAATTTCGGATAAAAGTTTGTTTGAAACTTTGATAGGAAACCCATTCGGATATGACTAGTATTAGTTACATAGAAAATCTTATTTTTTTCTTCTTGTTTGCAGTCAATGAACTCTGAAACTACTGACTGATTTTGATGAAATTCGCTATAAAGGAACAATTAATATTTAGACAGTAATTTACATTTTATTCAGATATTTGCCACGGTATCGGGACTTAAAACCGGCTTCCCGACTATCAGATTAACAAATTAAACAGACATTTTTAACTTACCACTCGAAACCGCAACGCAACTGGCGAATAACAATACAAAAACAATTTTATTCATGACTGTATTTTGCACCTATTCTGGTACTAAGCGAGATACCGATGACCTGTGTTGCACACTCGATGGCTACCAACTAAATGATATGATTAATAAAAACCAGCTTAAGTCTTAGGACCGTGGATTTACCGGTACAGTTGCGTCGAGATGTTTTTATTTAGGTTCGCATCGTCTATCTCCTCTAGTGCATGACAGTATGAGGCTTTTGTGTTTTATTTTGTACTATTTTTTATATTCTGTTCAATAGTAGGTAGGTACTTGATATGATAATTTACACCTCTAAAATAAAGAAGATCTGCTATCTATTTTTTTCTTCTGTTCTTCTGTAGACGCCCGCCGGCTAGCTTCTACACGGTTTGCGAGTTATTCTTTTTTTTTTTTTTCGTTTTCCTCTGACCACCGTTTTTACCACAAAACTTGGTAATATTTGTGTGAAGCGTCAAGGAATCGTCAAGGAAGACGAGTCGGACCTTGATCCACGGCCGTCTTCCTTCTTCTCGATAAGCGTGCTACATCTTATGATCAGGTAAGTGTGTAAGGTCAGCACATCTATATTATTAAAAAAAAAAAGATTTAAAATAATAAAACCAACGCGATTAAAACCGGAAAATGATATAAATTTCAATCAAACATCGCGAAAACAGAAGAAAAATCTATAAAAAAGTAAACCAAATATTTTCGAACAAACACTTTTCCATGTAACTGTAATCCAAGTGCACTTAGTTGAAGGGCTAGGAGTAGTCGTCCTTAGCACTTTTATGTAATAGTGTACCCTAGGCTTAGTGCTTATGTTGTCTTATAGTATAGGCTAGGTGACATTCTACCAGTCAGGTCATAGAGGTACAATACATGAATATACAAATAAACATTCTGGTGGCCATATTAAAACTTACGTAGGTACTTAGGGTGGATTAGGTTATATCTAAGGCAGCTAATCCATTCTTAAGTTTCATAGCATAGCTGTTTAATCATGCGATTTACGGTTGCGCGTTAATAAAAAAAGAAAACGGTCAAGTACGAATCCAGATTATTATTACCCCTGTAAAAATTATCAGTTTTGCAACCTGTGGTAGGAAGGTACTCTACCCTACATGAAGGCAATCATAATCAAGTTCCCTAAGGTACCTAATGAATTCCTCTAATATTATAAATGTGAAAGTTTGTCTGTAAGTAAGTAAACAAGTACATTTGTTAGGTACTCCTTCGCTCAAAAACTACTGAATCAGCTGCTAATATTTATCTGAAGTCGAGTCTTTATAAGTAGTATGACAATGGCAGCTATAGACTTTTGGGAACATTTGGGTAACTTTCTGTGTGGTAGTTCGACTTGTCACGGGAAGAAGTTCTACCATGTCCTCTCTATTGTAGTAGGTATATTATAAATATATCTATATATTGTCAGGGTCGTTAAATAGAACGGAAAATAAAATAAATAAATAAATAAATAAATAATTTCTCCGAACAACACACAGCGCCATCTAGCCCCGTGGTAAGCGACTAAGCTTGTGTTACGGTGACTAGACAACGGATATAATACTTATATTTATTTTTCTTTTGTAAATACATACATATTATACATAGAGGGACACCCAGACCAGACACAAATATTTATTTTTTAAGCATAAATATGCACTTAATTATTGGATAATAAATATTAAAATTATACCTATCCATGTCCATGAGATTAATCGCTACCTAGGTTACTCGGAAAAGCTGCATCAAAATCGGCTCAATCAACCACTTATTTCAAAACTTGTATAAAAAAAGGTGACTCTATTTTCGCTCCACAATGCAAGTAATTTAAAAAGCTTCCGCAGACTGCGGACTTGTCTGACAGATAGAAAGTGAACTCCATTATTTTCTAATTTGTTTGAATTAATGTCAAGTTCAAACTGAATGTTTGTTTACGTCTAGAGAACACTATTTTTCGGATATCTCTAATAAGTAATAATAATTTCTAAAAAATCTTGCTAGTCGAAAAAAGAAAATTGATCTTATGTTTTATAATTCTGGCCTTTATTTAGTCGTTAGGCATATCCCAGTTATGATGTTATTTAAGTACCACTCTTCTCTCTTCCCCCTAAGTCTTCCGTATTGGGGCATAGGGGAGACACGATATTCCTCTATCCCGCTCTATCGGAGGCCGCACGAACCACACAATTCAGAATTAATATTTAAAGAAAATGTGTATTCCTACGTTTTTTTTAAACACGATAAATGAGCTTTTGACCACTATATAATATCTCACTGATGGTAAATGGTAATATAGCCTAAGATGTAGCATGCTTATCTAGAAAAAGGTAAGACAGCAGTCTACATCCGACACTGACTTAGAGATATAGACACCTAAAATTAGATCTCTCTCGTTCACAACTCGTACTCCAACTCAAGACTATATCAAAGGGCCGTATCGATTACAACTTCAGTGTAAGCCAAGGAGTGGTGCAGTCGGGGGCTCACAGCTTTTTATATGTTCTATGCGTTTTTTTCACCGTAATTGGCATAGAAACTATGACCTGCTCAATTAAATGGTGTGGGAAGAACAAAAATACATCAAGCTACCAGAAAAACGGGATAACTTTCCACCGGTAAGTGATTTTAATTTTAATTTTGACTATACCAACTACACAATATATCTTGGTAGAAAATGTTCCTCTCGAAAAAAAGGGCACGCGTTGAAGTCTTTTTGCAATAAACCAAGATTTTTTTGCGTGTACCAAAACAAAAATTATTTAATTGCAGTACGGAAGTTCGGTTTTTGTATAGACACTAGCGCCTTCACTCAACTGTACAAATAAGTTGGTTATCGTTGGTTTCAAAACCATATTATTTTTATCTTGTGGTAGACAGAGGAACTGATTGCTCAGGAACAAGACGCCCTCACTGAATGGAAAAATAATTGTTGTTTTTTCTTAAAGACATTGAAATTTTAAGCACGTGTAAGTAGTGACTGGAAATTAATTGAAAAATATCGATTCGATAAAATGTAGAACTGAGATGTTTTATATTTTACATTAATTTTATTTTTCAAACTTGTTGTGAATTTAAAAAACTATTTTAACCGACTTAAAAAGAAAGTGTTTCGGTTACTTGCGTATTTTGCTTATGGGCCCAGCTTGAGTGAGGCCAAGTTGGGGCCACAAATAAATTATATAAGTCGGTTATTTATTTATTTGACTGCCCGTAAAAACTCAAACATTTTTCCTATTCAGATGCGTAAAAGTAAAAAGTAAGTTTGACAAAACCATTAAAATAACTTTAGCAGTTGGGACATTATTGGCAAGATTTGTGCTGAGGTCTAAAAGTTGGTCCTGACTGCTAAGGGTATTTCAATAATGGACTCAAATCGAATCATCATTATTAATCGCTTCATTTAGATATTTATGCTAATATTAAATGATGATGAAAACAGTGATGGTAATTACCTGTTTGTCTATGTAAAATCTTAACTAAAAATAATCTAAATATATAAAAATCAATGCCACTTTTCGTTGTAATTTTAAATTATATCAAGAACCGGCTCACCTATCCAAAACAAATGTTTAGGCTTTGTTCGGACTATTTAGTAGTTGTTTTATGTGTAGTTTGCACAAAATCGGTCGAGCGGTTCTTCATTTTTTTTTTTTTATTTTTTTTTATTTTATTTATTCAGTACACAAGAGAAATTACATTACAAAACAGATATTATACAATTATATACTAAGGTGAGTCTAACCCTGCAAGAGTTTTCTCCCGACAGACCTCAATGGAAAGGAAAGTACATAGCTTAAGGTATTGAAGTGTACAAAGTAAAGGGAAAACAGAAAGTAAAATCAGTACTACAATTTGAATATTGATACTAATAAAGTAGATTTCATATAATATACTTAACATAAAATACATCTAAATAAATACATAAGTACAAAATACATAAACATATACTTAGATACGAAATATATAAACATATAATACACAAATACATATACTTTTCTATACAGAGGATAAATAGTGCTCTTTTACTCGTTTCTTGAATACGCTGAGAGTCTGACTCGCTCGTATATCGTGTGGAAGGTTGTTCCAGAGCCGCACTGCATGGACAGTAAAAGATTCATTATATTTAGAAGATGTGTGAGAAGGACATTTTAGCATTAGTTGTTGAGAGGATCTATTAGTCGTACCACGGGCATAGAAACAGAAGCGCTCACGAAGGTAAGAAGGATAGGAGGGATTGAAAAGAACTGAAAAGAGAAAAGAGAGAACATGAAGATCAATGCGACGGCGAATCGGAAGCCACTTCAGCCTAGCACGAAACTCGGAGACGTGATCGAACTTACGCAACCCAAATATGAAGCGTATGCAGACGTTCTGCAGTCTCTCGAGTTTGTCCAGGAGATCTTCAGTGGCATCCAGAAAACACACGTCAGCATAGTCCAAGAGAGGAAGAAGCAGAGATTGAGCTAAGGTAATCCTGGTGTCCAAGGGCAAGACGCTCTGGAGGTGTTTAAGAGAGTGATATGTGCCAAACACCCTCTGGCTTACCAAATTAATATGATTCTCCCAGGAGAGGCGATTATTAAATAGGACACCCAAATTCTTGGCGCAGTCTGTGTATGGAATCACCACCCCATCATACATGACAGCAGGCAGTGAACCCCTGTCAATTAAGTTGTGATGGTAAGTATTACCTACAATCATAGCCTGAGACTTGGAGGGGTTGACAAGCAGGCCAAAAGACTTAGCCCAGTCTGAGATGTATGCAAGTTCGCGGTTTATTGATTCTATGCTACTAGCCATGTTGTCAGTACTAAAATGGTTGTATATCTGCAAGTCATCGGCATACATGTGGAAGTGAGAAGAAATAACGTTGGTGAGGGTGTTAATAAAGACAGAAAATAGAAGAGGAGACAAAACTCCACCCTGGGGCACGCCAGCAACCAGATCACACCAGTCTGAAAAGGAGTCTTCATGGCGGATACACTGCGACCGGCCCCGAAGGTAGGAGTCAAACCAGGCGATTGCTGTTGGCGACGAATTGAAGGAGTAAAGGATACCTAATAAGATGTCGAAGTCCACAGAGTTGAAAGCGCTGCTAAAGTCCAGTAGCACCATGACAGTCACCTGCTTCCTTTCCATTGCCAGACGGATGTCATCGGATACCTTGACTAAGGCAGATACGGTACTATGACCGCGTCTAAAGCCTGACTGGAAAGGGGTAAGTAGCGCATGACTGCATAGATAGTCACTTAGTTGTTTGTGGACTACATTTTCCAAAACTTTAGATAACACAGGAAGGATAGAAATGGGACGAAACTGAGAGAGTAAAGATGGATCTGAGGTTTTGGGAAGTGGGATGACGTATGCAGCCTTCCACAAGGAAGGAAATTTGTTGGAAGAAAGAGAGAAATTCACTAGGTGCGTGACAATAGGGGCAAGGTCGTTTAAAATCAAGCGGATCATTCTGATACAAATACCGTCTGAACCGATGGCATTCGTAGAAATGGAAAGAAGAAGCTTAACAACGTCTCCAACAGCAACCTCCGAGAAAGAGAATGGACCACAAGAGAGTTTAGGAAGAGAGGAAAGAGAGTCGAGAGTAGAACGTTTAACCAAATGATCAAGGGTAAGAGGAGGACAAGAGAAATGACAATTTAAAGAGTTAAGATCAAAGTTGAGTTGAGAGTCTGCCGATGACTTGCCGATACCAAGCGATTTCAAAAATTTCCACATTTGTGAGGGGTTGGCCTTATCAAGAGACTCATGGATATGTTGCCGTTTGGCGTCTCTGCACATCCTCGAGCAGCGATTACGATATTGTTTATAAGCTGCATGATTTTCTTCAGTAGTATGTTTTTTATACCGTCTCTTAGCCTTATCACGCCTTGCCATTGCATCCTTTATGACCTGCGTAAGCCACGGAGCCGGCGGGTGTTTGACCTTGACGCGTTTCAAAGGTGCATGCTTATCATATAAAGACAAAATAATTTTATTGAAAACGGCAACCTTGTCATCCACGTCGCCGGCAATAAAAACGGGAGACCAATCAATGTCAGTCGCATCCAATCGCATGGCGTCAACATCAATGCTCTTAAAACCACGCATCACCAGGTATTGTGGCTTACGCCTTGGACATCGGATTTTATAAGAAAGAAAGACGAGGTCATGGTACGAGAATGGAGCATTAAGTTGACCGTGAGTAGCTACACGATGAACCTGGGAAGTTATCATGAGATCGATAAAAGAAGGAGTACAGTGCGGCTGGAAATGAGTTGCGGACAGAGGGAGGACATGCATGTTGACTGAAGATAAAATTGAAAGTAACCTACGGGACCGATGATCGTCTTTGATAAGACAAGTGTTAAAATCACCAAGTATTAAAATATGTTCGTAAAGAGAGGAAAAGTTAGTAACTGCTGATTCGAAGGTAGAAAAATAGTCAACATTGCAAGAAGGGGGGTAGAAGACACCTAGCAACACTTTAGAGTGGCGAAAAGTTATTTCAATGAAAAGATATTCTAAAAAGTATTGTTTAGGTGATTTTTCCACTATGGTATGTGGGATATCGGAACGTAAGTAGATACCGACACCACCACATCCCTTCCCTACCCTATCATTTCTGATAAGCCGATAGCCGGGTACAGAGTATAATTTAGATGGGAGGGTAGGTTTTAGAAACGTTTCTGAGACGAGAACCACATCAACGACATTGCAATCAAAAGACGAGAGAATATCGGGAAAATGTTTGGATATACTTTGTGCATTAATGTGGACCACGTTTAAGTTTCTGGTACAACCAGCAAATCTCCCGGCGAGCTCATCCCGCAAGAGAACCTGATCGTCGTCGGAGTCAAGAGCACTAGCATAATCGTCGTCCGCCGAGACAGACGAGGAACAAGAAAAGAAGCTTTCGTCAACATCAAGTGACATTGGTAAATTATATATAAATAAACTAAATAATTATTAAATATTTAAATAGATATAATAAAAATAAAAATATTCCTAAAAAACAAAAAAAAAAATGCAATCTAATATATTTTAAACACACCGCGTACAAAATTAAATAGAAACAGAACGTTAGTAAAAAGAAGAAAATCTACGTGAAATGAAACGTCGCCGTCGCCAAACATCGTGTCACTCACAGGTGTCACTGTCATCCATCAGTCATTTTGAGTTTCACAGGCACGTGGGATAAACATTGAACAAAAAAACAATTTGCAAGAAAAAGAGATAGAATTGAAAGTTGTGGAACATAATTAGAAAAAGAAAAACTAAGCACAAACAAAAGATTACACCTACGGTGGACAGAATAAGCGACCACACAGGCAGACAAACTTTGTCCGATAAACCTATTTGCCAGGCACAACCGGCTTCCTGAAGCGCTTCGATTTCTCATCTGCCTTCGACGTGCCAGCCAGAGGTGTCTTGCCCTTCGTACTTCCAGTGGGAACCGCCGACGACGAGACTTTCGTGCACAGGGGGAATCGCTGCACCAGCTTACTCAGCTCCGACGGCGTCTCGATTTTCCGGCGAGATTTATCCGGCAGCTGAATAATGATTCTGCCTTCGGAAGTCCAACACTGCTGTATACCAAAGTGCTTGCGGGCCGCCATAAAGACATCATGCCTTACCTTGGTTAGGAATTCGGACACTGTTATGCCACTGCCCTTCAACTGTGTCTTGGCATTCCATGCAGCGCTGCGGATGGTGTATCGCGATAGACGCAGCAGCAGCGGCCGGGGCTTTGATGACCTAGTCCCTAGGCGATGACACACGTTGATATCATCACTACTGACATTGGGAATATTCAGCTGCTTCGACAAAATACTCAGTGCAATCTGTGAAGCACTTTCATCTGTAGCCTCCGGAACCCCATGCAGAAGAAGTACCTTTCGTCTGGAAACTGTTTCCTGCCTGTCAATACCCTGAATCAGCAACTCAGCCTGGGACTTCAGCAGAGATACAGTCTTCCACATCATCGTCTTGAACTCGAGGAATTCCTTTGACAGAGATGCTAGATCCCGATGATGCGGGCCCTCCGGAGAAGCGAGACGCAGCAGGGACTCTTCATAGTCGTGCATTCGTGACTGAAAGTCAGCAGACAGAACCTCCAAGTTCGCTGTCAGTTTAGTGTAGAGATCCATTATTGTGAGAGTATATTTTTGAGGAAAGTTGATTGTGCAGTGCGTTTAGTAGACTTCAAAGAAGCATAAAAGGTAAACTTTTATACTGAAATACTATGTTTACTATTTTTTAATTAATAAAATATAGAGCACTAAAATTTAAAAATGTTGTTAATTTGACTACCCTCAACGAAAAAAAGCTTCATTTATCCCATTGTTTAACCGACTTCAAAAAAAGAGGAGGTTCTCGATTCGGATGTATTTTTTGTTAATGTTTGTTACCTCATAACTCCGCCGTTTGAGGTCCGACCGCAGTCATTCTTTTTTCATTTGAAAGGTACTAACTACATATTGGTCGCATAAAAAAATGTAAAGATCGGATGAGGATCTTCGGAGTGATGAACAGATTTGTACCTCTAGAGTGCTCTAGGGATTTTTTAGTTAACGTATCTAAAATTTCTTGTAAACTTGTGAATTTATTTTTTAATTTCGTTGTTTTGTCTTGATATCTCTTCACATACCTACTTCTTCTTTTTATTTATCCTTTTTATGGGATGATCAATGTAGCGTTTAATTTTTCGTTTTCAAAAATTAAATTATGTCATTTGTTATTATTGTCCCATAATACACAAGTATTGTGTCAACTTGGAATAATAAATGCTACCTACAATTTTGGTGCACATGTCACAAAATACTACGAAATAATTATCCATTGCTGCATAAGCATAGCATAGCATGGGAGCCTAGACGCGTATTCTTGGATTTGTAATTATAATGACAGGGTTATACGTTATTTGTGTTAGGTTTTTAAATAAAAAATATATTACATCCGTTGCGTTTTTTTTTCAATAATTTTATAACACAAAACATCGATAAAGTATATGGTATCGATATTTAGTAATTATATATGACCATTACTATGACCGCTGTCGTTACGCCCCCCGCTACCCGTCCCTACTTCCAAATTTGGTGAAATGCGTCCCGCGGGACAATGAACTATTGCGGTATCTAAAGGGTTAGTTCATCGGTGACATCCGACGACATTTATTTTTTTATGGTAACTCAATATTGACACAAAACTGGCGACCACAGTCCGCAGACAAAAGTCTGCCGTACGTATCTGACATTTAAACTACTTACATAAAAATATCTATAACTAGGACAAGTTAGACACACGATTTTAATTACCTACTTACTTTTATAATATTAAAAGGTTCATGACCGAAAGGCATTGACCCCTTATACCGTTTGCAAACCGGTCTGCGCCCGCGCAGATCACCCGTAAAGGTATCTTTGAAGTATCTAGTCTTATGCATTTAGGTCTGTTGGTTTGTTTGTTTTTGTTAACTGGGGAACTTTTTAATATTTCTTATGTTTTGTTGCTCTAGGTAGGCATTTTTACCAGATATATTTTTACAAGGCGAAATGCATTATTAAAAAAATCGCCCGGCAAGCGAGAGGCACAGGTTCGGATCCTGTCATGGTAGAATTTTTTGATGATGCATTTCTCCTTGTAAAAATTGGAAACTAAAAAGGAAACTTTTTACAGATATTTACTAAGTACCTACCTAAAAAAACTCGTTTAGTGCCAAGCTGTTAACATCCCAAAATGTTGTAACTCCCAAAATGTTGAATTCCCAAAATGTCTTATCTACTAATGGCTACCTTATACAGTGGTTCACACCTACCAATTTAAGTAATTTATACTGCAAGTAGGTGGTTGCGTGGTTACCTACTTTTTCCTTTTGGGGATAACAAAGATTTAAACAACAATCTTTGATAAGCTTTCTAAGGTAAGGCGGTTAATTATTATCTACCTAAGAGGATAGTCTCCATTCTCTTTCTCCATACAAACGTAGTTTACATTTTCCTCCCTGGACATTAGAGCAAATATTAGAAAATAAAAAAAATAAAAAAAGGTAGATGCATTGTCAGGACAGATATAGGTTTTATGGCATAAACATATTTGCTCTAATGTCTTTATCCAGGTCCAGGTATGTCTTTATTATAAAATTTAAACTACGTTTGTATGGAGAAAGAGAATGGAGACTATCCTCTATCTATACCGAAAGAAAAGAAAAAATTAAATAAATTTATCTAGATACATTATATATAGGTAGATACCTACCACAAAGTACATTATATATTATGTACCTACTTACCTAATTTACAGATTAAAAGACAGGTTAATTCGTTATTAATTAAAATACGATTTTGCTTCTAATTATTTTTATTTACAAAAACATGAATAAACTCTTAACTTTACTTAAGTCTAAATAAATAAGCTTAAAGGATTTAAGGCAGTATTTTATTTTACATGAGATAGGCTTACATTTGACCATTGTAATAGAGAATGGTAGAGTGCGTGCCAGATTATGTCTACGCACGACTGGGGGCACCACTGCTTAACATTAGGCACTTTGGCACGTGGTAACTGGAGAGCTACCACGTGCGAAAGTGCCTGTAAGGAGTTATAGACAACCGAACTAGCGTTTAGGGAGGGACACGATCTGTCTAAAACAGATCCCTGACGGTTGCTCCTCGCAGTGGCCTGACGGTAGGTACAGCGGACCACTCCATTTATATACCCAAAGTGGTCATAGTTGGGGACGCTATAACATATATTAATAGTTTTAGTCGTCCGGGATTCTTTGCTTAACATTGGGCACGGTTTACCTAATAGTTGGTGCGCCTCGTTAGCTGACAATGATTAGTTCCGAATTTGACCACGCGAAGAATTATCTGGCAGGCACTATATAAAGTCGACTGTGTAGCATCAAGGCTAAAATATACACACACATAAGTTGACGAAGATATGATGATTTTATAAAGATAACGATACCGATAACATCGCTCTCACGGTGAAGGAAATCATCGTGAGGAAACCGACATGTCCTAGGACTTACCGCGGTCGGTACTACTAAGCATAGGACATTCGCCAATTCGGAGTAGGCTCCCGTGGCGTCTCACTGCCTAACCCCACTAGGCCCCACAAATTAGGGCTAACAAAAAATACCTAGATGCATTAAATACAAGGTAATTAATAATATGAAATTCTCTCCTATTCTAACCTAATATAAGGTTCAAGTTTCATCGCCCTCATGATATCACCAGTGACAGAGCACCTGCCAGCCTGCATGATGACCCTCGGATCCTCTCGACCCTGGACGAGCTGCTTGAAGTAGTACTCGTTGAGGGTGAAGGTCGTATCTGGGTCTTCTTCGGGTTCACCTTCGTATACTTTCACTTGGTTTAGGTCCATTGCTGGAAAAGATAGATTAAAAATATGGCTAACTATATAAAATTACTAGCTGTGCACTGCGGGTTTGCTTAGTTTCCTAGTTAGTTAGATAGTTTCCGATCCCGTAGGAATACCCGTATGAACAAAAATTTGTTAAAAAAAGTTTTTAAGAGGCAAGTCTAGCTACTCTTTCTCCATACAAACGTAGTCGACTGTTTCCTCCCCGGATAAAGACCTTAGAACAAATTATGTTCATGTTATAAAACATATTCTGCTCATGTCTATGTTTTGATTTTTTCATATTATAATTTTTCTAATTTTATTTTAATTTGAAAAAAAAAAACAAAAAAAAAAAACAATAATATGGGGCATGGCCAGGGCAGATATAGGTTTTATGACATTACCATATTTTCTCTAATGTCTTTATCCAGGGAAGAAGGAAACAGTCGACTACGTTTGTAAAGTTTGTATGGAGAAAAGAGTGGGTAGACTTTCCCCTTAATTTTGTAATTTAGGTTTGATTTTAGTCATATTTGCAGCCATTTTGTATTGGCTTCCATAGTACCTAATAACAACTTTTCTGCGCGGCACAACGGTCATAAATCTTAGTAGGTTAAATCTGTAAGCATGTTGCAATATCGACATCAATAATGCTCAGCACTGCGCCTGCACATTAGACCCATGAGAAAGAGAGAGTGAAATACTCGCTGCACCACTCCTACGTTTTATGACAACAATAATGTTTTTTTTTGTCTTGCCGTGTAGCCGGCATAAAATATGTTGGTTGCCTGGAAGAGATCGCCCTTAGGCGATAAGGCCGCCCATAGTGCCACATTAGTATTAACTTTTCTTTGTAATTACTTGTATTTTATATTTTGGTACAATAAACAGTTTGTTTACCCATCTATCTTTCTATCTAAAGTTACCCCATCTCTTCCCGTGGGTGCCGGAAAGGCGACTATCAAACCTTAAGTTCTCACCGCGCGGTGGCGGAAAAACTACTTGGTCCCTTGGAGGATTAGTATTAGCAGGTATTAGCATAGGTTTTAGGCAGGCAACCGGCCGTAAAAATATTGCCAAATCTATTTGTAGAAGATATGGTCAATGAAGAATTGATGACTTACCTACTGCGCCAGCCACGAATAATATATGGTTTTTAGCGGACCCCGGGCTCCCGAGAATGCAACCGGGAACATCGCTCGGATGAGAAGTAGTAGAAAAATATATTATTTTTGTCGTAGCCATATGCACTTTAACTATAGTTACAAATACTTACTCCAAGAATAAACACTAGTTCCCTTAATGATGTTGAACAGGAACACTCCCCCAAGTTCCCTGGCTTTCTCCGGATCTGCAGCTGCAACCCGCGCCTTGATTTTGGTCACGAGGTCTGCTTTGCCGGCGTTGGCGTGCTCGCTTTGGTTTGCACCCTGAAAGAAAGAGCGATTCTGATCTAATATAGTTTTTTCAACACTCCAACATCAGGCGTCATCAATATGGGATGTCGTGACAATCGCGCGCTCCATGATATCATCATTTGCGATCGTCTTTTGTTTCAATTTCGATCGTCCTTTGATTGTTTTCTGATAGTCTTTGATCATTTTGAAATTCAACCGAACCACAAAGTACTGGATTGATCGTAGAACCTCAGAGCCGGCGAAAACCGGCTGGTTACGTTGGGGAACAAATGGTTTGCAATGGCGCCAGATTTTTCCAGATTGGGAAGACCTAAGAAGTGTTGGCTTGACGTCGTAAGGGATGCTGAAGATCGTGTGAAGTGGAGACGTAGTGCAGGAAAGCTGATTCCCTACAGGGATACAACCGAGAACATCGATCAGATTATGATGAACCTTAAAATCGGGCCGTTAAGGCCTTAGGCCACTCTAGAGGCCGGAAAAAATAGGCTTTTTGGGATTTTTTTTCAGAAATACTACAAATTAAATCGAGATAACAGAAACGTGATTTTATTATTCATATCAGTGACTGCTTACAATATTTTTTTTAAAACGATTTAGTGCAAAATGGCGGCCGTGCAGCGTTTTTGCGATGACGTCTCTTTTTTTTCGGGGTCCACGGCCGGACTAACAGCTCCTGTAATTTTTTAAATCATAATGAGCCAATGAATTTTTTTAATATAATAACTGCTATAGAAGTACGTAGGATTTTTACGATATATTGATTTTTGGCCAAATGGCGCCCTTCTAAAGTGGAAAGTGAAGAACTTGCCTAAAAAATTGTCAGATAATTGTTAATAACGAATGAACTGCGCAATATAAAAAAAAAATCCTACGTACTTCCATAGACAATGTATTTTTCAAGATATTTTTAAAATTTCAAGTTAGTCGGTTGAAAATTGCCTGAGTTATGAGTCCGGCCAACTTGAAAAATGCAGTATTGAGATAAACGCGTTTGAAGTTTTGAGTAGTAGAAAATCATGAATAATTTTACAATACCTTTAATCTGCGATGCCTGCACCATACAATTGTCCTTCCAGATTATCTTCCTGCTCTTGCATTTCTTTTCTGCTTGATCTTGAAGCGATTCGATTTTTCGAAAATTCTAGGGTGGCCTAAGGCCTTAAGAATTTGAATTTTGCGAGGTCCGGTTTCGTTGATACCTAACGTGACATCGGATACTCCTCATATACATTTGAATTTCGCGACGGTTCCTAATTTATACCCTTATCCCTTTTATATCTACCCCACGCACTATATACACATAACACAGCTAAATAAACCAATAATATGTAGGTAATTGTGAATGTAACATACCATGATGCCGTGTGTCAGGTCCCGTTCCTCCGACCGCAGTGCAAGTCGAGAAGGCAGCTTGGTGTAGCACTTTCACTCGCCTCTTGCAAAACTTCGGCGTTTTGTTTGTCGAGAGGTGACCATGCGTCTCTAGTTTGGAGATGATAAGGACTTTTTTAATAACTGTTGTGCTTTTTAGGCTTTTGTACCCTAGGGTGTTAAAACGGGACCCTTTTACTAAAATGGACAGTGGGTCCGTCTGTCTGTCTATTTAGACTGCTCGCTCCGGTATGCTGTTTCTCGTGCTCCTATCGTAAATAATAAACAAATAAAATTAAAAATATATTGCATGACATTGCGCAATCGATATAGGTTGGTTTATAGGTGGTGGAAAGTCAACAATAAGTATAAGTTCCTCTATATTTGCAAGTTTGGCATATGAAATCATAGGTTCTATTAGCTTGGACTAGGAGTGCAGAATCAACCTTATCGGGTACTATTCGGAATTAAGGTCAAATTACCGAACTAAATAAAACCATAACAACATCTGATTTTTGCATTTACTCATCAATCTCAGAGAAGTTATTAAAAAAACAATGGGTAATTGAGCGTGAGAAAAACACCATCTGAGTCAGAGACATAAAAAAAAGTATTTAAAATATTTATTTAGTTTGAATTGTAGGTAAAGCATGTTTTAACATTTAATTTTAAGTCTGTTTTTCGCACATTAAAATCTAGCCCCAATATTTTAAATCTGGCAACTACAAAAACAAAAACCCAGAACGGAATATTTTGCAGAGGGCACAACAATTGTAGTGTTTTTACCCCATTGTTTTTTCCTAATCAAACCATCTAACCAAGATATTAAATCAAAGTTTCATAGGGTTAATGACCACATTCAGTTTCAAAATTGCTAAAACAGAACAGACATTCTGAAAATAAAAGAGAAGATGGAATAGAAAACATTAATTGACAGCAAAACACGACATACAAAAGAAAACCAACACTATAAAATAGAGAAAAAATAAACAAAAAGAGAGATAGAGAGATATTACAATCTCTGTCCTGTTTTGACATCCCACAATTATGATAGCTGACTATACCTGCTACAACATAATCCTATGACCTCAGAACGCATGGTGTCTCTACATCTTTACGTTATGTATGGGTTGTATGACTCTTATGATGACATTCCGCACTTCTCGTAACGATTTTACAATTTCACTTTTTATTTTATAAAGAAAAACTTAGGTATTTTAACTTGTTTTACTTTTGTATTCAAAGTGTGCATGTTTAGGTTAGAGGTTAAGACCTAGTAGGTAAATCAAATAGGTAGGTATAGTGGACAGTATATATGTATATCATCTAACTAAGGTGAGTTTGCGTCAAGCTGAGTTATAAAATTTAACTCCATTCTAAATAATATGGCAAATAGTTTTGTGTCAAAATTATTTCGAAATATAGGGTTAACAAGTGCGAGTGAGACTCGCCCGTGATGTGCTCCGTCCGTACCATTATCTTAAAAAAATACGTTTATTGGACGGGAGCCCCACTTACATAAATAAATACCTACTACCTATATATTTCAAACATATGTTAATGTTAGTACCTACTTATTGTTAAAACGGCAACAGAAAAACATGATATCTACTACTATCTAAACATGATATCTACAACAACTATATCTAGATATCACGGTTTATGAGTAATACAGTCTGGTGACAGACAAACACACAGTGGAGTCTTATTTAAACCAAAAAAATGTCGGAAGGTCACTAGGGGAAGAAAGCGGAGCGAGCACCAAATAACTGCACTTACACTTTTATTGTTATATTAACAACATCGTCAATCGTGAAAGGATCAATATCCACCTATATCGTGACTAGACGGCAATTTTATCAATAAAACAAAAAAAAACGGGGCAAGTGCGACACTCGCGCATAAAGGGTTCCGTACCACAATCACAATTGGATACGGAACCCTAAAATGGTTTACAACAACCAATTTTTAAATTTTATAGGAAAATATGAAATATTTATCTTCGATTCTTACTCCCATCAAACGACCGAATCACTCAAAAAAAAAAACCTTGGCACAAAGAAAATCTGAAACATAAAAGAAACTCTTTGGTAAGTAAGGCAGACTGGTATATTTGACAGATATGGCAGCCATTTTGAATTTCATGACCAACTCGATTTGTCCTGACCAAGTCCTCCTGTCCTTGTTCCTGTTCTGACTCCTTGTTATTTTTGAAACACGTTTGTTGTATGGGAGCCCCTTTTAAATAATTGTTTTATTTTGTTTTTAGTATTTGTTGTTGTAGCGGCAACCGAAATACATCTTCTGTGAAAATTTCAACCTTCTAGCTATTACGGTTCATGAGATACAGCCTGGTGACAGACGGACAGACGGACAGACGGACGGACGGACGGACGAACAGACAGACAGACAGACAGACAGACAGACAGACAGACAGACAGACAGACAGACAGACAGCGAAGTCTCAGTAATAGGGTCCCGTTTTTACCTTTAGGTACGGAACCCTAAAAAAGACCAGTAAATTAATGTTTTCCGCACTTCCCCAAAGCCGCACTTTTCCCTAGTGACCTTACATCAATAGAGTAGAATAGTGTACCTACCTATTCTAGTATATCTGTATAATACCTAGATGGGGTAGCTATCTCGAACAGTGGAAATTAATCGGAAAGTTGTTACTGACTTGCCCAATTTTATGACCAATTAACAGACTCCTAGTCGTAAAATAGTTGTTGTCTAATGTTTATTGGCTGTTCAAGTCGTAACAACAACATAGCACTAACTCAGACTCTATTAATATTTAGCTTAATTTATGTAGGTAGATAACTATAGATAAAGAATTATTTAATCAATTCTATGTAAATATCAAAGAATTGAAGGGAGTTTTCTGTAAACACGGATTCTAGGTTCCTAACTTAGTTTTTAGGGTTCCGTATCTCAAAAGGTACAAAAATAGAATCGCTTTGTATTTATTTAAAGATTTGTCAGAGTGATTCGTTTGGAATAGAAAAAAATCATTATCCTTCCTTTTGGCTTCGCCGTAGTCGGGTAATAAAATTGCAAGAATTGCATGAAAATAAGTAAGTCGTTCTGTAGCACTAGTGTACTTTATTATAATAAACTAGTACATGTAGACGTATGTGACATGTCCATTACAAAATGCATCGTTGCGTGTGAAATTGAGCACATTATTACAAACCTATAGGTACCTACTCTATTTCAGAATCTTAGATCAAAAATGTAAACAAAAATCCTGTGCTCAAATCCCATCCATTTATTAGAAAGTGACAGCTCTTTATTTACTTTTTCCTTTAAAATTAATAGTTCTTTCTTTACATATTTTATCTAAAGTTTCTGAATAGGTTCGGTATAGTTGTATCTGTCCTAGATTTGTGTAATGAAAATCGGTTAATTATTATTTATTTATTTATCAATTTATTTGAAACATAACGTTTTTTAAATATTGTTATTATGGTCTCTATAAGATGTTGTTAGATTAGCTAATTACGTAATAATAACTCAAGACAGAATGTCCCCGACTTGGAATAACATACATGGATCTCACAACTTTTTACGGTAGAAGAACTGAGTTGCGAGACTTGCTTTTTTTACAAGCATGTTTTTGATGGGATCTCATTTCTTTTTGTTTTAATTCTTGAATCCCAACATCTCTAAGTATACCCATCGACACCTATTTTTCAATTTTATTAATACTTGAACAGGTATCTTTAAGTATTAAAAAAATAGAACAATACTGCAAATATATTTTTGTAATCCTATACAATATATATGGGATTACAAAGTTATTTAGGAAGTTTGTGTTTTTCGGGAAAACGGAATCGATTTTTTTTGTTTTATAATTTTCCCTTAATGTATACACTAAACACTAATTGTATTCTGAATTAGAAGTTTCTAAGTCTGCTAGAAGTGTCTTTTGAATTTTGATGATCGGTCAGTCAGTGAGTGACAAAATTAACAAAATTATGAAACTTTGACTAGTTATAATTTTTGAACTACTGGTTCAAGTTGAATGAAATTTGAAATTTACCGTCTTTATACAATGCCTGCTTGGTTACAGAATATTCAGGTTTCTAGTTTTATTCACAACGAAGTTATAGCAGGGCGAAAATGGCCTGAGTTGCTTCGAGAAAAGAATGGTACGGCCGTGCCGCTTTGTTGTTCGACTTGGCGGGGGCACTGCCCGTGCCCCCAGATCGGTTAATTATTATTTATTTAAAGAGAGTTTGCGGATCCGATTCCCCAGGGCATATTTCAACAAAAAAATCAAATGGAAAACCAACATTTAAAAATGACTCAAAGTAAAATCTAAATCTAATCTCGTAGGAAGCAAAAATAAACCGAAAAATACTTGGAACCACATCACCAACAGAAACTACTTTTCTTATATTTTAATTCTATCACTAGACAGCTTTTACAAACTTATTTTTACGTGTGTTAAAAATCAATTTGAGCTTTATTACTTTACGAATAAAAGCGATGGTTCCACATAGGGTTACAGAGATAAAAGCTGGCACATCGTATAAGTTTATTTGACCGTCCTAAACAAACCGACTGGCACTTGCGACGTATTTAACATGTAGCCAATAAAAAAGTTGTTTGGAAAACCGAAAAACGAAAGGGGTTGTTTTGTTTTCGAGGTTAGTTCCCTTTTAAGCGATTACGTGCTTCGTAGATGAAAGGGGAGAAGTGTTAACGCGTTCATTAGGTAAATACCTACTTAAATACCTAATGTAATGTCCCCCGTTAGTAGGTAATGGAGGTGTTTGATATTGAGGACTGTGGGCTGTTTGGAAGTGCTCAATTGATTAGAAAGAAGTGATGTTTTTAAATAAAATTGTGTGTTCCTTACTATAATTGTTTACAGGGATATGTATGGGGCCCATTAGCACCATTGAGCTTTCATTCTTTCACCCGACTTTCATTCCGAGAGTCGTGGGTTCGAATCCAGGCCGACCGCGCACCAATGTCTTATTCTTTAAGAAAGAGTTATGTGCGCTAATAACATTGCTCTTAAGCTGAAGGAAAACATCGTGAGGAACCCGACATGTCCTAGGACACACCACGGTCCGAAGGCATGGGACATTTGCTAATCCGGATTAAGATTCCGTGGCGTCTTACTGCTTAACCCTTCTAAGAAATCACGTACAATGGCCCAATTGTAAGGCTAAGTGCGGAAAAGGCCCAGCGAACTTAACACCTTTGAGCCCAAGTCTATGTCACCAAGCTGGAGCATCTTCAAAAGAACAGGCGACACTCTGGACTCTGGCGATACTTATTAATATTATTTAAATTAGCTTCCGGAATAGGCTCTAACGTGTCCTTAATTAGGAAAATACCCTTGAAAAATCCGGAACAGAAATACCGATACAAAACGAATCCTATGTCATACATTAATGGTATTCATGAATTCATAAGGCACCGTGCACAAACGTCATTAAATATTCAACACTCCGTTCGTACGAGTACCTAATCAGAATATTGGAAAATGTTTTATTTTCATATGACGGCGCCGCCGATGTAAAGCATCAGGTTGATGGACTGTCACAGTCATCAGTCAACCTAGCGAAGCGTCATCGTCGATGGTTGTTCGGGGCTGCCATCTTGTCATATTCTGTGATGGAGACGGAGACCGTGCACCACGCACTTGACGAATCGCTTTGTATTTCCGCCATCACGTCTTTCCTAACATAATTGAGTTGATTCCTACTTAGTAACCATTATAAATTAAGGGATGGAATAGTTATTTTGTGAATGTAGACACCAATTGTTAATAAAACTACGATGATTGTAAATGGACACCATTATTTTATATCCCGCGCCCATCTACCTTCTTAGTCCTACAGTATGAGTTCTGATGAAGGCCATCCAAGGCCATCCTGGCTCTTCATCAGAAGTGGGATCGAATCCAGCCCAATACGTGGGCCAAACAATCAAAAACTGGATGCTGAAAAACGAATGTCAAAAACGTCGAGAAAATTCCGGATTTAAGTTTCAAGAAAATCCGCCGAGATCATTACGCGCGTTGAAGAACGTGTCCTCTGTGACCCGCTACGCGTGTGGACAAAAAGGGCATGTGGCAACTAACTGCCCGGAGAGGAGAAATGGTTGTAAGCTACAGTCAAGGACGTAAATCATTGTTAGCACCGCCCTTCTACAGGCATTTGGAAACATATCCCGGTGAGTCTGCCCCATTTTATTTGATAGTGTATCTTCATGTTCCCTAGTGAAAGAGAGCTATCGCAACTAACTCGGGTATAACGTATCTACAATGTACTAAGCAAATTCAGAGCAAAGATAAATACAGACGTTTATTGGCAATCGTGTGTAGTGTAGTAGCTAGACGAAATGTGTCGTCCAATCCAGACCTTGGGGGTTCGCTTGTCTCTGTAGACGAAATGCGTCGTCCAAGTTAGACCTAGAGGGCTGGCTTGTCTCTGTGGACGAAACGTGTCGTCCAAACCACATCTGGAGGGGTGGCTTGTCTCTGTGGACGAAATGTGTCGTGCAAGCCATACCTGAAGGTTGGTTTGTCTCGTGGGTGGTTCTGATCAGACGAGATATGTCGTCCGAGTTGGATACTCGTCGCTGGCTTTTCCGAAATGTTGACAGTCGTGGTTGATGAGACTAAAATAGGTAGTCCGAGTCAGACCATTCTCATGGTTGACTTGTCTAGACATAATGTGGTTGTTGTTGACTGGTGAAAATCAAGTATCATCTGGATCATACCCCAAGGGGTTGATCGAAGCGATACATTGATTAGTCCAAGTCATTAAGTAATTGGTACTGATTGTGCGCTGATAAAGAGGAAGATGTTAACGGCAGTCAGGATGAACGAGCGGATTGTGCATTGATCATAGATTGCTGTTTCAGATAAATCGCCCGAGGACGGTCGAAAGTCAGTCCGGCCGTGACGGCGCCGCCGATGTAAAGCATCAGGTTGATGGACTGTCACAGTCATCAGTCAACCTAGCGAAGCGTCATCGTCGATGGTTGTTCGGGGCTGCCATCTTGTCATATTCTGTGATGGAGACGGAGACCGTGCACCACGCACTTGACGAATCGCTTTGTATTTCCGCCATCACGTCTTTCCTAACATAATTGAGTTGATTCCTACTTAGTAACCATTATAAATTAAGGGATGGAATAGTTATTTTGTGAATGTAGACACCAATTGTTAATAAAACTACGATGATTGTAAATGGACACCATTATTTTATATCCCGCGCCCATCTACCTTCTTAGTCCTACAGTATGAGTTCTGATGAAGGCCATCCAAGGCCATCCTGGCTCTTCACATATCTTATTATGTTATGTGATTATTCAATTACTATGTAAACAATCTTGTTTAGATTCCTAAAGGAGGTTGGGAATTGAGGTCTTTGGATAAAATAAATAGACCTTTTAGATATAGAAAGGTCGTTGATCTCAATCTTAACAGTAGATACTACCTACACTTCAATGATTCTTTTGACGTTTTAATTGTAATTCATCGACTCCATCTTGGCATCCGCAGCGATTGTCATTTCATTTATACGATGGACGTAACAATTTTGTCCGCGCTGCGACGGTTTTTAGGGTTCCGTATCCAAATGGTATAAACGGGACCCTATTACTGAAACTTCGCTGTCTGTCTGTCTGCCACCAGGCTGTATCTCATTAACCATTATAGATAGACAGTTGAAATTTTCACAGAAGATGTATTTCTGTAATCGCTATAATAAAAATACTAAAACCAAATAAAACAAATATTTAAGGGGGCTATTATATATAACGTTAGATGTATGGGATACAACGATGTATTTTTACCACTGGCGCCATCTAGTGATGGACTTTGATTACTGTGACAGTGATTACTTACAGAAAAAGACAATGGTGCACGGCCGAGATTTGAAACTTTCTACAAATACCTTACGTATTCTGTGACTGCCACTTATCAGTACACGAATAGCCCAAAATAGCGCTGTAACCTTCAATATTCTATTTAAAAACCCAAAAGAGCAAATAAAAAATACCAAAAGATTTCGTACTAAATCGTGCGGAAACCCTGTAAACCGCGGAAAGGAAAGCCAACAGCCCACAGAGCGTACAAAAAACACAAACTCGAAAAATTTCATTATTACAAACAAAAAGTTGTAAGGGGGAAATCTTAACAGTTTTAATTTTTCGGCCTCTGGCGGGGAAAGTTGTTCAGTTACATGAATCAAATCTCTGTGAACAGATTTGTGCTCAATTATCAAGCTTCTACTAACTCAGCACCCCCATTTTCTAAATCTTTTCCAAGGGAAAATTCACGTTAAATAATAATCTGAATTGGTTGGGATTGTAATATTTTAGAATTCGATTTTTGGGGTTCCGTTCGAAGGGTAAAAAGGGGACCCATTTACTAAGTTTGTCTGTATATCTGGGGGCTCGGCAGTGCCCTCGCTAAGTCGAGCATCTGTCTCTCTGTGACCAGGCCGTATCTCATGAACCGTGATAGCTTGAAAGGTGAGATTTTCACAGATAATGTATTTGTGTTGCAGTTAAAACAACAAATATATAAACTATAAAAAATATATACGGTCGAATTAAGAACCTCCACCTGTTTTTGAAGTCAGTTAAAAAAAAAACCAAAAGGTGACAAGGTGGTAGAGAAATGCCCGAGGTGGCATGGACACGTACAACGCCAGCCCGAAGACCATTTAGTCAATTTAGCCCTAAAATTCCAACGACGAAGCTGAAACGGGGAAGACCTCCCACCACATGGTTGACGAGGACGGTCAACCCTAGTCAATGTCGAGTATCTTTAATCTTACAGTTAACGAAACCCAACCGCGGGCGCGGTTCTCTGCGTTTCCAAGGATTTAAAGACCTAAAGACACTCGACATTGACTATGTCCCTAGGTTTAGAGGAGCACTAAGCCGTGCAGAACGAGAAAAAGGATAGAGAAAGCCGACCCCAAATAATTGATGAAGGAAAGGAGGATGATAACGAAGTGGGGCTCCCATACAACAACAAATGATTTGTGATAATGGTGCAGAACCCTTCGTGCTCGAGTCCGACTCGCACCAGGTCGGTTTTTAATAAGTTGATAGATGAGTTTTTTAATTTTCACGCAGTCTTACCAGTTATTCAGGGCTATTCAACGGATGTGAGCGACTCGATCCCTCAAAACACCAACAAATCGAACTAATTGTTTTTATTTATCTCTGTCTAGATCAGCGGTGTATAGGCAACTGGCGGACTGCGGTCCAAAACCGGACCGCGGATTATACCTGTATAAAATATTGAACTATTATTTTTATAACTAGCTTCTGCCCGCAGCTTCGCCTGCGAGTCCTACAAGAAACAGGATCAGGATTGAATATGGATTGGGATATAGATTAGGATTTTCCCTACGGTATGTGCCTCAATTTTCATGTCTATCGCTTAAGACAATAACAAGATTCATACAAAATTGGACTCCTCTTTTTCCCTTTTAGGGGTAGATTTAGAAAAACCCTTCTTTGTTTCTATTTCGTGTCTCTAGGAAAAGCGGTTAATTTTATAATATCAACCCACAGGTTGATATTATATAATTCAGCAGTTCAATCAATCAGCCACGACTTGTAATTTTATATGTATAGATAAACAAGACAAAATGACCTTTACTAAACTCGTCAGACAAGGATAAAATCATCAAATTTGCTTAGGACTTTAAAACGTTATATATGTATGAGTAAAAAAATTTAAACAGTATCGCAATGGGATCTTGCCGTGTAACCGCGGCATAGAATAAGGCTACCCCATCTCTTCCCGTGGGCGTCGTGAACGGCGACTAAGGAATCTGAGGGAGACTAGCAAATCTTAAGTTCTCCCCGCGCGGTGGTGGGTAAACTACCTACTTGGTCCCTAGGAGGGTTGGTGTCAGGCATGTGACAGGCAGTAATATTGCCAAATCCATTTGCAGAAAGTATGGTCAATTATGACTTACCTACTGCGCCGATACCAAACAATTTGGGGATGCAACCGGAAACGAATATCGCTCGGATGATGATGATGACAATATTTCTACGGCTAAATTTTACGGACGTGAACGGCGTGGCATGGATTCCACTATTTCCATGGATATAGAAAATGACAAGAGTATAACTAACTTTTTTAAAAATTATATCCCATTATTTCTATTGCGAAAAAAAAAGGCTCCCGTGTTATTTGAGAATCCGTTTCCACTTTAACATTTATGACGCATTGATAAATTGTTGATACATAAAATTACTTTTAAATGAACGGTAGTAAAACCTTATCCCTTATTTTTTGTCGCAATGGAAATAGTGGGAGAATATAGGTATCCCAGTATTTCCATAGATGGAAATACATAATGGAAATAATGGGATCCACCCAACGGCTTGAACCCTCAAAATACCACGAAATAGAACTAATTGTTCATATTTACCTCTGCTTAGAACTTAATTAGACCTCTCCAATGCCAATGTTTGTTTATAAAACTTGGAAAATTAATTACAGCGAAAAAGAAACTTTATCTCATAACTATTAAATATGCAATTAGTATGAAATTTAAATAATATAAACGTTACAGATGTTTGCGTTATTAATAATTAATGTTATTTAAGAATAATTGCACTTAAGTTCGAGAATATTTTAAGGACTCGTCTATGTAAATTACTCTTAAATTGCTTTTTTTGCAAGAAACATTTTGGGTTGTTTCGCTTTTCACATTTAATTGTATATCACTACACAGTATAAAACAAAGTTGCTTCCCACTGTCTGTCTGTCTTTCTAATGCTTAGATCTTTAAAACTACACAACGTATTTTGATCCGTTTTTTTAATAGATAGAGTGATTCAAGAGGACAGTTTATAAATGTATAAAACATGCACCGTGCGAAGCCGGGGCGGGTTGCTACCTCAAGACGGTGGCGTGTCCGCGCCTATGGGAGAGAGCTTGGGTTGACTAAGATGTTAAGTTTGTGATTGTGAACTAAGGTGCTTGTGGGGGTGGACAAAGGCTACTTTGTCGTTACCTACCCTACCTACAAGTTACCTACCGCTACGGAAAATCAACACTTAAACAGATTCTGCCATGATTGTCTTTAGCTCAGCAACTTAGGTACTTCCCTGGTCATTCGTTTAAGCGTAGGTACATTTTTCTACAGCGATAAGTAGGTGTTCGAAAAACGCTGACGAAGTCATGGGCACAGCTAGTTTATTACATTAAATGTTAAAACACTACTCATGTTTAACTGCAAAATCAAAGCAGACACAACCGACGCTATAACTAAATCAATTTACCATTAGGTATTATACCTATATTATAACGTCCGAAACATATTGGTTTGTTAACTCTAGCGCTACAGAAATTAACAGTCAATCAAAGCGCACTGTCGCGTAATGCATTACATACAACATTCATACATTGTCAAACAATATGTATGATACAATAATTATTCCTAAGGGAACATAGTGTGAACTTACGTCATTGTACTGGTCAAATACGTACAATGGGGCTCAAACTGGCTCAAATTATGTCGATGTTAGAGTGTGTGAGTTTTGAAAATTATTAGAGTGGGATGGGTTGATTGTTAACTGGCTAGAAGGGAGCAAGACAAAGTATACCTAATGAGTAACCTAGTTTTGTCTTTTTCCGCCTATCGCTTTTTTTCCCATGCAAACCCTTTGCTTACTAGATCATGTCGTTTCTTAGATTTGCAACTATGGCACAGAAAATAAAGTACACTGTGGTGGCAAAATCATTTTCTCGAACTCCTCCGTGCTTCAGAAGTTAAGTTAAATTAGAGACCTTTAAAAAAGAAAGTGAGAGCACGAACTGTGCAACCCAGTCAGGGTTGTAATTATGTGTCCCCACGGTTCCAATAATAGGAAGCCATCGGTGACACCAACCCAGTAGTTACTATACACGAACCTAGTAGTTAATAATATGTTACTATGCTGCCATATAACTGACCCCATATAACAGAGCCTTGAAAACAAATCCTTATCTTTGTCTTCCTAACTTCAAATCCTTGTTAACACCAAAATCAATAAAAACTTCTAAAATTTTAATATTTAAGACGTTACCGGACAACCAATCTCGAAGTTTCCACGTTAAAAGCCTCCCTAATTTGAAAGATAACAGGGAAGATTTTTTTATGAATCCCTTTTTTTAATTTACGAGTAATTACTTTCGTAGCAAGTTACATTTGTGGTTCTAAATTACTTTAACGATTTGGGCTAACTCGAGTAACTCGGCCAAGAATTAACCAGTAGACTTCTGATGAACAATTCGGCGAACGTTTATTAACAATTTTACATTTTTTTTTGCTGTTAATTGTTAAAATTTTGGGGGCTCGGAAGTTGAAAGGTGTGGGACCGTTGGGGACAGTTTTTTGAGGTAGGAATTTAGGGTTCGTTATTTAATTCTATATTGCTCCCTGGATCAGGTAGCTACTGCTATTTTTAAACGGTTATTCAGTTGTTGCTACTGGGATGGTCTTCTTTGTGATGACTCCTGCAGGACCTCCTAGAGTCCCACTATTTCCATTATGTATTTCCATTGATGGAAACACTGGGATAGATTCTCCCACTATTTGCATTGCAACAAAAAATATGGGATAAGGTTTTACGACCGTTTATTTTCAAGTAATTTTATTAGAGATGGGCCGACTAGTCGGCAACTAACAATTATACAATAAAACCAATATTTATTCAATTAGTAGTACAGTTTAGAAGGTGGGTAGACAGAAAATCGTAAACAAAACACGTCATAGCTTACATATGTACATCGTCTAAACATCTAAAATGTCATAACTATGCCTCAGCTCCATTTTTTTTCAACTTTTATTTTTATTTCAACCATTTTTTCGAAGTTTCGCTACAGCTTTCGAAGTACAAACTTATCCAAAAATAGCAACAATCGCCGAGTGATCATGGGTAACCCAAATATCTCGAAATTATAATGATCTGCATTGCCGACTAGTCGGCCGACTAGTCGGCAATTTTGGAACCGACTAGTCGGCTAGTCTGCTAGTCGGCAGAACCCCTAGTCGGCCCATCTCTAAATTTTATGAATCAGTAATTTATCAAGCCGTCAATAAATGTTAAAGTGGAAACAGATTCTCAAATAACACAATGGGGGGAAATTATGGTATCAAATTTTAAAAAAAGTTAGTTCCACTATTTCCATTTTGTATTTCCATGGAAATAGTGGGGTCCACCCCCTCCAAGTACTTTGGACACGTATTCCATTACTAAAATGTTTCAAAATTGATTCAGCATTGTTTGAGTTTCCGTAAATATTTCTGAGCAATATACTAATCGACGATAATATAAAGGCTACAGTGTATGTAAGGCGCCAAATTTTTACTGCCATTAAAAAAGTAAGTCTTGTGGTTCTTAAGATTTCATTTTTATTGAACTCCTTGTATAAAACTCTATGAATATCGACTTTTGGTGACAAATGCCTTTTTGGTTTTCGAAAATCTATATTTACAGAAGGGGTCCATAAATTACGTGAGGTGTTTTTTGAAATTTTCTGTCCCTCCCTCCCTGGTGAGATGTCGTGAGATTTTATTCAACCCCTCCCCCATCCTCCAATCTCACGTGAGGCCGAGTGCCGAGACCCTCCCTCTCACCAACGTAAGATTAGATGAGATTTGACTCGACTCCCTCACCCCCTTAAACATCTCACGTAATTTATGGACGCCCCCAAAGAAAGTCGTGTTCGTTGCACCATTTATAACTTCGGAACGGCTACACCGATATGGTTGAAAATTGGTGGGGAGGTAGCTTAGAACCGGGAGAAGGACATAGAATATTGATTCCGTAAATCGGGGATCGGGGCTTATGCGAGTGAAACCGCAGGGCGCAACTAGTGACTTTATAAAACAGAACATCATCTATATATGTACTAGCTGACCCGACAGACGTTGTCCTGTCGTTTAGTATAAAAAAATAAAATTCATCAAAATCGGTTTAGCATTTTTTCTTTCATAAGAACCTTCTCCTGACAATAGCAAACACAACAAAAAAAGAATTATCGAAATATGTGTAAAAGTTTAAGTGTGATGCCGTGACCAAGGGAAATAGGGATTGATTTTTATATAATAGAGAAGAAGAAGAGAAGAAGATAGATAACCCAAACCTAGCCTAAACCCTACATTACCTAGTACGTTTAAGTCCATCTAAACATGTAATGTAACAGGGATTTGATATTTTATTTATTGTACACTGTACACATACGATAGGTACCTACGTATAAATAAAAATCCTCTTCATTATCAAATAAAATACCCTAAGTAAATACTCCCAAAACGTAGGGCATTGTAAAATGCTAAAAATAAATGATAAAGAAATATTTTTAACGATGACGTTACACAGCCCCGAACTAAGCACCAGGCTTGTACTATGGGTATTAGACAAACGGATATACTACATTATACTTTATTTTGTAAATACCTACTAACTAAAACATACAGACCCAGATGTCATGCACGGCAGCCCTATGAAAAGTGCATAGTTGCATCCGCAGCCGCGTAAACACCTTATTGCGTCATTCGCGAAAGGAATGCTAGTTCAGCATCGAACGATGTATTCTTTGAAGCAAATGCACAGTTTTTATGTCACTTTAGATCCTCACTTCGGACTAGGTACATACCTTTAGTTTAGACTAGATTATAAATTTCTTTTATTCAATAAATCTTGTTATAAGTATTTTGGTTTTTTTTGAGATTCTCGCTGCGACCATATATTTTTGGCGCAGTCGGTAGGATCGCTTAGGGAATTAGGTAGGGAATCGAGCTAAACCTGCCAGAGCGATCCAGAACCTACGTGTGGTTGCAGCCGGGAGAGTCCAGACTTCGACTTGTCAAGGAAAACCAATGTGAGTTACTTTGAATCTTTCAAGTAATTGCCGTCCTTTTAAGTAATCCGTTCCTTATATTTTTATATATTTTACCTGTGTGATTTGATGTTAGCTCTATACCTAGAGTTATTTTAAATTTCTTTTAGTGTGTTAACTTAAGTAAAGCTACAAGATTTTTCATTTACGGAGATTTCGTTCACGTAGCGATAGGTTTATGAATAGAAATAGTAGATTAGTTCTTATAGACGAGAATAGGCAGTTGGAGTTCGATCACTCGGACGAAACAAACGAGTCGATCGAGTTAGGCGAGTCCGTACATCAACCAAGCAATATGGCAAACGCAAATCCGGTTGACGTAGACACTATCTTCAAGTCCCTCAGACTTTTACCGGATTTTGACGGTAACCAGCATGTCCTGACACGGTTTATAAATTTGTGTGACCAACTAGTGGTTGCTCACTATAGGTCAGGGTCAGAAAATGAGCTGTCAAACTTAGCTCTTTTTAACGGGATACTTAATAAGGTAACAGGACCCGCGGCTAGGCTTATAAATACCAATGGTATTCCCGATACCTGGCAGGGCGTCCGTAACGCCCTCATAAATAATTTCGCGGATCATCGCGACGAGACCGCGTTATATAGCGACCTATCCCTGCAGACTCAAGGGAACAGCACCCCACAGGAATTCTATGAGCGGTGCCTTAACTTATTTAGTACGATTATGACGTACATTAGTTTGCACGAGACTGTACTTACCACCATAGAATCTAAACGGGCGCTGTACTCTAAGCTAACGTTACAAGCCTATTTGCGTGGCCTTAAGGAGCCCTTAGGGTCTAGGATACGCTGTATGCGTCCCGATTCGATGGAAAAAGCTCTCGAATTCGTTCAAGAAGAGCTTAACACCCTCTACATACAACAACGCAATGAGGGTGGCCCTAGTAAGAAAGAGTGGACAGACAGACAGACACCTCAGCCTACTACCTTTAGATTACCGCCTATCAATACCGCGCCGGTAATAAAGGCTCCATTTAAAATGTTTACTCCCGCGACACAGCCGATTTACAACGCGCCGGGTCCATCTCGTCAACCGCCGACCTTTAATCAAGGTACGCAAGGGTGGAGGCCTAACTCCGGGCCGCCGCCGTTCCGGGGACCGTCGCGCACGCAACAAATGTTCCGCGCGCCCCCGCCGAACTATAACGCGCAAAGTAACGTTTTTAGGATGCCTCCGAGGCCCCAACAGCAGCCTTCTAATTTTAACGCTCCGCGTCCTATGAGCGGTGTAACCCCGTTTGTCCAGAGACAGTTACCATCTACCGGTCATGATTGGAGAGTGCATGGCAATCCACCTCCATCTAACTATTTCAAATCACGCGAAATTAACTTCAACGAGTTAGGTTTCGATCATGACACTTACGCGTACTATGATAATGCCTACTCCGAATACGAACCGTACTACTACGCTTACGATCAGTATCCGGATTATCCTGATAACAACTATGAATATTCCGAGGGTACTATAGTAGAGGAAGTAGGGAACACTCCAGTAGAACAGGAGGATTTTCAGAAGGCACCACCTTCCGACAAGCAAAAATAGAAATAAATTTGCAGACACAAAGGCAGCTCATGTACGTTCAAATTAAAAATCCGCCGCTTAAAATATTGGTGGATACGGGCGCAAATCAATCATTCTTAAGCCCACGAGCTGTCCAAACTTATTTCTATGACTTGCCTCTAAACTATGAACCTTTCGAAGTGACTAATTCAAATGTTACGACAGTGCATAAGCATTCTATCACGCTACCTTGTTTTAGCGAATACCGCGAGGAAGGCGATATGACATTATTCGTATACGACTTCCATAAGTACTTCGATGGGTTACTAGGATTAGATTTGTTAACAGCATGGGATTGTAATATAGACCTTAAGACTAAATTACTAACAACTAGGAACGCGAAAATACCACTACAGATTTACGATTCGCGTAACGTTAATCTGTACGAAGACATTATCCCAGCTCATGCCTCGAAGATGGTTCGCTTGCCTTTCAATACTCGAGATGATAATGTATTCGTACAAGATCAAATTATATGCAACTGTCAAATAACGGATTGTGTAACTGTAGTAAAGAATAATCGCGGCTGGGTAGAAGTATGTAACAATTCTAGTAATGACGTAATCTTTTCTGTGGATAGAGCGGTAGAAGCCGAAATTTTCAATGCTGAAAGTAATCACTTCGAACACGCACCGGAACGCGTCACTGAGGTTTTATCGCGTTTAAGAACTGATCATTTAAACCCCGAGGAACTAGTTAACCTAAAGACATTGTGCTCGCGATACGCGGATGTCTTTTATATTGACGGTGAACCTTTAACGTTCACAAATAAAATCAAGCACCGTATTAAAACCACGGATGAAGTTCCTGTATATACGAAAAGTTACCGATATCCTTACGTCCACCGTCAGGAAGTTAAAGATCAGATAGCGAAAATGCTCGAACAGAATATTATCAGACCATCTGATTCTGCATGGAGCTCACCGATCTGGGTCGTACCCAAGAAGGCTGACGCTTCAGGCAAAACCAAATGGCGGATAGTTGTAGATTTTCGTAAAGTAAACGAGAAAACAATTGACGACAAATATCCTATCCCAAACATAACCGATGTCCTAGACAAACTAGGTAAATGTCAGTATTTCACTACTCTCGATCTAGCATCAGGTTTTTATCAGGTTGAAATGGACCCCGTTGATATCCCAAAAACCGCATTCAACGTAGAAAACGGGCATTATGAATATCTTAGAATGCCGATGGGTCTGAAAAATTCACCATCTACTTTTCAAAGGGTAATGGATAATGTACTCAAGGACCTCCAAAATAACATCTGTCTGGTATATCTTGATGACATTATCGTATTTAGTACCTCCTTGCAAGAGATGATGGTTAATTTAGAGAAAGTTTTCCAAAGATTGCGCGAGTCTAACTTTAAAATTCAGATGGATAAATCCGAATTCTTAAAGTTAGAAACCGATTTCTTAGGGCACGTGATATGTAGAGAGGGAGTGAAACCGAATCCAAATAAAATTATAGCTATTACCGAATATCCTATACCTAAAACCCAGACTGAAATCAAACGTTTTCTCGGATTACTCGGTTACTACAGGAAGTTCATACCCGATTTCGCGAGAATTACGAAACCGCTAACACAGTGCCTCAAAAAGGGTTCAAAGATAACACTAGATCCAAGTTACGTAAATTGCTTTGAGCATTGTAAAAGTCTCTTAACCAACGATCCAATCCTTCAGTACCCGGATTTCACTAGGGAATTTAATTTAACGACTGATGCTTCTAACGTCGCCATAGGAGCAGTCTTATCCCAGGGTACCATAGGCTCAGATAAACCCATTGCGTATGCGTCAAGGACTCTAAACTCAAGCGAGTTAAATTACAGCACCATAGAAAAAGAGCTCCTTGCTATTGTTTGGGCTACTAAGTACTTTAGGCCCTACCTTTTTGGTCGTAAATTTAAAATCTTAACGGACCATAAGCCTTTACAGTGGGTGATGAGTTTAAAGGAGCCTAATTCGAGACTTACAAGATGGCGCTTGAAATTAAGCGAGTACGATTTTGAAGTAATTTACAAGCAGGGTAAGTGTAACACGAACGCAGACGCTCTTTCGCGTATTCAGTTAAATAATGAGGAAGCTAGCTCGATTGTCGTAAATGTTTCAGAAAAATCGGTTCAGTTAGACGATTCTAGAACCCTTACAGCTTCCGAAGGTGCCGATTCTAGAACGGTCACGGTACACACCGACGTCGAGAGCCCCATCTTGGAAGTGCCGATTTCAGACGAACCTCTAAATAGGTTCACTAAGCAGGTCATCTTTAACGTAGTCGGCGATATCAAAGGTAAAACCATTGTGACTAAACCATTCGACTCACACACCCGCATATCCATCCAGCTTTCAGAATCTAACCTTGAACAGGACGTAATTAACGCAGTCAGGGAGTATGTCCACCCAAAAATTAAAACAGGACTACTTATTAATCCCTATGACGCCATGTTTAAGATTATACCTACTATCCAGAGTACATTCAAAAATTCCGCTATGTGTCTATTTTTGGTAAAGAAAGAGATAGAAAATGTGCGCGATTACTTACGTCAACAGGAGATCATTAGTAAGTACCACGATGGCAAGACTAACCATCGCGGTATTAACGAATGCTACCTAGCACTATCTTATAAGTATTTTTGGCCCAAAATGAAAGAACACATCACTAAATTCATAAATGAGTGTATCATCTGCGGTCAAGCTAAGTACGATCGAAATCCAATTAAACAACAGTTTCGAATCGTACCACCACCCAGTAAGCCACTAGAACTAGTTCACATGGACTTACTAACTATACAGGGTGATAAGTTTTTGACGGTCGTAGATGCATTTTCAAAATATGCTCAGGCCTATTACTTAAGAGATGGAACCGCCATCAGCGTCATTCAAGCTTTTCTAACATATTGCACTCATCATGGTATTCCATACACCATAGTTACAGATAATGGACCTGAATTTATCAATCAACTTATGACAGAGTTTGTTAGGTTGCATAAGATACAACACCATAAAGTTGCACCCCATACGCCCAATGAAAACGGTATCGTTGAGCGTTTCCACTCGACAATACTCGAACACTTGCGTATATTAAAACTCGAACATAAAGGTGAAGCGACAATTAATCTTATGTCCTATGCCCTTCTGGCATATAACAGCTCAATTCATAGTTTTACTAGATGCAAACCTATTGAGGTTATCACGGGACACTTTGACCCGCGAGATCCTTTTGACCTCGATCTCTCCTCTCACTTATTACAACAGTACATTACAGAGCACAGAAATAAAATGTCTAAAGCATATAATATAATACATGAGTCATGTACCGCACTTCGCTCAGATTTAACTAACAAACGTAATATCGACCGTGAACCAGAGGTCGAATATTCACCAGAGCAACAAATATTTGTCAAAAACCCAATTGCAGCTAGGCAAAAATTAGCCCCACGTTACACATACGATAAAGTAATGGCTGATTTACCTATACATATATATACAAAGAAACGGCGTGGGCCAGTTGCTAAATCACGACTTAAAAGAGTACCTAAAAGTAATCAATTGTTACAGGGCTCCTCTGGTACTTCTACTCTTACTCCTGCCGATAATAACTCGACAGCAGGAGATAAAACTTGAGAGTATCGATGATGGTCCAGGAATTTTACCTTTTAAATTAGGTCCCACCAAAATCATATCCCATTATCATTCATTCATTCAATCCATAAACTTGCATGAACTAGAAGCTAAAGTAGATTCCGTAGCTAATCAATTAAGAACTATAGGGCCAGTGTTAATTAACAAGACTAACTCTTTATTTGAACCACACATAGAGTACCTATCCCGAAAAATTCATAGTGTTTCAGAACAGTTAAAGAGTTTCGAAATTGGTCGTACTAAACGTGGTTTAGTAGACGGGCTAGGTTCTATCATTAAAGGTATAACGGGAAACCTAGATCATTCAGATGCAATTCGGTATAACCGAGCCCTAAAAGATCTTCAAAATACAGATAATCAGTTAATAACGGAAATGAATAGCCATGTCAGTTTATCTAAAGATTGGATGTCTCAGTACTCAAAAATCATAGATAATATTGTAGCAAATCAGGGTAAAATTGAACAAGTAGTTAATAAAATCAGTCAAGTCAATTACGAACGTGACTACGACCTAGTAAAATATGCTCACTTAGCACAAGCATTTCTGATACTTGACGACAATGTCGACTCTATTTCGCAAGAAATAATTAGATTGCAGAACGTGTTAGCTTTTATAAAAATGTCTATTCCGCATCATTCAATCATAGGTAGAAATTTATTTGACACCATTATAAGCAAATTGCGAAAGTTGTACACTAATGATAAAATAATTGAAATTGATTTCAGAGAATATTTCGAAATAATTAAAGTAGGTTATTATTACTCAGGTAACGAAATTATTATAGTCTATAAATTCCCTGTAGTCATACCCCATGTATACGATATTTATAAATTGTCTATGATCCCTAATATGTATAATGAAATCCTTACCGCCCCTTTCCCTTTCCTGGCTATTCACGAGAAAGTATTCAAGTACATTGCGGCAGAATGCCTGAAAACCACCAAATGGTACATCTGTGACGAAACACGAAGTCCGCAACATCAAGCCAAGGACGATTGCATCTACCATCTCATCACCGAGCAACGTAAAACTGATCTCTGCAAACCAGTACCTGTGCAACTCCAGACTCCCGCCTACGACGAGCTCGACGACAAGCACTATACTCTCAGTTTCCCTACCTCGACGAAGATACATCTCTCCTGCGGACAAGACCTCTTCAGAGAACTTAAAGGAAGTTATCTCGCAGTCATCCCGCGGGGCTGTTCCATCACAACTCCTGATTTCGTAATATCCAATGCTAATGATCGAATCAAAGGCCAAGCACTCAAGATAATGGATATAACTTCAGAAAAAGCGTTGCGGTACCCAGCATCCGCAACAATCAAATTGAACACCATCAACTTAGACCACCTGCATGCCCTCAACACGAAGGTCTCTATGCAGGACCCAATGGACAAGACGAACAACGTGGACAGCAGCCTCTATCACACCACCATACCCTTATATCTCATTCTCATGGGTATTGGCGTTGCTGCTGCAGCTACCCTGTACTACAAGCATCACCCCAAGCAAGGACCTGTTGAAGTCAACGAACAAGGATTGTCGGGGATCTACGCTGTTCCCGATAGTACGAGAAAGGCCGACTCCAGTCAGCCTCCAGCTTCGTTCTCATCCAAGATCTTCACTCGCTGTTCTACGGGGGGAGGTGTCATGCACGGCAGCCCTATGAAAAGTGCATAGTTGCATCCGCAGCCGCGTAAACACCTTATTGCGTCATTCGCGAAAGGAATGCTAGTTCAGCATCGAACGATGTATTCTTTGAAGCAAATGCACAGTTTTTATGTCACTTTAGATCCTCACTTCGGACTAGGTACATACCTTTAGTTTAGACTAGATTATAAATTTCTTTTATTCAATAAATCTTGTTATAAGTATTTTGGTTTTTTTTGAGATTCTCGCTGCGACCATATATTTTTCAGAAACAATTATTTATTTTTTAAATAACAACTAATAAAAGCAACGAACGCGATTAAAACCGAAAAATGAGTTTAATTTCAATCCAATATCGCGAAATCAGAAGAAAAATCTAAAATACCCTATATTTATCGACTTTGTATTCCAATCAACATACGGTAAAGTTTTGGAAGCCCGCCCAATTCCACCAGACAGAGCAGAACAATGCAGGCTAAGGAAATTCCCGAGGTTCCGGAGGTCTCTATCACACTAGTTTTCAATAAGGAACGTGGCGAAAAGACGGAAGATTTGTGTCACATCGGATTGGGAGAGAGAAGCTGTAAATTCACATTTACCGCCGAATACTGTTTTATATACGACATGCACCCACATTATTATCATTGTAGAAATGGCAAAGAATAATTTGTAAAGTGCAGATACGGTGGACAAAACTTTTATTTTTACTAGCTTTTGTTTAAAACCTAACATCTCACGAAGGAAAAACATCGTGAGGAAACCGACACGTTCTAGACTCACCACGGGTCGAAGGCATGGGATATTCGCCAATCCGGAGTAGGCTCTCGTGTCGTCTTACTGCCTAACCCCTCTAAGAGGAGGCCCTTGCCCTGCAATAGGACAAATTTACGGGCTGATTATTATTTTTTAATTCAAACTAGCTGATCCGGCGAACTTTGTTCCGCCTTAAAGACAAAAAAAAAATTCGTCTGCTGATTCTAAGCTACCTTCTCCCTCCATTTTTCAGCCAAATTGGTTCAGCCGTTATTGAGTTACCCAATTATCACAACTAAATCGGTTAAGCCATTCTGGGCATAAGGAACATTCGTTTGCGCACAGACAAACAAGCAACCCCTCTCTCAAAATCCAATCCATGCTCTGTTTTAAATTTAAGTTATAAAAACACACCAGCTGTGGAAATTCCAACTGTCACAGTTCATGAGATACAGCCTGGTGACAGACGGACGTACAGACAGACAACGGAGTCTCAGCAATGGGGTCCCGTTTTTACCCTATGGGTACGGAACCCTAAAAGTACCTATAACCGGTCGGAGCAGTGTCCGCTTTAAGAAACTTACTCTATGCGACCAGTTATGAATTTTTCATGGTGCGGCTGAGGACCCATGTGCTCGGTGCGGTAATGCGCACGTTGTTTTTGGACATACACTGTCTCTACTGTATCAGGGGTGCTCCCGTTAAGTACCTTGCATTCGCTTCTTATTCCTTTTTTTGTATTTGTTTCTTTTTTTCACGGGGATTGAGTGAATTGAATTGAATGCCTGCTTCTTTTTTTGATGCTGGTTTTTAAGGAGACGTCTCATTATGTCTCATGTTTGGTTTTAGTCGCCCGCGTCCACTCGTAAAAGCGCAAATTCTCCAAAGCATTGATTTGTTTTTAACCTTCATTGCAAAATCTTTTTCAGTACCAAACATGTTTTCTGTAGTATGAAGTTCTGAGTATTTCATTTATTAGTAAAAATGCTCTCAATGTGTAGGTATATTAGTCTTTTTAATAACGATATAGATAGAGCCTCTGCCTACATCGAGGCAGTTATTTGCAGCAATTTAAGACCTAGGAAAGGCAATTAAAAATCTGTGAATATCACAAAGCACCAATGAAATATTCAATTTGTTGTATTATTTTTATGGGGACACGGACGGCGCGGCGACTTGTCGCACCACAAATTTATCATTGCGAGCGCGTATAGCCTTCGGGAGCACCTTTATTTACACGATAAAAGCGACGACGCGGACGTCGGGCTGATACCATGCTGCAACGTGATTACAAAAAAAATACTGACTAAATGTAGTATACCCATTGTCTAGTATCCATAGTACAAGCCTAGTTGCTTAATTTGGGGCTAGATTACCCTGTAAGAAACGTCCTGTAAAAAAATATTTATTTACAAGTATCAAATGCAGCGTCCTTACCTCAAACGCAACCCCTCGGAGCATGGGAACACACATTTGGCGTATGAAGTTTTTAATTGCGTCATTACCGTTTTGACGAATCATTCCCAGCTTCTCATTTTTCATCATACGAATATGAAATCGGCAACGCTTTTAATAACGAAAATTTGAGTGCAAGGTTCATATTTTTAGTAGGGGATTGATGGTAACCTCATATTATTATGTTTTCTACTATAAAATGTGGATATATACGATTTAAAAATAATAAAACATGGTTATTTAAACTACAAATGTTATTAAATAACGTATTAAATATGTAAGTCTCGTGAACCAGCCAGTTACAATTACTGGTGAAATATTGAGCTCCGTAATAACAAAATAAAAACAGAGTAAATACCCCATTATTTAATAAATAAAAAGATAAAATGTGGAAAGATGGGATTGGCTTGGGTGGATTGTCTTTAAAAAGAAAAGAGTATTATGGCTATGGTGTCCGACGTAAAAGGCAATCAAAAGGGGATTCTTGATGGGAGGCTACGGCCACGGGTTGTTACCCATCGCCTTAAGTTATATCGAGAAGCGGATTCGTCCATGTTCCAATATTTAGATCGGTGCAGCCACCTTAGAAAGACGGGTTGAATCTTGTTCATTATCGAATCATTACAGTCTTGACAGATATAGGTTATCTATACTAATATTATAAAAAGGAAAAAAATGTATTTCTGTGTGTGTATGCGTCTATTTGTTTGTTATGAATAAACTCAAAACTACTAGGTACTTAGGACTTACGCGGGTGAAACCGCGGGACGCAGCTAGTATGGCGTAAACATATTTTGCCTCAATGTATTTTATCCGAGGAGTCCTCTACGTTTGGATGGAGAAAGAGGAGCTATCCTTTCTTCTTAATAACCCAGATACAAATCAGAACCTCAACAGAAATAAATCACTAAAAACACCATCCTTTATAATCAGAATTCAATTAAGGACTCGTATGTAAATTGGCTCTCAGAGTATACAGGGTGTATCAAAGACACAATAGGCGTTATCTAGCCACAGGCGTGCTGGCAGGAACAATGGGGATCAGGCTGTAGTGACTCGTGACGTCATGATAGTGTTGTGATCACTCTCCATTGACCCCCAATGTTTAGATGAAAGGGGGCAACAAGGTGAGCTAAAATGTCCTTGTATTAACACTTACACTTGATTCTGATAGAGTAATCCATTCGTTTTTTTAGGCGATAATGGTACCTATATAAGATCAGGTGGTTGATTACGTAAAAATGTTGCAAATCTCATTTGGATTGAAACAATAGAAATGTTTCATGTTTCATCATTTTTCAGTTTGTTATTCCCAAATTGACAGTTAATTTTAATGGATTTTTCTAATCAGCAAAAGCTTTGAAACAGGAAAGATCAGCAACAATTTTACAAAATCATCCCACCGATCTAAAATCCCATTTGAATTCATTGAAAATTGTTGATTATTTCCTGCTGCAATGTTTTTGAATACATTTGGTCAAAGCGTTTGTAGGTGACATTGTTACCTATGTTTTGGTGTGGATTTTAAAGAAATAGGATATGAGATACGTTTTCAATTTCTACAACAAAAATGGTGACTTTTTTATCGCCACCAAAACAAGGTCTGTTTTGGTTGTTAAAAACTAGCCAATTCCAGAAAATTATCATTTATCTATCCGTGCTCATGGTAAACAATGTTATCGATTAATGATTACTGACCGAGCGAGCAAAGCGTCTCTGCTTCTAGCCACCTAAATCGCCATTAACCTATGCTTTAATCAACTCCAAAGAAAACAGAAACGTTTTTAATAAGAACACATTTTAATACAAATGTAGTTTTTGATTTGATACCCTGTCCGTCCAAACGGGCGATATTTCAAGCAGTGAAAGTCATGTTCGGGATATCCATCCTAGATCGAGAACGTTACGTACCTATCGGGCCCTTACCCATTGACCTTGTCAATAAAATTTATGAGCCACAAACTTTTATGCAAAACGTCCAACCCGGGAAGATATTTAGCATTTCAGTTAGTAGAAAGAACACCTCTTTAGAGTAATAATTAAAATATTTATTTCTGTAATTAATTTGACAAAGGACCTATTAAGTCTCTGGCATAGTCGCCGGTCGGCCATCTTGTTTTTTTCAATCTCTTGTCGCACGATAAAACCTATATATTTAGATAGAGGAGATCAAAACAAACAGAAAATGTTTAATCACTATTTGACGGTCTTCCGATTGGTATACGGATCCATTCCCGACATGACGTTTTACATAACTTTCGAAAAATTTCCTTTTAAAACTTCTTTGGCCCATATCTCAGAAACGTGCCACTTTAGGACATCATGTGATAAAATGTTTTCTGTTTGTTTAGATATCCTCTATCCAAGCACTAGGCTTGTAATAGGGGTACTAGACAATGGATATAGGTACTACATATTATACTTTTTTTTTGTAAACACTTGCACCCGGCGGAAACCGAATCCGCAACGTTTTGCATTGCAGTCGGGCCTTCCCCCGACACGCCACAGAGGTTGTCAAAAACTTTGCCGGTATTTTGACCATAACCTCGGAATTTTGTATCGTAATGCAATATTGTTTGGAGTCCAAAGGAAATTAAAAATAGCTGTCCAAACTTTGGACAGCTATTTTTAATTTCTCAAGACTTATAAAACTGCTTTTATAGTTTAAAATTTGCTCCTTACGCCCCGCTTCTCTATATTTTCATATTATTATGCTAAACCTATCAACGACAAGTTGACGTACCTACATATTTTTCTCTAGGTACACAATTTCAATTTAAATTTTAAAATCTTTATCATCCCGCGATTTTGTTGCGATTAGTTCCGAGCCTTTGGTTTATTTTATGCATGTATACCAAACATAAACATTTTATATTCTCTTTGTTGTTCGTATTAAGTTCGGAGTCAAGTCGCGTTGAGATGGATTTTTATCTCAAAGACTTTGTTAAACTGGTGGCTCGTGGAAACGATTGTGGACAAAAGACAGACTGACATCCGGACAAGTATGATATTTTATTATGGTTACTTTCCACCCTTTAAGGTACGGAACTTTAAAAATGATTTGTATAATTTCTAATTGTTAAAACGAATGACTGGTCTCATATTGGGACCATAAAGTTTAATTGATCGGTCTATAAAATCATCAATAGGCCTGCTAGGCTAGCATGACTGCATGAGATAAATTTTGTCGATACGACATGAAGGTTCTGTCTCTTTTTTTCTCGATTATAAAAATAAATAATCTCGATAATCCTACGGGATCAGAGGACCTACTTTATTTCGTCATTCAAGAATTATCGGTCGATCCGACCGATTCTCAAACAAATTTGAATTTCAGAAATTATCGGTCGAAAGAAACACAGTAGCCCTGAGGGACTTACGCGGCTAAAACCACGAGGCACAGCTAGTAGAACAATAAGATCTGAATACCAAATCGATTGGTAGGTAGGTATTTGACGAGAAAATGTCTTTGTGGTACTGTAATAATGTAAATATTGACATTAGAACTCACTTAGGAATCACAAGTAGGGCGCAGGATAATGGAGGCGAATGGACTCGCTCATTTCACACCTTCGTATTATTGTATTTACCTACTTCAATTAGAGAGGGCGCGGTTTTCCTCATAGCTACTTTTCATCTTAGATGAAAACCAAAAACAGCAGATACGTTACCTAGTCTCGGAAAATGAGACGATAAAACTGCGTCTAGCTAACGCACTAGCCTCAGTCGTATGTCGAACCGTTGCCGCGTGAGCACGTGCTGTCACACTGTGATTATCTTTTTGAAATCAATAAGAATGCCTTTTTGCTTATTTACAAATGCTGAATCATTGTTAAAGACAAATGTTTTTAAATACAATAATTTTATGAAAATGCATGTAGGTGTTTCTAGCTCATTTTTGAATACGCAATGTTAGAATATATCGTATCTACTATTTTTGTTTTCATCTAAGCTTTTCATAAGTATTTGACACACAGACTGCAAATGTAGGCGAAGCGTTTTCATTTTATTTTTTTATGAAGCACGGCGTCACTTGAATTTAGTCTGTCAGTAATTCGCTTTCGTTTAGCATTTCTTTAATGGTGGCGTGGCACAAAGAAATGTGGTTTATGTTTGCATTTTAATTTAGTATGTACCTACCCAAATGAATGAGCAAAATTTAATTAAAAAACACTTAATTAACTACAAGTAACTTCATAACTTTAAAAGCAAGTAGAGATCAATACTAAAGGCCGATTCGACCCATCTTCTAGGGAATAAGTGTCCATATCATTTGGTTCCAAAATAGCTGGCACATTAATGGCGGCAAAAGCTCTTCGTATGACATCACTTAAACTGGTAGGTATGCATCTGAAAACGGTGCAGGAGACACCGAAGTGACAGAGCAAGCTTTTGCAGTTTCTCATCTAAAAAGATGCGGGGCATAAACCGGGGTGCCATCCAAGGTGAAGGCTTGATGATCATCTTCTTCTCATCCGAGCGATGTTCCCGGTTGCATCCCTCTCAGAAGCCCGGGGTCCGCTAAACCTCAAATTAATTTGAGGTCGGCGCAGTTTGTAGGTATGTCATCTTTGACCATACCTTCTGCAAATATATTTGACGGCCTGCCGCCTGCCTGACACCGACCCTCTTAGGAACGACGCAGTTTATCCGGGAAGAACTTAAAGTTTGCTAGTCTCTCCACGGGAAGAGATAGGGTAAACCCTATTCCATACACGCCGTAATTTTAATACTGTTTCATAACTACTATCAAGCCATCGGCTATATACTAACGTCGAAACTCGAAATCCATAAAAGCAAAAAAAAGGTCAAACATAATACTACTTTATAAAACCTATAAGGGTTATATTTTTGACTGCGAAACATTAAAAAAACCGGTCAAGTGCGAGTGGGACTCGCGCACGAAGGGTTTCGTATATTTTTGAATTGAATGAAAGGAAAATTGCGATTGATGGTTTATGACGTATTAAAAAAAAACTACTAGCTAGATGTCGTTCAAACCAATTTTCGTTGGAAGTTTGCATGGTAATGTACATCATATATTTTTTTTAGTTTTATCATTCTCTTATTTTAGAAGTTACAGGGTACACACATTACACCCTGTACACATTTTACCACTTTGGAAGTGTCTCTCGGCCAAACTATTCAGATTAGAAAAATGTTATATTAGAAACCTCAAGATCATTTTTAAAGACCTATCCATAGATACCCCACACGTATAGGTTTGATGAAAAATTTTTTTTTGAGTTTCAGTTTTAAGTACCCCAAAATTTTATTGTTTTTTTTTCTATTAATGCGGTTCACCGAATACATCTACTTCCCAAGTTTCAAAAGTATAGCTCTTATAGTTTCGGAAAAAAGTGGCTGTGACATACGGACGGACAGACGGACAGACGGACAGACGGACAGACGGACAGACGGACAGACGGACAGACGGACAGACGGACAGACGGACAGACGGACAGACGGACAGACGGACAGACCGACAGACGGACAGACGGACAGACGGACAGACATGACGAATCTATAAGGGTTCCGTTTTTGCCATTTGGCTACGGAACCCTAAAAACTACCTGCGAAGACGATACAAACCTATCATAATCTAAGTTTGACTTGCGGTCCCGAAATCCATCAATACCGCCCTAAACGGACAGGATAAACATCTCACAGTATTAGGAAAATGTTTAGTTTCATGAAAAATTCATAAAGTCAGGTGTTTTTTCCATCGCTAAGAAGGCAGGGAACGTTTCCCAGACACCTGCCTGCATTTACTACCGCTCCGCATTAATCTTCTTTGGAAAAAACTCCAGTTTAAACTCTCATGGAAATTTTCTTGAAGAAAATATTAATGGTGCTCTCTCGGGGTAGGTTTTAACTTATTAGATGACGTGAAGAATTGTTAGCGAACGCTTTTAAGTGCAGAACACACGGTTCGGGCGCGGATTTGAAATGAATCGGCCAAAAATGATGCCAAATGTGTAAGGGTACCCACATCTCACTCACGCACAAAGTGGTCTGTGGTCTAATTTTTTTAATGTGCTTGGTATATCTGTAGATATATCTTAAATGGTAGGGCCAGTTGAGATATACATGAAAAAACACAAAACTTAATGTAGTAAAAAAGTACGTTTACATTTTTTTTAATTTTAGACTACGATCTGGGGCTCTATTTTTGAATCGCTTGTGTGTGCCACTTCCAGCTATTTTAATAGCTCGATTTCTCTTAATTTTCGTTCGATGTCGATATTTATCTAAGTGTATCGCACGACCGCGACCGCAATGAATGGTGTCAACCAATTGCCGCAGGAGGCCGACATGAAACGAAAATCAGCAGAAATCGAGCTATTTAGATCGCACGAAGTGGCAAGAGCTATTAAAAAATAAGGCTCCTGACGTTTTGGTTCTTTGTATTTGACATTTTTTCTTCAGGGAGATGTGTCAAATCACAGTCAACAAATAAAAAGTAAGTGCATAAGTAATTACTTCCAACTATTTAAACCTGACGTCTAGGTACAGCCACAGGTACAGCACAGGATTGTAACGTTTGTCGTCTTTAATAATCAGCTGCACTTTTCAGGTAGGTACCTATTGTTATCACGGCTTCGTAGGTAAGCGGTTTGTTTTTGTTTTATCTTTAACTAGCAGTGTCCGCGACTTCGTCCGCCTATTTTTTTGAAAATATAATAAAGCCTTCCTCAATGAATGGACTATCCAACACTGAAAGAACTTTTCAAATCGGACCATCGGTTCCTGAGATTAGCGCGTTCAAACAGAAAAAAACAAACAAACTCATCAGTTTTATAATAGTAAATAGATAGATAAAGTAACCTTTTGTCTCTGACGCCCCGCTTCCGCTGACGTGACGTCTTGTTCCCGTTGACGCCCCGCGCTGACGCCCCGCTCCCGCTGTCAGGAGGTTCCAGCTAGCTGAATACGTAACCATGTTGCTAACAAATCTCGATTAAAACAATTTAAATTGCTGATTTTTGACTTACGGATATACAGTTTGACAGTCACTGTTGCTAGTTTTCATTGCAATAGCAATTTTTTAGCAACTTGCAATTGTTTCGAGATTTGTTAGCAACATAGTTACGTAATCAGCTAGCACATACTAGTTATTTTAAATTACTGTGAGACGGCTGAAGCTACCCACGTAGTTTCTTATTTAGCACCACACAGTGGCCGCATGTGGGCCGGACTCGAGCAACGCGAACCTCTAAATATGTAAATATTGTGATACCTAATTATCCTTTTCGACGATAGTTTTATGACGCAGTAAGGTTTGTGAATTGGTAGTTTTAGGGGAATCGAGAAACAGAAATGACAGGGGACTGTTGTTAAGTTGTTAATTTTAATTGGTTGGTTAATTTTTATTGCTTGTTCGTGTTATCTTTGCTGAACAAACGCTTTTAAACTTTATGTTTCCGACTGTCAGTTGGAAGTTAACGTTGTTACGAATGTTTAATAATAAATAATAATAAATAATAAATTCTGCGAACAACACACAGCGCCATCTAGCCCCGTGGTAAGCGACTTAGCTTGTGTTACGGTGACTAGACAACGGATATAATACTTATATTAATTTTCTTTTGTAAATACATACATATTATACATAGAAGGACACCCAGACCAGACACAAATATTTATTTTTAAGCATAAATACTTGCACCCGGCGGGAATCGAACCCGCAACCTCCTGCATTGCAGTCGCGCTCTCGCACGACGCGCCACAGAGGTCGTTTGTTTTGTTTTTGTCATTTGAACTAATAAAATAATGTAAAAAACTGCTCAAAAAAAGGATAAGCATACATTCTAATAGACACGAGAAAATGCTTTCTTAATTTCGGCTCAGCGGGAGGCTTATCCGTGGCGTGGTGGCTATAGCGCTGGAACGGAATACCAGTAGTCGCGGGTTCGAGTCCCGCCCGGTACTAAAGTTTTTGAAAGCATTTTTTCAAAGTTTGGTTTTGCGTTTTGGTTGTTTGGTCTCTTTTTTATTAATTTAACATGTTCACCTATCTAATACATAATAGGTACCATAGGTATTTATGTGGAAAACGCGCGTACTAAGAATATCACAAGTTGAACCCACTTATCCACAATTCCATGCACGAAATATAATATCACAACGCAACCTCAGCCTTTCTCAAGGAAAACAATTCACAATATGAAATTCCTGTGAAATTATTGCGTAAAGTGAATTTCTCCTACATACGGTGCGGAAGGTACAGTTGGCAACAAAGGTGTGTATTCATTGTAGAGTTTTTAAATTGATAAATCAATAAAAAGGAAGTTTAAGTCTATTTATTGTGAAATATATTTAGAAAGAAAGAAAATAAGTTTATTAGGATAAGCATACAGCAACAAATACAGAATATAACAAAAACAAAAGTAAATAAATAAAAACAATTTCACAATACATTCAAATTTTAACAAAAACATCGTACGTAAGGAATGTGCTGTGCAGTGTTGCACATTGTAATGTTTCCCAAATGTTATGTTTAGTTTTTTATTAAATGCTTTCCAAAATTCTGCACTCGATTTGATTTTAACCTGCAACCCGTCTTTCCGCTTGCACAACGGGTGCCTATATCATCGAGATGATATTAAGGATTGCTTCTCTTCGTGTTGGCGCACATTTCTCGATGATATATGTACCTGAATTTCCTACAGTTACTTGTACCATTTATGTATTCTGTGCTACAGCTGAATTTTACAAGTGTAGGTGATGTAAATAAAATCAAAATATTATTTGTACTTTATATCGATTATTATCACAAGCAAAATAGTCTCGTAATGTCAGAGAAATTCACCTCTACTTACCACAACTCATCAGTGCGCGTACGGTGGGTATCCACTTGTGTTCCCAGCCTGTACATAGGTGTGCCCATATTGAAACGTTGTAAACCGTAAATCCACAGAGTAGAAAATTGTTGTAAGGTTTAACATGTCTAATTTGCTTCTTTGAATTAATTGGACGGTTTCCTCCACTGTTTCATGGATTGAAATATTTCATACGATACCTACGACCTGTACCTACCTACTTACTTACTTACAGAGATATACCTACGAGCTATACATACTTACAAAGATACGATATAACTACGACCTATACATACCTACTTGTCTTCTTACTAACAAAGGCTTGGAATTTGCGAAGGCGGAAGCATTATTCGTGTGTGCCTATATCCTACTAATATATTAAACCTAAGCGCCTAAGTCCCGATCCTGCGGGATTTACGGAATCAAAGTATCCTAAGTCTTTCTCCCGGTTCTAAGCTATAACCAATTTTCAACCAAATCGGTTCAGCCGTTCTTGAGTTATAAATGGTGTAACTAATACGACTTTCTTTTATAATACTCGTATAGAAGAAGAGGAATAAGATGAAAGTGTTTACCGAAGTAAACCACTAAGTTTATTACTTCTTCACGCAAGAACTACTGAACCGATTGCTACGAAACTTGGTATGCAGGTAGCTGGAGACTTGGATTAACACACAAGAAAGAAAGAAAGAAAAAACAACTTTTTGTCTCGAAATTCACGCGGGATTGGGACTTATGGGGGTGAAAACTTGGTTAGTTCTACTTAGAATCACCCGTGAAAGTCTCGATCCTATGGGAGTTCCCAAATATTCTTTCCTATCACAAGACTATACAGTCCGAATTGCATGTCTTCAGGACCAGTACCTACATGGTTCAGGCTGTGCGTATACTGGGTAATTAATTAAAACCGGCCTATGGAGGATATTCTAAACCAGGGGTTCTCTAACTGGGGGGCGCGCCCCCCAGGGGGGGCGCAGACATATTTCAAGGGGGGCGCGGGCCACCTGTGCAGTTAACACCTGCGATCGCTGAGAGAATGCATTCCAGACGGCTCGATACGACCAATGAAATTATTTGAAATTGACGCCTGTGAAGAACATAATATTGTTTCCTCAGTCGGCCAATATCAGCCTCTAGGCTGGCAGTGACCAAATACCTTTTGTATGAATGAAAAAAAATAATGAGCAATAAAAATCCTTATTTTGAACACTTTTTTATCCTGACCTGACAATCTGGACTGGAGGACGGGGGGGGCGCGGATTTTTTTTATGGTCGAAAGGGGGGCGCGACTCAAATAAGTTAGGGAACCCCTGTTCTAAACTATACATAAAAGACAACGAAAAAGTTGCGTCCTAGATTCTGCCAAAAACTAAAATGGCAAATGTATTTAGATTTTTGAAAAAAATATTACTGAATTTAGTGTTGCTGATAGAGATCAAATTTTAGAAATAAACATAGTCTGGTAAATCAAAAGAAATGCCTATAATTTTCAATAAATTTTAAAAGAAACTTTTTACAGATATAATTATTATAAAAAAGCGGTTGTAGAAATCGTTATTAGCTCAGCAAATATAATCGATTTCGCGTAGGCAGTAGGTAAGTACCATAAGAATCGATTCTACAAACCCATTGCGTGAGATCGCTCGCGTGGCACTAAGTAACCGAATAAAATTTAAAGTAGGTACCTACCTACCCATATACCCACCTCCTAATTCAAATTTTGAGTACTTCGTTTTGTATTACAATTAGATAGAACTTAGACTACTGATTTTAAATCGGGCGATAATCCGTTTCTATGTATTGGCCAACCTGATTTAATTTGAACGGAGATGTTGTCTAAATATCAAGATCAGAATTTAAAATCATTTTTCGGTTTCAATCCCGTTGATTTAATTATTTTTATCATTCTTATTTCAGTTTTTTACCGATCTTTTTTTTCAGGATAGAGATCGTTAAATTTCTAGTAACGTAGGGCATTGATAAAATGCTAAAAATAATAATACTAACGCGATTGAAACTAGTAAATGAGTTTTATCGCGAAACTTGTGAAAATATTACAAAAACATTGGTAGCAAATGTTTAACTAATTTTAGTGTAGGTACCTATTTTACTATACATTTATTTAGAGGGATGTAGGTATTGGTATGTTACCTTGTAATAATAAATGCGAAGAGAAAATAAACGGTTAGCTGCTGATTTTTTATATGGTAATAAAAGAAAAATAAATACGTTGAGCATTAAAACGATACTAAAAGTAAAAAACAACACGCGATTAAAACCGAAAAATGAGTTTTATAATTTTTTTTTTTAAACTTTTATCCAACATCGCGAAAACAGAAGAAAAGCTAAATAAATGGTTATCGACTGATCGCTTTATCTCTGGTCTGGGTCCACTGAAATAGATTTACAATTTCGTTTCTATATCTCGCTTCAAATTGGTTGCGTGTAAAGTAGGATTAGGTTTCAGTTAGAATTTACTAGTACTTTAGGGTTTTTGTTTTGAATTACAATGTGATTTAATAATCAGGTCTTAGGGCGGCCTTGTGAAGAAAAGAGAGAGGATTTCCGCCTGTCATGAAGGTATTTGTAACGTTTACGTGAAAGGATACACCTACTCTATTCTCCATATAAACTTTACAAACGTAGGTAGTCGACTGTTTCCTCCCTGAACATTAGAGAAAATATGTTTATTCTACATTTTCTTACAATGTTTAGAAAAGAAAACATTTGATTGACAACAGACACACGTCACAAAATATTAAAAAAAAGTACCTAAACTGCACTACACTGCACTGTCTCTGTCATAGAACTGATGACAGTGCAGACCGATGACAGACGCAGTGCAGACCCAACGCAGACACAACATAATTACAAAGAAAACTCAAAATATACTCTCAACCACCATACGAATACAATGAGAGTGTATTTTGAGTTTTCTTTGCAATTGTATTGTGTCTGCATTGCGTCTGCACTGCGTCTGTCAGCGGTCTGCACTGTCTCTGTCATCGAACTGTTATGTAATTATTAACAGTTTGAACATTGTTAATTGTTAGAACATATCTGAAATTTGAGTTAGAACATTTCTATATGTGAGAAAGGCATCCGATAAGAAAGGATTTTAAAGAATTCTAGCGGGATCGGGATTTACGCTGGTCAAACCGCGGGGCACAGCTAATACTTTCAAGAATCAAGAATATTTATTGAATAACTGTGTACATTAAGGTGACATGGAAATGTGTTATAAGTATCAACAGTTTGTCCATCCCGGACATACAATATTATAGGAACTTAATCTATGCATTATATTATTATTTAAGACCCTAAAATACTACATTCTTGGAATAAATGAATTTTGTATTTTTTTTTGTATTACTTCTAAATAAAAATTAACAATTATTAATTATTAACATAATTAGAGACAACAAATTAAACTTATGTAAAGTAAACATCTAAATCTAAATATTCTTTGACACTGTAGAAAGCCTTTGAGATCAACCATTTTCTTAGTTCTAGTTCACTTCTTACAAAGTGTTGTGCAAATAAAGTAAATAGGTAAGTAAATATCTATCTATTCATCAGTTATTATAAATAAGAGGGCGTAGGAGGCAACCTACACCTGGCTTTTCAACTGTCTAAATATTAAAATGTTCAAGTTTCTTAGTAGGTATATAAGTACGTACCGTTAGACTTAGATAAAAACAAAAATGGTTGATACGGTATATTCTAACATTGCGTATTCGAACCGGCCAAGTGCGAAACTCGCGCACGAAGGGTTCCGTACCACTATCACGATTGGGTACGGAACCCTAAAATGGTTTACAACAACTTTGATTCAAAGAAAATCTGAAACTTATAAGAAACTCTTTGGTCAGTAAAGGCAGACTAGTATATTTGACAGATAGGGCAGCCATTGTGAATTCCATGACCAACTCGATTTGACGCGACCAATCAGAAGCGACCTCACATTGCCTTGTAGTTTTTGAAACACGTTTGTTGTATGGGAGCCCCTTTTAAATAATTGTTTTATTTTGTTTTTAGTATTTGTTGTTGTAGCGGCAACCGAAATACATCTTCTGTGAAAATTTCAACCTTCTAGCTATTAAGGTTCATGAGATACAGCCTGGTGACAGACGGACAGACGGACGGACGGACAGACAGACAGACAGACAGACAGACAGACAGACAGACAGACAGACAGCGAAGTCTCAGTAATAGGGTCCCGTTTTTACCCTTTGGGTACGGAACCCTAAAAATGAGCTAGAAACACCTACATACATTTCCATAAAATTATTGTATTTAAAAACATTTGTCTTTAAGAATGATTCAGGCATTTATAAAATGAGCAAAATGGCATTCTGATGGATTTTAAAAAGACAATCGCAGTGTGACAGCACGTGCTCACGCGGCAACGGTTCGACATACGACTGAGGCTAGTGCGTCGGCTAGACGCAGTTTTACCGTCTTATTTTCCGAGACTAGGTACCGTATCTTTAGTTTTTTGTTTTAATATAAGCAGTTAGAGAGAATTATGACCTCAGAGGACTTAGCGTCCTGTCTAGATACTCTTATAATTGACTTTTTAATTATGTAAACTAAAAACTTTGAAGATTACAAGACTCACTTTGGACTTCAGGTAATTAAATTTTACTTTAGTTTTGTTTGAAGAACATTTTGGATATTTATCAAGTTTTTATTGTTAACTGCTTAGAGGTGATTTTAAGGAATGCTTTGTCTCGCTCTATCATCCTTACATTGTCTCGCTCTATCATCCACGTACCTACCCCCTTACTTATAAACGATGACTTAGATTATGTAACGTTTGTCACAAAACCAGAACCCAGACACCAAGACTGCCGCCTCGGCAGTCCGGATGTCATGAGCCAGGCCGATCTTATTAGGGTTCCATACCCAAAGAGTAAAAACGGGACTATATTACTGAGACCCCTCTGTCTGTCCGTCTGTCACCAGGCTGTATCTCATTAACCATAATAGCTAGACGGTTGAAATTTTCCGTTCCCGCTATAACAACAAATACTAAAAAAAATAAGGAAAAATAGGCATTTAAAAATTTAGCCACCGATAGTTTTGAGCTGCATTAAAAAAAGAAATTAAAACAAAAAAAAAAAGAAATATTTAAGGGGCGGTCACGGATTGGTTGGCCTAGTGTTAGTTTTAGGGTTCCGTACCTTTGTTGATATATTGGTACCAAACCCTTCGTGCGCAAGTTCGAGTCGCACTTGTTTTAAATAACAACGATATTAGAGATCGCTGAAAATCAAGTGGGACTAATCATTTTTAAGCTAAAGCCTCTGTTATAAAGTCTACGAGTAAAATCCTTGCTAATTGCCTAAAATATGAATCGGCCTAAATCTGCATTTAAACCTACTTAGCTCTTATATTAATAAACTTTTACAAGCCATATTTTAAACACTGTGTTTAATTCTCCTACATTTTATACACCAACATAAAATTTTGCCAGCATATTTATCATTGTAATTTTAGCCACGTTTTTATAGTTACCAAATATTTTCTCTTGCGAATTAGTAAAAGCTTTATTACAATGGTTGGACATAAAATTATCATTTTGGGGTTCCTTAGTCGTTAACTCGTGCGGTTTACTACGTCGCGTATAAAGGACCTTGTTGGTTTAGGTAACAATTTCAAATTGTTTATATTATGACGGAATAAAACTGCCACTATTGTTTTTACATTCGGTTCGGTGTTTTATTGCTCCCTTGTTTGCCTTTTGTTTAGTGGCAGAATGTATGAGATTACAGTGCTGTTATGTTGGTTTTACTAAAAAGGTCTTTATTGATTTTGATAAACAAATAGCGAATTTAAGGACACATATTTAGTTTTTTATCACTACATCATCACATTCCATCAGGTCAGATTAAAAATACCTACTTACTAACTTATAAATAAACGATGATTGACAGATACACAAACCTATTTCACCTATTTCAGAAACTTAGAGCAAAAATTACTAAGCCGATATCGATGAAACTGGATAGATAATAAGGTAGGTAACAATAAAACTATACCTACCCTATTTTAGAAAATTTGATTAAAAATGTAAACAAAGAACTGTCAATTTTAAAGGAAAAAGCAAATAAAGAGCTGTCAATTGTATGGGATATTTGTTTACGTTTTTGATCTAAGTTTTTGAAATAGCGTATAGAAGTATGTATCGTTTGTCTTTTAGTTGACATGAAATTTTAAAGACACAATTTGACAGACAGAAACAAACGTTACATTACTAATAGTCGTATGCGTGGGCACAGCTTTTGTCACATTTTCGCTGACGTTTATTATCACTCACAAAAGCAAGACAAAACATTTAAAGTAAAGGGAAAAGTGATTAAATTTGTTTTTGTCTTTATCTTTGGAAAAAGAGTTAGCTATTTTTATTAACGCTCAGATGAGCGTATTTAAATAAATACAATATCCTACGGAACCCATATAAACAAGGACATCACTCGAAAATGTTTAGCAAACGCAGCGATTTAAAAGCAACTGATTTACGTGTTGATTTATGTTGGTGTATTAAAGGACCACTTTTAATTTCGCTAAGGCGGGAAAGCGGGCGCTATTTGTTGCGAATGCTTATAAACCTGTCCTAAGATATTTATTGTTTTGAACGTGACTGTATAAAAATAATTTCTTACTTAGAAGGGACATTAAATCGTGGAACATAATAATATCGGTAACCTGTAAATTCTATGTCAGGCTACACGGGCTACACATCTCTTCCTGTGGGTGTCGTAAGAGGCGACTAAGGGATTTGGGGGAGAATTGCGAACCTGGAGTTCTCCCCTCTAATAGTATTACCAAATTTATTTGCAGTAGGTATGGTTAATGAAGGCTTACCTACTGTACAGCTGTGCAGAGAACCTAGCATTTGAGGTCACGATCTGTCTATAACAGATCCCTGACGGTTGCCCCTGGGGGTGGCCTGACGGTACAGCGGACCCCTCTCTTTATACCCTTGCTGGTCGTAGCTGGTATTAGAGAACTGGGGTTGCTTGTACAGCTGTGCCATTACTTGGATGGATGACAAATCGAATCGAATTCCGCCGGGTACTTAAGTTTTTAAAAGTACTTTAAAAAAAAAATCAGTATTACCTAAATGTGGATTAACACTAAGAAATAATGTTAACACGCTCCACCGTGCTTCGGAAGGCACGTGAAGCAGTTGGTCCCGGTTGTTATCTCTGATAGCAGTAGTTAGATCAAATTAAGGCCTCGTAGTGACATCTACCACCGAACTTTGCAGTTTTACTCGGTTTGTAACTTCCCATATTACATGGAAATGATAACAATATAAGATGACACATTCCAAACATAATATGTAAACATTATTTCTTAGTGTTAATCCACATTTAGGTAATACTGATTTTTTGAAAAAATGCTTTCAAAAACTTAAGTACCCGGCGGGATTCGATTCGATTTGTTTATATATCTATTGTTGTCCAGTCTGTTTTCTAAGAACATATTAATATCTTTGTGAGTGTAGCTGTTACCTACTCGTGTGCAAAACTTACGCGCAGGTGTTTCTGATTGTACACTTACTTATAATAACCTCTATGGGCGTCTATGGGACGCTGTCAGCGAAAACACTTAGTACCAGGTTCGATTCCTGTATTTGGAAACTAAAGTGGGGTTTTAGACGACTCTATTCGTTTTATAGTAGGTACAACATAAGAACACTCGCGCTTAAGTCACCTATCAACAAAAAAAACTACATTGAAATCGGTTCATCCGTTTGGGAGCTACGATGTCACAGACAGACCATTTCGGTCGGGCGTTATAAATGCTTGTTATTGTACATGATTGCTTGTATAATTATTTTTTTGTACATAGCACAACATACAAAAACATAAACTATTTAAATCTAGGGGGCACAATGGGCAGCCTTATTAATTAAAGCGATCTCTTCTCTGCAATATTTGGATGGACAAGAGTAAAGGAAATAAAGAAGGGAAAGAAGAAGTGAACTATACAAACTTACTCTATTTCCGAAACTTAGATCAAAAATGTTAACAATAATCGCATACATTTATTTGAAAGTGATAGTTCTTTAAATACTGTTTCCTTTAAAATTGACAGTTCTTTGTTTACATTTTTAATCAAATTTTCTAAAATAGGGTAGGTATAGTTTTATTGTTACCTACCTTATTATCTATCCAGTTTCATCGATATCGGCTTAGTAATTTTTGCTCGAGTATAAACTTTTGTATTAACTTACATTACATAATATACTAACTAAAGAAACATACAAAAACATTCACATTTATAGTACCTATTAGATTAGTAGAATTAGGAGAATTTATCTTAGATCTACTTGCCTCACATTTTTGTCTAGCTATCTAGACTCAATTCGTTTGAGTTATCGTTAAGGCAAATGAGAACCGGGTGTGGGGGAAATTAGTTCGAACCAAAACTCAGTCGTTTCCGAGATACACATTAGTTAAAAAAGACGGACAGACAGCGAAGTCTCAGTAATAGGTTCCTGTTTTTACCCTTTGAATACGGGACCCTAAAAACTATATCATAATAGCTTCATCTGTACATGCTACGATGCCATAGACAGATACACAGACAAACATATAGCTAAAACTTTGCATTAGGTAGGTATACTATCAGTCAGCTAGAAAAGTGGCTACCCAGTTAGCCGAAAGAGTTGTTTGAACCGAGGAACCTCACACTCATAACACCCTTATTTTTCTGTCTGGGGTTAAACAGTATTAGCCTTATTAATAAACGTGGAGTAAGGTCGGAGTAGTGAGAACATGCTTTGTCTTTTTTCGTGACAAGAACTTTCAAAATTGACAGACAGAAACAAAAACTGGAAAAATTACTCCGTGCAGTAAAGCATTAGTCTATTTATAAATCTATCTTTTTTAACATATTTATAAAAAAACTTCCAGCGCATACGGTATCCATTCCCGTTAATGGAAACGATAAATTATGATTATTCAGACGAAAGGTTTTACTACTTTACGAGTCAAACTGAGAATAAAACATCACTTGAATATTATATATACATACCTACTAGGTTTTAGTAGTCTGACGGCAAATGTTTGAATAAAAAAATCATCTTCCTTAATGTATTTTTTTTACTTGGTAGATGTCGCTACGATGCCTTACTCGCACATAACACGTGGAAATGCTTTCTTAATTTGGACTAACGGGTACCAGCGTGATAGACTGTTTCGCCACGAGTATAGGGAATACGCAATGAAACAGACGTGTTTAACAGACACTATCGTAATATCAAGTTTTTTATCGAAAATATTTTAGGATTTTTGGGTGTTGGCACCATTCATAGTTTAGTATCAAAAACATAAATAAAATACTTTCGATAGTGTCTGTTTCAAACCACATCCGTTTCATTGCGGATTCCTTCTACTCGATTCGTGACGAAGCGGTCTATCGCGCTGGTTCGGATTATCAGTAGTCTTCGCGGGTTTGGTTTATTTTTTCAAAAAGAATTTCCTATAAGTGTGGGTTTTTTCTGTATTTTAGTTTATAATGGTGTATTTATCATGTTTTAATTTGTTTTTTAACGGAGCTTGATATTTCGCCATTTTTTGCAACTGGCTTGTTCACCTATCTCTACTTATTTTACTTTCAAAACTTTCACAAAGACTTTACTTCAACCACACTGTTCACACTCACACAAACATACCTACAGTGGCACCTGTCGTCACTCCACTTCATAATGCAGTTCGCACCGTGTCCCCAGTCAATTTACAATACGGTAAGCGAAGCCGAGTGCGGTCACGTAGTGTAGGCACCTACGTGACCGCTCGGCTGCTGTACAAGTTACAAGTTACGAGACTGTGGCAGTAAAAACTTGGGTTAGTGAATAACTTGCAGGGCTCTGCGGTTTGGCTCTGGCTGGAGTTAATTTTCAGAAATAAAACTGTAGAATACTGAGGATTTTTTATATTTATTTCTTTTTTTTTGCCTATCTCGTCCCACTAATCAGTACTACTTAACAGATCGGTTGATTCTCGGAGCGGCCTGACTGTACAGCGGACCCCTCCATTTATACCCAAAGTGGTCATAGTTGGGAACGCTTTAACATCTTACAATATTATAAAGCTGAAGATTGGTTTTTTTATTTGTTTGAACGCAAACAAACAAACAAAATTGTTGAAAACACTTTCAGTGTTGGATAGTCCATTTATTGAGGAAGGCTATATTATATTTTCAAAAAAATTAGGCGGGCACTGCTAGTGTAACATAAATAGTTTTAGTCTTCCGGGGTTCCTACACAGTACTTATTAGAATATAGTCAGGTAAGATCGGATACGGAGGATGAGATATCTCTCAAAATAGATGACATTACAACTGCCGGGTGCCACAGATCGGCGCGGGGTGAATTGCTCTTGTGAACACTGTGGCTAACACTAAAAAATGTAACCTATTTTGGGAGATATTTGAGTCATACAGTCTTCCATCGTTTCCGATCATATCTGACTGTCAGTGACTATATTCTATTTACCTTCTTTACTGGCTTTTTTATGGTCATATATATTTATACAGTAGATAATTTGGAAATATAAGACAATAAACTACCATTGAAGCAAATAGCAAAAAGAGCACTACATTGGCTATTCTACAAATCGGACACAACCAACAAAAAAATAAGAAAAAAAAAACCTAAACCGAAAGATACATTGAATACTTATTTCTATTTTATATTTCAACATTTGGGTCTCGTCATAAATCGACTCTCCCAGATATTAAATATTCGTTAAGACATACCTACAGACTTCGAAGCCATTTATAATAATATTGGGCATGTTTCAGAGGTTGTTGAGATTCACACTTTACCTGGATTTTTACATTTACCAGTTATTTGGGAAGTTACACCGAAAAGAACTGAATTAAAAACAACTACAATTTTTTTGATGATGCATTTCTGTATGTAAAATGTTTATAGTAGAATGCATTGAGCAATAAAAATAAGGAAAAGGTAGGTATAGTATAGTTTTTTTTTCTTTTTTTTCTTTTATCATTTTCCATCGTGAAATTCAAGCAAGTGCGAATCGGACTCGCACACGAAGGGTTTCTGTTAAAATTTCAACTATCTAGCTATCACAGTGCATGAGAACAGCCTGTCACAAATAGTCAGACAGACGGACACTAGTTTTAGTAAAAAGGTCCAATTTTTATCCTATGGGTGCGAAAGCCTAAAAATATTTTTTTGTTTGTTGCTTATATTATCTTTAGCATTTTATCAACGTTTCGAGATCTTTACTTTCTTTCTCAGGGGTCGTCATAAAACCAGAAAATGTTACAGATCTCTTTCTAGCATCCGCAGGGGTGTACCCGATTAAAACAGGAAAATTACTGATTTTTGAAAAAATGCTTTGCCACGGGTGGCCCCGGGGCTACCCGTGGCGAAGCGGTCGAACGCGTTGGTTCGGATTACCAATAGTCGGGGGTTCGAATCCCGCCGGGTACTAAAGTTTTTGAAAGCATTTTTTCAAAAATCAGTATTTCCTAAGTGTGGATTAACACTAAGAAATAATGTTTACCGAAAAATTAGTTAAATTTCAAAGTTTTTACTTATGTTTTTTTAGCTTTGTGTTTTCTCTTCATTATGTTGTTTTTTTTCCTGCGTGACTCCCAATTAAAAACAAAAAAAAAACCAATTTCAATCCAACATCGCGAAACAGATGAAAAATCTGGGTAAGTTTGTTGAACAATATTCGTCGAAGATTACGTGACGGTGTGACCGCGGCAAGGATATTAAGTGGCCATAAATCGCGTTGTCTCCGCGGATGATTCCAGCCGTTTCACTTACCTACCAACGTATTATTTTCAGTTTTCACTCGACGACAGATTTATTTATGAAATCGAGGTGTTTTATACGAGCGTTGTAGAAAACGCGGGCAACATTGAGCGCTTTGTGCTCTAATGAAAGAGGTTTACAAGGAGATTATTAAAGGAATTTCGTGAGGAATTGTTTAAGGAAAGAAATATTTTGTTATCTACCTACTTATTTTGAAGTGAAAAGCAGAGGATATTTTTTTTTTGGATTTTCTACTCATCTTCTTGGTAGGTTTCATTCGTTCCGGACCGTCTCGGTACCGGGTCGGATGAGCCCCTTAGATTAAGTCAATAGGTCTTATCCGATCCGGTACCGGGACGCGGGCAATATTGAGCGCTTTGTGCTTTAATGAAAGAGGAGATTTATTAAGGAGATTATTAAAGGAATTTTGTGAGGAATTGTTTAAGAAAAAAATATTTTGTTATCTACCTACTCACCTACTTATGTTGAAGAAATGTTTTTGGAGTGAAAAGCGAAGGATATATTTTTTTGGGATTTTCTACTCATCTTCTTGGGTAGGTTTCATTCGTTCCGGTCACCGTTTCGGTACCGGGACTCTTATCGGACCCGGTACCGGGTCGGATGAGAACCTTAGATTAAGCCGATAGGTCCCATTCGTGTCAGTAAGAACAAACAAACCATCGTACAAAAACAAAAGAAAATCGAAGTAGAAACAAAAGACAATCGAATTAAAAGCAAAAGACGGATCACAGAGTTATGGAAGTGAAACTGGGAGACACGACTAACCATAGTCTCTCGCATGGTTCAGTTAGTACGACCTTAGCACGCGTTTATTAATAGCCCTATCAAATACCAGCAGGTGGACGGTGACAAGCATTTTATATAGCAACAAGAGTTATTAATCTCAAACTGTTTGCAGGGGCCATAAAATGACGCTTTCAATTGCGATTTTTTTTATTAAAACGAAAAAGTTTTTATTGATGCTTCTGAATTTTTTATGTCAGTTTTTGAATGAATAATGAGTCATTAAATATTTTGTTCATTTTTTCCGTTCCTGGATTTTAATATAAAAATCTTCTTTTATATAATCTACTAGCAGCGCCCAGCGGTTCCACCCGCGTAAGTCCCGATCAGGTAGGAACATGGAAATAAAATTAGCTTAGGTGAAATTCCAGGTCTACAGCTATTTACGTACCGAGTTTCATCGCAATTGGTTTAGCGGTTCTTACTAGTGGCTGCATCGGCCTACTTATCGGAATAAGAACGAGAGTTAATAATATACGAAAAAAATAGTTTTCCTAAGCTACGATTTTTAAAGCCCCAAAAATATCTTAGCAAAACCATAAATAAAAATCATAAAATAGCACCTACATTAAGTCTTTCAAAAAAATGTAAAACCGATGGATTACGTACATAATGGATGGTCCATGATGAACAACATCATGGACCATCCATTACATTATAGGTAATACCTACTTAATTTGGGGAAAAAATACTGAGTTGTTTAAATAAATAAAGTCCTACCGATAAATGTCGTATTTCATAGATGGTCCGACATCTATGAAATACGTCCACAGCCCAGATTTGGTAGTTCGATGTGGGTGTGCAATCTAGCCTAAGTGGATTTTCTACCGGTTTTATTCATAATATGAATGTATAAAATAAGTAAAAATATAATTTTTACTTAGGTATTTTACTTAGACCAAAGTTATCATCAATTAGATAAAACGGCATTTTACCGCCACCATCTCGGTGTCAACGCTAAAACGTTGCTTTCATACAAAACTAAAAGATCAACGGTTGTATATAGCTTTTTGGAACAAATAGTGAAAACATAGCTTTTATAAAAGGGGCATGATGTTCTGGCCACAGTAATGGGAAACGTCAATGCCTGTCAGCGCGATAATTATTGCAATAATTGTAACGCGTTAATGGAGTGGCTACACCAACGTACAACAGCCATTATTGTGAGGTCAGTGAGGTCAAGAGTCTTGACCTGACTAATAACCTTAACCTTCTAATGTCTTGACTCAAGACATTAGAAGCAGAAGAATGTAGCGCCACTTTCTTTCAATCTTTCAATAATAAGTGCTTGAGTTCTACTTTTCGCAGAACTTCTAGTAATAATAATGAACAAAAATCTTGCAAAATTAAAAAGTAGGTACGTCTGGAACATAAAAAGTGTAAAAAGCAAGTCATGTAAATAAAATTAAAAGTAATAAAGTTGTGACTATTCCCTCAACCAACAGGCAACGGGCCATATTTAATATGAAAATATCCGAACGCAATCGCAGTGAAACGAGTCTGATTATATTTTTCCATCCGGCCGCTCTCACATTACTTTCTTACTTACAAAGCTGGAGTTTTCCGTACGCATTCAAGTTGTTAAACTTAGTGCCAGGAAATTGTTTTAAATATTAAGAAATAGGGGATTTTGCCCGTTTTGGGTGAAAATTAAATTATTCTAAATTTTATGGAAGTTGTTCATGTTGTGTTTATTGTTTATTGCTCAAGACAATGCACAATTACAAGGTTGGCCATTGCCATACAGAGAGGCAATGCTGCTGGCATCCTCGGCTCCTTTGCGCCGGGTACGATCAAGGGCGGTTTATTTAATTGACTTCATTTTTTTATTTATTTGACATTTGTTTGTGTTTATTTTAATATAGTTACATTTTCCCGGGTCTTTATCGCGTATTTTAACTATGTTTATAAATCGTGTGAATTTAAAAAGTTCGTTTATTTTAATAATAACGAAATGTGGTAGGTATTTAAGTATCTATGTTTTTTTACAAGTAGAAATTCAATTTCTAAAATTCTCCCGTGCAAGTGGTAAGCGACGACACAGATTCGAATCCTGTCCTGAATTTTTGATGATGCATTTCTTCTTGTAAAATATTTAGGATCGTCTTAAATGCATTATTTATAGATAGTTGCTATCAAAAACATGAATAGACGAAGAACAGTCACAGTGATGGTGATATTAAATCGAAATCATTAAGTTCATATATGGAAGTAAGTAAGTAATATTTTTAATTATACGCATTTTTCGTATTGGTAGGTACATACTATTTTTTCCAAACTGTATTTCTATTTTAGAAAATGAAAAAAAAAACACAAAACGTAGGGGCCAACACCCAAAAAACATAAAGTGTCTATTTCAAAACACGTCCGTTTCATTGCGGATTCCTCCTATGTAGACTTTCTACTAAACGTTACAAACAGAATTATTACCGTTACTTATAACAACAAAACTAAAACGAAATACGTATATTTCGTCCTAACTTAAGTAGGTATTTATAGCAACAATGCCTAGACCATAACATCAGCTATGTGGCAACAAAGCGTTATTTTATGGTTTTTGGGTGTTGGCACCATTGATGACCATAGACCTGAGGGCCTGTGACCATAGCCCTTGTCTTTGGTCATCAATGGTCCCAACACCAAATAACCCTAAAAAATGTTCGATCAAAAACTTGAGATATCAATAGTGTCCGTTTCGAAACACGTCCGTTTCCTTGCGGATTCCCCCTATATAAACTTTCCTCTAAACGTTACAAACAGAGTAGTATTACCGTTACTTATAACTAAAACGAAATACGTATATTTCGTCCTAACTTAAGTAGGTATTTACACCAACAATGCCTAGGCCATAACATCAGCTAGTTTTGGCAACAAAGCGCGACGGTTTAAGTAAAGGTTTTTAATGGCGGGGCGTATTTTGGCGGATTGCGTCCGAAATGAAATTCATTGTGCCCCCAAAATGAGTTGCTATTGTTCTCTGGGCAGATAAAACATGGCAGGAAAATTACGGAGGGCCCAAACGATTGTGTCAGTCATTGGATGCTGGGTGTTATACAGTATTGTCAGTTTTTTCTCGGTTTGCTTTATGGGTTTTTGCTGTGCTTGAGGAAGTAGGGTTTCGTATACTGACGCCTCGGAGTTTCAAATGCTTTTTTTTCAATTTGGAATACGTTCAGTGTTATTTTACGTGGGACAAAAAAAATCAAGAATATTATGTAAATTGAAAATTAATTGCAATTAATTTTTAGGCAATTTAAATTACCGAATCGATTATATAGGTAGTAGGTAGGTAGGTACCTATGTTTGTTGTGAAAAAAATAAAATTAATAACCATCGGTCTCGTCCCGACGCTAGACGCGTTTACGCAATCATTAATTTTATTCTTTTCACAACAAACATAGTAGTAATTAATTTGCTTATTAATATTGCCTGAAAATATTGCAATCAATCTTCAATTTACAATTGACGTTTGTCAAATAACATTTCAAATATTTTGTGGAAAATACTCGGTATGAATTAGTGTTTATTACTTTTAGCATTGTTTTAATGCTAAATGTTTCAAGACCATTACAGGTCTTGACTGAACTCAGTTAATCCTAACGAAGAGACCTAATTTCAATCCAACATCGCAAAAACAGAAGAAAAATTAATAAAGTTTCTCAAAAGGGTTATTTGAAGAAACTATTGCCATCGCGCTGCGCCAGTAACAGCACGAGTTATTAAGAGCTGAAAGTCAGGCCCCAGTATAATGTTCGAAGACATTAAATCAAGCACTAATATTACTCTCAAACTTAGCAAGGTCTCGAATCTCGAATCTCAAATCTCGAAGCAAGTTTCATCTAATTTCTCAACAACTTGGTCTTATGAAGTACCGAGTTGCCCCTCCAGGAAATAATATTAGTTGTCTATATTGTTCTGCGAAGTTCGAAGACGTTTTGTAGTGAAAGCAATTGCGTGAGTTACTGCTTGAACTTCGGCCGATAGCTTGCGTTTTGAAAGGGCTATTAAGATTGCCCGGTGCAATAAAACAGAAGTTAAATAAGTTAATAATAGATAATAAATAAGTTATAAGTAATAAATAAGTTTGACTTGGGAAGGCGATCACTGTTGAAGGGACATCTTGATTTTATAATGGTCAATGTTTCTTGATTAACTATACAGGGTGTTCCGAGGAGGAGGCATAAGGCCGAAAAGGGGTTGTTCTCGACGCCTAGGCGAGCAACTTTTGTTCTACGACTTTTGAAAATTTTAACTGTTCTTTTTTCGAAAATTTTAAAGTTGTTTCACTGATTAAAAAAACGGCTGTTTTTGAAAATAAAGGCAATTAACGTTTAGATCGTACTGGTCCAAATAAATAAATAAATAAAAAAAATAAAATAAAAAAAAACGCCCCAAGGCCAATGACCTCAAACTTTAAGAAACAGCTGATTTTCACGTATTTTCACAATTAAATAAATAAATAAATAAATTCTGCGAACAACACACAGCGCCATCTAGCCCCGTGGTAAGCGACTAAGCTTGTGTTACGGTGACTAGACAACGGATATAATACTTATATTTATTTTTCTTTTGTAAATACATACATATTATACATAGAAGGACACCCAGACCAGACACAAATATTTATTTTTTAAGCATAAATACTTGCACCCGGCGGGAATCGAACCCGCAACCTCCTGCATTGCAGTCGCGCTCTCGCACGACGCGCCACAGAGGTCGTCTAAAATGACTATCTAATTTTGTTTTGGCCCGATTGGAACTCAATGTATGGACGCAAAACAGAGAAACAATTGAAGGAATGGCACGAATGGGAATAAGCCGTATTTTTCACTATCGGCACCAAATATCAACGCATAGTAAAAAATACGCGAACGAACGGTAAAATCGTCTTTCGCTGAAATAGACTAGCCCCCCCGACCACCTTAGTTCCGTGTTCACTTAGATACCTGTTCACTTATTCACGAAAGGCAGACGCATACCGTCTTCAACACGGTGACAATGCTAAAAACTAATGCAAAAAAATCTAAAGAACCATGTACCGTCAACATGTTCTACTGTCACTGTGAAAGCGACAGTTTGTTTGTTAGTTATCTGAAAACTACTGAATCGCCTACTCCTCCTGGATAGGAACTGAATCACCTACTGACAGAGAACCCTGTCACCCGCGTAACTCCTGATCCCGCGAGATGCCTACACATCAAGGTTATGTTCACTGGACATTTTGGCAACTGGGTATAGCGTCTTTGGACGATTTGTCATTCGGACGTTCTAACATTTGGACATATTGACATTTAGGCTAAAACACCCCGGAGGCACAAAAACACACTCTCAGTCAGAACTTTGAATTTTATATACTCGTATATAGACTCGCTGCGTCACGTGGTTTCACCCGCGTAAGTCCCGATACCGCGGGGTTTGTCCGCGGTATCGGGACTAAAATGTCTAACTTAGTGGACCATTACACGCCACAAAGAACACGCTCTCTAAATTTCATGTCTCTAGCACCAGCAGTTTGGGCTCTGCGTTGATATACAGACCAGTCAACACTTATATGTATAATACAAAAATACAATTCTTTCCTCTGTATAATAAAGGTGTAGATAGATTATTTTACGCAAAACTTTTACACCGATTGCGTTGACACTATGTAAATTCCTCTATAATAAACTCAAAAACTATTTCCATTCCTATATGTGGACCCCGCGGGGTCAGCCGCGGGACAGAGCTAGTTCCTTATAATTCAAGTCACGCTCCTCGGTGACATGGGTAAGGTAGAGTCAGCAATTTGTCACGTGACCACTCTACATCGATCAATTACTACATCGCAAATATTGGGACCGATATGTGGTATTTGCTGGGGAAAGATTTTGTTAAATGTTCTGTGATGTTTCCTATTTTCTTGTTCTTTAGGGTTCAGAAGGGTGAAAACGGGACCGTATTACTGAGACTTCGGTGGCGGTCTGTCTTTTACCAGACTGTATCTCATGAACCGAGACAGAAATTTTCACAGATGATGTATTTCCGTTGCCGCTATAACAACAAATACAGAATTCAGCATTAAATTTATAAAGACACAATGCAGCCAGCCTTTTGGGTACCATACCTTGGGACTCATTTTTGAAATATTCATTTTAATTATTTTAATTTATTTAGTGAATTAAAATGGTATAGACTTACAGATGAAATAGGAGATCTTACTTGTCGTGTGGCCTCGTCATATAATAGGGTTACCCTAAGGCCGGCCATAATATTGACCAACCTATTTGCATTAGGTTGATCAATGAAGACTGTGCCAACCACAAATAATTTAAGATAAGTCAGGAAGAAGAAAAAATAGAACGTAACGTAGAAGAAATAGGCCGTGTCCTACTTTTGCATGAGGACAGCACGGACGAAAAGTCGGCTAGTTACGTGGGGAACAAATGTCTTGCAATGGCGCCTCCGCCCGGCCGTGGAACATCGGGATGACCCAAGAAGTGCTGGCTTGACATACAACAAACGTGATTCAGGGACAGAAAACCGCAACGATACCGCGATGTATTTTGACCACTAACGTCATCTAGTGAGACTGGAGAAAGACTGGTGCCAATGGTTAAATAAATTGTAACGTTAGCGTTGCGTTCACAAATTGGTTGGTGCAGTGTTCATTATAGGGTTTCGTACCCAATTGTGATAGTGGTACGGAACTCTTCGTGCGCGAGTCTCGCACTTGGCCGAGTTTTTTTGAAGACGATTAAAAAGAGTTAATTGAACTTTTAACAATGTGATTAATAGCCTGACCGTGCCTAGATCGTTTAATTTATACCTTCTTAAACCGTAGGTTAAACCCAAGTCTCACGTATGTTACGTGGTACCCGCCAAGATATTAGAATTAATGGAGCCCGCACACTGCATTAAATGAGTAATAATGACTGTCATCCTTCATTCTATAGATTCATTACTGTCAAGTTAATGTTGTGTACATAGATCCTAGTATAATACCAGCGTGTAGAACGGTACCTCGCTCCATTCTAATATTCTACTAATTTATAAACGCGAAAGTTTGCAAATGTGTAAGTTCCTACTCGTATGTGACTTTGTTACTCCTTCACGCAAAAACTACTGAACCGGAATGAACCGGATGGAATATAGATAGCTGGAGACCTAGAATGACAAAGGGTACTTATACCAATATTCCCGCGGGATCAGGACTTACGCGGATGAAACTGCGGGGCGCTTGTATATTATCATAAAGCAAAGTCTTCTGCCGCGTCTGTTTGGCGGTCTCTCTACAACCGATAAACTAAAAATATACTGAACGGATTTCCATGCGTGTTTCACCATTAGATAGAGTGATTCAAGAGGATAGTTTGGGGTATCTCAAGGATTTATTTAACGTTTCAATTTCAAACTTAATAATAACGGTTCACCAAGAAGTTCAGAATGTTTTCTCCAGTTTGTAACGAGGGCGTTGTACGATTTTTTCAACGATACGAAGTAACGCTCAGCTAGTTATAATATTTATCAGAGTGGAATGGTGGAATTGTTTGATTGCTATTTAGCATTTATTAAGCTATTTAGTCATTTGACTAAGAGGGAGCAAGACGAGGTATAAGTCCTCTCTCTCTATCCGCGTATCGTTTTCACAAAGTTTTATTTATTTCTTTTCCTGGCTACAATAGTCAAAATCATATGAAATTGCATTAAAATTGACAAACCAGATCACATTTCACTTGAAAAAATGCTATTTAACTCTATAAGCAGACGCCACTTCTAGTCTATTCTCCTCTACGGTTTTGTCGCTTTTTGTAGCACAATCGAGGTTTAACAGGATTATAGGCGAGTGCCGTATTAATATCGTGCCAGCAAGGATAAAACAAAGGTTAATAAGTATGCGTATACTCACTATCATAATAATATACTGAACTCATTTTTATGGGCGATGGGGTTGTAAAATGAGGGACGTTTTTTTACCCAACGGTGTGGAGTATCGTTAGAGAGGTTTTCAAAAATTATATTTCATTTCAGGGTTCCGTTTTCGAGATATGAAGCAATAAAGTGCTAGTTTTTAGAGTTATGTGTTCCCCCCGCTTCTTTGTTCTTTGTGATGTGTAGACATCCTCCAAGAAAGGGTTTTTTCGAAAATTTACCCCTACGGGATAATCTTAATCCTATAAACTTCCCATTGGAAGAAACCACAGGAAAATCATGTTTATCATAATAAACATGATTTTCCTGTGGTTTTTTCTCATCGAAAGGCGCGTTCCGAAACCGCACTATAAATCATAGTCTAAAGGTGTTGCCACACTGCTGTTTAAAAATGTTTACAAATATTTTCTAACACTAATACATTTACTAACAAATGTTAGGAATTGTTACATTCTGTTAGGAATTGTTAAATGACATAAGTGCTCCTACACTGATGGAAAATGTTTACAATTTACATTTGAAAAATCGGCTCGCTTGCAGTTTGGATTTACGTTCCGAGGCGTCTACACGAAAATGGAATGATAACAAATGTTTTATTTTGTTACAATTTGTTACCTAACTAGTTTAGAAATGCTTAGTAACATTATATAACATAAAGACATTTTCTGACATTGTGTTCGTATGTTTCTTAACAAATGTTTACTAACGTTTGTAAACATTTTTAAACAGCAGCGTGGCAGCACCTTAAAGTCGAAGTTTCAAAATAATCATGTATTTGTTTGTATACCTACTAACATTGCGCTCAGTAAATAATTAATTTTAACTTTGACTTTTGACTCTATCCCAAACCTCTCCCAATCCTATCCTAATCCAGATCAGAGCACACGTGCAAAGCCGCAGCTAGAAGCTGGTTTACAAAATGAGTAGAACTGGTCAGATATTTGTAAAACACTTAAAGCAACTCAAGTAGAAAACTCGAGTACCTACTGTAAACAGCGATTGAAAACTTTTACATATCGACAATTTAAAACTATCGGCAAACGTTCGTAACTTTCTTAATAAAACTGTTTACCTTTGAAACGGGTGCCTGTTTTAATATGGAATATCTGCCTACTCCCATACTTTATACTGAAACTTTTACATTCAAACGTATGCAGGTTAGAAATTTTATGTCGTCCGATATTGATTTTCTTGATTTTGTCAGCGCGGGCATTTCAAGAGTGCTGTACCTTAAGTATAGCGGCAACAGAAATAGGTATGTACTATCAACAACGAAAGTGGGTATACACGCACTGTAAGGTTTAATTCCACTTGCAAAGTAAATATAGGTAAATATTGCTTTTTAGCTAACCAGACACTTACGCATGGATATGCGTTGTCTAGTCACCGTAACACAAGCTTAGTAGCTTACCACGGGGCTAGATTTCGTTGTGTGTTGTTTACAGAATATATTTATTTAAGGTCCGTAGATCTGATATTGGGATGATATTGGGTCTAAATATTAAAAAAAAATAACACGTTAAAAAAATACTTATGACCAAATTTAGATTTTCTTGAAAACTTGTAACCAACCGGCCAACCAACTAGTTTCCAATCTGCATTCACCATAACGTAAACGTTGTTTGTAGTTCGTTCAAACACGGATGTAGGGTTAGAACGTGAAGAACTTTTATCAAAGCTTAGCTTAGCGTTTTGGTACAATTAATATAAGATGAGACGGTAGTTTTTAGTATCTAACCTTTTATTTGAACAAGTTTTTGGTTCGATGCGTTACAAGAAGGTACAGCCGGAGGCCCTGCGTTGTGGATGCCCCTGTAGTCGCAACTTATGCCGAGGCAGGTCCTCGCTGACACTGCACACAGTTCCATAGTTTTATGAATAACTAGCTTACACGGCCAACGTTGTTTTGCCTTATAAATTATAGATAGTAGCCGATTCTCAGACCTACTGAATACGCATATAAAATTTCATAAAAATCGGTCAAGCCGTTTCAGAGGAGATTTTATTTTATTGTGGTTTCGGAACATTGTGACATGAAAATTTTATAAATTAGAAAGGTTGTTACAGGTACTCAATCAATTTGTAGGAACTTAGTTCTTTTGAAGTATATTACATATTACCTATATCTACAGTTTTGAGTAGATAGAAGAGTAGTTAGTTAGATAGAGTAGTAGTGGTAGTAGTTAGGTACAGTAGTAGTTTAAGTAGTAAACTATGATTCTAACCCCTTTGAAAAAAAACCCCATGAGTTTCTTGTGGTTTCTTCTCATCGGAGGGCGCGTTCCGAAACCACAATAAAATAAAATCTCGACGTTTCAAAACGTACATGTGTGTGTATAATATACGTTCTAAATGAATAAATAGATAGATAAAGATAGATAAAAAGAACAATAATTTAGATTTAAACCAAATATTGTACACATTAATTTGGAAATAAATTTATTATTATTATTATTTAAATGAATTTTGAGTTTTAACCGAGGCGCCAATGCACCTCGGCGCTGTCATACTTTTTTGTGAAAAAAGAGTTTAACGAAAACAAGTTTGCATTAGAAAGTTTATAAACGTCACACTTACCTATGTCAATCATGCGTCAATCACACAAAATAATTTATAATTTTTGAACAAAACACCACGGCCATGTTTTCAAATCATCATTCAACCCTCCTCTGATAAATTCTACTAACAGAAACCAAACAAAAATGCCTGAAGCACAAGCCAATAATTCAGCACAGTTATGAAATAAAGCGCCAAATACATGCAGATGCAATGGTGGTACTTTACACCAGTTGTGTTAGCAGTTGTCCTGTTCCTGCTGGTGGGAACTGTCTTCGAGAGGAGAATCGAGGCTGCTTGGAGACGATTCCGTTAGTTCATCGACATGTCCTAGGACTCATCACGGTCCGAGGGATTGCGACAACGGGACTCCGGACGACTAAAACTATGCATATATGTTATAGCGTCCCCAACTATGACCACTTTGGGTTTAAATGAAGAGTCCCGCTGTACCTTCAGGCCACTCCCAGGAGCAACCGTCAGTGATCTGTTATAGACCGATCGTGTCCCCAAATGGTTGTCTTTAAGAACTTGGGACATTGGCCAATTGGGAGTAGGCGTGGTGTTCTACTCCATAACCCCACAAGGCTATTATCTTTTAATGGGACAAATTATAGGGCTAACAAGACAAATATAGAATGCTTAAATATTTATTTTATTCTGTTTTTAGCATTTGTTGTTATAGCGGTAACGGAAAATATATCATCTGTGAAATTTTCAATTGTTTTGCTATCATGGTTCACAGCCTGGTGACAGACGGACAGTGGAGTCTCCGTAATAGGGTCCCGTTTTTACCCTTTCAGTGTGGAACCCTAAAAATGCCTAGGGTGTATTTTTGAAAATTCGCACAGGCAGGCATCTGCAGTTTCGCCATATGCGGGCAAACCGTGGGATACAGCTAGTTAAAGAATGAAAGCCCTACATCACTACTAGTAAGTCCTGATCCGACCTATTCCCTTCCAGGGGGTTTGCCGCCGTCACCAGAAAACCAACCTTGTTGTACACCTTCTAACTTTTAGAAATAGTAGGTACTGGTAATTCGACAGCTCTCTCTTTCGTTCCCACTTAACATTCTGAGTACATCTCGCTCTTGCTTCAAAATCAAGTCAATATAAACGCAATTTTGCCTGAAAATTTCATAAGCATTACAGTTCAAAAACCTTATTTCCATAAATGACCAAGCTGTAAAATTCACAACAAAAAACGCTTTTGTGAAGTCTACAGCTACAATTTTGAAGCAAGGCCTGCCGCCATATTTGCAGCCCTTGCTTTTCTTGGATTTCAGTAGTACACCGGCAGACGCTGCTGGCACAATTGGTTGAAGAACCAGTGACTCCTCCCAATGAACCAGCCACAGCAGCCCAGCCTGCTCCAGCGCCAGTTCCATCAGTAAACCAGCACCCTCAACCACCGAAGGTCACAGTGTCACAGAGGACCGTACGTACTTCCAAATCTGCTGGAATCTTGAGCAAGAGTAATGTAGAAGTCAGAACGGCTTCCTAAAGTAAACCCAGAAGTGATAGGAATTTGTAGTTTTCTCAAGTGAATTTACTAGAAACTACTGTTAAGTGAATACCATGTCGCTAATTCAAAATGTGCGAAATAGCAGATCCAGATTGAAGTCTAGGTTTTTAGACAGGATTCTGGTTATGAAATCAATAAAATAATAGATATCTGAAACGCTTTTGATTTAAGTCGCATTATCATTGGGTAAGTCAAGGCAAGTATTACATAGGCGGGACAAAACGAAGAATAACAATAGGCGTATACATACATACGCCACATACTTTTTTATACGCCGTACACATATATACCACAGATAAAAAAATCCCACTTTTCGTCCAGTATCACGGGGCTATGAAGACCCGGACTTTCGGAAGGCGTGCGTGGAGCCGAAGCCGACACGTAGAAGCCCTTCTCGATAACAATTTTACACGCAAACTATGAAGTGGACACCAATGCCATCTTGGACATAAAATCCCACTATTTATACTATAAATGCGAAAGTTTAGATGTTTGGATGTTTGTGTTTGGATCACGCAAAAACTACTGAACCGACTGCGATAAAACTGCAATATTCACGCGAGGTGAGGACTCACACGACCTCTGTGGCGCGTCGTGTGAAAGCACGACTGCAATGCAGAAGGTTGCTGGTTCTATTCCCGCCGGGTGCAAGTATTTATGCTTAAAAAATAAATATTTTTGTTTGGTCTGGGTGTCCCTCTATGTATAATATGTACGCATTTACAAAAGAAAAATAAATATAAGTATTATATCCGTTGTCTAGTCACCGTAACACAAGCTTAGTAGCTTACCACGGGGCTAGATGGCGGTGTGTGTTGTTCACAGAATACCTATATTTATTTATTTACACGAGTGAAACTGCGGCGTAGTAAGAAATAATATCAAATATAATTAACGAAAACAAGCAGACGATTTTCTAAGAATAGGTACTCTAAGTTCTACTTCCAAGAACGCGATAATATGAAAATTTTCGCAACAAAAAACAATTTTAAGTATCTCTTCAATGCTTAAAAATAGACCTATAAATTCTATCGAGAGGATTAATCAAAAGAAAAAATTAACTGTTCAAGAAAAAACATTCAAAAACTTTATTAAATTCGAACAAAAACGTAAACGATGTTGAAACTTATGACTCGATAGCAAATAATTCAAGACATGAATAAATTTATTTTAGAAAATGAGTTCAATTGCTCAGAAAATACAAGTGTTTTACGATTTTATGATTGTTTTATGTGTTACTAGTGTAGTACTATGTGTTATTATGTGTTACGATCCGGGGGAATATCTCCTCGATAATGTAGCTTTCTTTTAGTATACAAATTTCAACATTGCTCCAGATTTTTTTAATATCTTTTTTTGTTGCACTTTGGGTACGGGAGCCTAATAATAACGCGATCGTATCTAAACGAGTCGTATTAAGTGTTCGGTCTAAATAAATGACATAGGTGAGTGCTCTATCACCTTGGCTCACCTTGTTTTTCGATAGGTAACACAGGGTGGGAGTCAGCTTTTTGCTTTTTAGAGTATATTCATAACAAACATACACACACACACACACACACACACACACAAAAATACAAATTTTTCCTCTTTATAATATGAGTGTAGATGTAGATATCTGCGTCCCGCGGTTTCACTTGCGTAAGTCCCGATCCCATGGTAATATGAAAAGTATCAGGTAAGTAAAAGTAAGTACGTGTCGGAATCAAAAGCTTCCTTTTGGTAGATATTTTTTTTAAATCGGTTCAGTAGTTTTTGAGTTTATTCATTACTTACAAACATACACACAAACACACTTACAAAAATACAAATCTTTTCTCTTTATAATATTAGTGTGGAAGTGTAAATAAAGAAAGATAGGACAATAAGGTACGGGACTCTAATAATAACGCGATCTAATCTAAACGAGTCGTATTAAGTGTTCGGTCTAAATAAATGACATAGGTGAGTGCTCTATCACCTTGGCTCACCTTGTTTTTCGATAGGTAACACAGGGTGGGAGTCAGCTATTTGCTTTTTAGATTTATTGCTAGAATTTGGCAGTGAATTTATCCGATTGAGCTAAAGATTGGAGAGTATAAGTTTAAGGGATTACTTTTTAATGATTGTACCTTACAAATCGCGAGTGTCTTCTGGTCAGCGTGCGTCATGCATGTTAGACCGTTTCAGTAGTCAAACGCTAGCTTATAATTGGGTAAGTATCTTATTCAATTTAAAAGTGGCTGTGACATACGGATGGACAGACAAAACATGACAAATCTATAAGGGTTCCGTTTTCTGGTATTTGGCTACGGATCCCTAAAAACCGACTTAAAACAGCCACGCGCACGTGTGGCTGTGCATCTCCCTGCGCGGAATTTCCCTGCGCGGTGGCGGATAAACTGCTGGGTTGTCCCTAGGAGGACACCTCCCCTACCTGGAAAACCTGCCTGATAGCAGGCGTCAGTGGCGAATGAGGCCTAGAGAAACATTATTCGTGCTTAATCAAACGTATCCTATAAATTAAGTCCCAGATTATCGTTTGTCTAACTTCTAAACCAGTAATTCGTTTCAGAAGGTTTTAAACTTATAAATTGTACCCGTGCGAAGCGAAGTTATAAAGAAAGTATTTACTTGCATTGATTCACTTTAGGCTGAAGGCAAAGTGCTCACATTTTTCCAGACGATTTAAGTTCAGAGAAGTGTATGAGATATTGTTTTATTCAATTTGATGGTTTGTGATGCTATGGGTGAATAGTTCGAATTCCATAGGTATTCATCAGCAATAGGTTAAGCAACGCTAGGCAAGTTCATTACTTGGATAGGTGATCGATAATTTTGGTTGCAAATAAACACATTCTCGAGCTCCTCCGTGTTTCGGAAGGCAAGTTAAGCATTTGTCCCGGTTGTTATCTCTGATAGCAGTCGTTAGGTCAAGTTAAAGCCTTAGGTAAGTATTTTTATAGCTCCAACCTAACGCCTATGGAGGACAAGCTGAGTCCCGTGGTTTCACTTGCGTAAGAGCCGGAATTTATCTCCTAATCTTGTGGGTATTTCGCAAAACCCAGTTCTCTCAGATGCCTACATCATACAAAAAAACACACTCTTTCAACTCTCTATTATGAACGGCTGTGAATTAATCCATCAGTAATTACAGGACATTTTAGGGTTTCGTAGCCTAATGGCAAAAAACGGAACTCTAATAGATTCGTCATGTCTGTCTGTCTGTCTGTCCGTCCGTATGTCACAGCCACTTTTTTATAGATACCTGTAGATAATTATTTTAATTTGGAATTATTTGCCTGCCTACACTAAAGAAGATCAACAAACACAATCTTCTAATGCCCACGCAGCTTAAAAAAATCCATTAGCTAAGCACAATGTCAAATCGCATTACTCCGATACGACGAACAAATTGAAAAACCCAATCAAAAGAATAAATTCAGTAACAACAAGTTAATAAGCTGTTTTCCACATGGCCGCTGCAATAAATATCAATGTATTTATTGATTTTTACGAGACTTTTGCTTCTGACAGTATCTACCTTAGGTGATTAGATATGTATAGGTACATTATATCTATTACTATTATCGCTTGTTTACTACCGTTCACCTTCTGAGACCACCTGGGTGAACCGTAGAAAGGTTTTTTTTACAGCGGCTCACCTTTGTTCACCTGGGTGTTCGGTGGGAATTATAAAATTTCTACCGTCCACCTTGTTATCAAAACTCTTGATGAAAAAAAAATTTTTTTCAAGTATAAGTTACCGAAATAAATTCAAGCGTTGGTTGTTATTTTGTTATTGTTCAGTAATGATATAATTAGTACCTACTTAATAATAAGTGATTAAAAAATATGTTCAAAAATTTTGATTTTCTTCTTAATTGTACAGGTTAGGTAATGGTATAATGTCATAATCTGTAAATTTTCCTTACTGACATAATCAATATAGCATAGATCTTATTATGGCCTTGGTGACGGTATGAGGTGTACCGTCACCAAGGGCATTCATGTTGAGGTGAGCCGCTGTAAAAAAAAACTTTCTACGGTTCACCCAGGTGGGCTCAGGAGGTGAACGGTAGTAAACAAGCGACTATTATAAAGCGGAAGAGTTTGTTTTTTTGTTTGTTTGCTTGAACGCGTTAATCTCAGGAACCACTGGTCCGATTTGAAAAATTCTTTCGGTGTTGGATAGTCCATTTATTGAGGAAGGCTATAGGCTACTTTTGATCCAGAAATTCCCACGGGATCGGGACTTATGCGGGGCGCTGCTAGTATATTATAGTTACATTTTTCCGGGTCGTTTTCGTGTTCCCGGGCGTGTTCCCGAGGGGACGCGTCCTTTCGCGACCAAGACCATTGTAACATAGTTGAAACGAAAAATAAATAATAATACGCGATAAAGGCCCGGGAAAATGTAACTATGTTAACAAATCGTGTGAATTTAAAATGTTTATAAGTACGTTATATTTCTGTGTTTAATGTAGACTATGATTTGACACATCTTTCTGAAGGAAAAACGTCAAATACATGGAAACAAAACGTCAGATCGTAGACTGAAATTAAAAAATATAGTATAAGGGCTGATTTTGCATTTAGGGTTCCGTACCCAAAGGGTAAAAACGGTACCCTATTACTGAGACTCCACTGTCTGTCTGTCCGTCCGTCAGTCACCAGACTGTATCTCACGAACCGTGATAGCTAGTCAGTTGAAATTTTCACAGAAGATGCATTTCTGAAGCCGCTAGCCGCTCCCGTATTGCGCACTCAGGCACAGGTTCGAATCCTGCCACGGGAGAATTCTTGATATTTTTTCTTATTGTAAAATATTTATAGGTATGTTTTAATTTGTTTCTAAACGCCATGTCGATACAGTGTAAATAATTTTTGTAATGAATAACCCCATGTTATTATAAACATACATCATGTACTTAGTAAAATAGCAAGTTTCTTAACTTTATACCTACACATACGTTTCTACCTACTAAACCCTACTGCTATCTAGTATATTCTAGATAATCTAGATATTATTATGTTTTACTAATTTCGGCCTACATGACTTACTGACTGAACGTTTCACTCGACTTACCCCGAAATACACCTACGCAAAAAATCTTTCCATTCCAACGATATCAATGGGGGATTTTCCTACAAAACTCTGTAGACAGTCTGTTTCTATTCGGAGTGCGGCTAGCGTTACGTTTAAATTTCGTAATATTTTGTTCTATGGTTATGTTGCACGGGAAAGTATTGCTTTTCGCGAAGAGGTCGCATGTAACACGTAGACGTAAGCTATTGAAATTAAAGACATTTTTAGGTTTTAATCCACTTGGTGTTTATTACTTTTAGCATTGTTTCTACACTTAACGTTTCGAGACCTTTACAAGTCCCTTCTTCGGGATTGACAATCCTGATGCCTACATATAACAAAGAACACACTCTTTAAATGTGATGTCTGTAAAATTTGAATAGCGGTTTAGGCTTAAATTGATATATAGTTCAGTCAGTAAAGACAATTTTTTTTTCAAATATAGACTAGCAGAGTCCCGCGGTTTCACCCGCGTAAGTCCTGATCGCATAGGATTTTCCAAAAACCCTTTCTTAGTTTATACCTATACATTACAAAGAACACACTTCTCTAGGACCTTAGTTTAGGCTATGCATTAATAGTTCAGTTCATTCAGGCAGGACATTGATGATAGATATAGATCAGTCAAACCTTAATAAGAGACTTGAGACATTTAAACAATGCTAAAAGTAATAAACACCATGCGATTAACATCAAAAAATAAGTTATTTTTTTGTCTAACATCACGAAAACAGAAGAAAAATATAAATAGGTCATATTATAAGTTAAAACAAAAAGAAAATTCCCTATTGGCTTCTGATTTGGAAAAGCTTTGGCCGATTGCCTTTCTATAGTACGTTCGATTACATTCGGTCTTGATTTAGCCGAATTTCATTAACGGAAAATGCTATTATTGCCTAAATCCGTCCCTGTGCGTTCATTGGCTAATAATCGTGTTATCTAATAAAAATCCCTGAAGTCACCCGGGACACCAGTACGTAATGTAGGGGAAGGTCGGGCAAGGATGGCTAGGAAAATAAATGTAAATTTTTCTATAGTTTTCGTGATGTTGGATATGGATTGGTATATGTTAGAAAGTATCGGTCGCGGGGCATCGCCATAGATATATTTGACATTTTTTTTTTCTGCTTTTTAAAGAGTCTGTACCGGTGAAAAACCCCACAAAAATCAAAATTTGTCTTTTTCTCATTGGAGATTTCGTTCCGAAGTCACACAAGATTACTGATGATTCAACGTCAACGATCACGTTAATATCGAATTCAATTACAGTGCCCGGCAAATAAGTTGGAAAATGTTGACGTGGAAGGGGAAAGTTTGCGCAGTACATTTTTTTTATTTTTTTTTAATTTATTTAATAACAAAAGTAAACTTATAAAACAATATGCAGACCAAAAATCACTATGATTTGTCTGGCGTGCTAGGGCTAGTACAGATCAACTGACTGATCTGAATAAACAAATTAACAAAATAGTATTTATACAAAACATAAGTAGGTATCCAAATATAAAACTAACAACAACATGCCTCACATGCACGATGTATATCCCAACAAAGGGTAGGTATGTACCCACCAAATAAAAAAACCAACAAACTCCGCAATCATAAAGCAAAAATTATAATTATTATTGTGTTAGGTAAATACAAGGGTAAGTAAGTACCAACACAAACTCGCTAGAGTGAGGAGGTAGTACAAATTTAAATGTCGAGCGGAGTGATCCATGCATCGTATGATAGATGCAAAGATTAGAAATATTCTACAAGGTGTCAATGAAGTGTTGTTTGAGTTTTTTTTTAATATTGTATGTTGTGATCGAATTTTTGAGAGTGAAATCTAAGTTATTTAATAAACGGGGAATTATGTATTTAGTAGTTCTTTCGCCGTAAACATTGTTAGGGGCCGTTGTCATTTTTAAAACTTGATTAATTAATCCGCGGGTAACAATTTTATGGTCAACTTTGTGTTGTATTTCTATATTAAAAAATTGTTCTTTTAATAAATTATATTTAAATTTTTGCTGTTTAGGCAAAACTTGGCAGTGTTTTAATAGTTTTTCAAAATTATCAGATTCAGATTCAGATTCAGATTCTTTATTTGCATAAAAGTTGGTACAATTGTCATAGGTACAAAGGTGTTCTTATTAAATAGAAAGTGTCTCAACTTTAGTCAATATATTGACATGCAAAATTTAACAGGTAGGCATTTTTATTACATTACATTGCCGTTCTATTAAATAATTATCCAGCCGTAGAAAATGTCAAGAAAAGTTTGAATTAAATCAATAAAATAATCAGTATAGGTACACATGCACGATATTCTCAATAAACAATAATTTAAATACAATTAAAATTTAAATTCACATTTCAAATTAAATTAAATAAGTAATAAACAGTAATGTGTCACAATAATGAATAGATACTCGTATAAGAAGACCAAGTTACACAATACCTAGGAACTCATCTACCGAATAAAATGTCTTTTCCAATAGCCAAGATTTGAGCTTTGGATAAAACAACCTAGTGGGCAACTGTTTGATGAAGTCAGGAATTTTATTATAAATAGACACACACATAGCCGCACTGTTTTTCATATAAAGTTGTGTTCTTGGAATTTTAGCCAAAACAAGTCTATTTGAGTTCCTTGTTGATTTAGGAAATTTATCACTAGCTACTGTAAAACAGCTCATATTCTCTCTAACGAATTTAGCCATCTCAAAAATATACATGCTGGGCAATGTCAATATCTTAAATCTCAGGAATAGTGGTTTACAGGATTCCCACGGAGGAATACCTGCAATAGCCCTCACACATTTTTTTTGTGCAATAAATGCTTTTTCCTTGTCCGTAGAATATCCCCACAAAATAAGACCGTATCTCAACACAGAAGCCACATAGCCGTGGTATGCAATCAGTACAGTTTTTTGATCTGCAACTTTTCTAAGCCTGTATAATACGTATACAAACCTATGCAGCTGACTACATACCTGTTTGACGTGTGACTTCCAATTACAACAATAATCTATATTGAGACCAAGAAATTTAGTTTCATCAACAAAAATCAATGATTCGTCTTTATGCTTTACTTCCAATACATCTCTTCTCCAACTGCATGCACTAAAATGGATTAGTTTCGTCTTACTTAGATTAACCTGTAGATTATTATCAATAAGCCAAGAAATTATTAACTGAATAGTATGTTGAATGTCAAAAGAAAATTTATTCATGTCATTATTGGAAGTAATTATAATTGATAAGTATAATTGAGAATCACAAAATTGATTCTTAATTTTAGGGGACACCATTTTTTTTAGAATTCTAATCTGTGTGGATTGTATTTTATCTAAGTAAGATTTATATGTTCTGCCGTAACATGAAATACCGTAGTTAATGATAGAATCGGCTAGTGCATTATATAACATTAGCAAAACTTTGTAAGGCACTCTTTTTCTTATAATATTCATGTTTGCTAGGAATGCTCTAAGTTTATCGCACACAGTATCTATGTGAGGTTGCCAATTGAAGTGTCTGTCTATAACAAGTCCCAGGTAAGTATGTTTCCCCACAGATTCAATTACCGGACATTTACACTGATTATAGCTATTGTGCAAGCAATCATGATCATGAGCTATTAATTTATTGTTAGTGTCATAATAACATCTTGTATAAGGAGATCTAATGTGTATCAATTTAGTTTTGGAAGCATTTAATACAAGTCCGTTATCATGACACCACTTGTTTAATGCGTCGAAGTCCTGTTGTAATTTTCGGAGGGCACTAGTTACATTTTTATCTGCAACTATCAGACAGGTGTCATCAGCGTATTGGGAGGATGAACAAAATTTAAAAATATTGTTCATATCGTTGACGTACGCAATAAAGTGGAGGGGACCTATCACCGATCCTTGAGCCGTTCCCTCAGTAACTGGGATAGCGTCACTAATAGTGTCAGCTATTTTGACCTGGTATTTACGGTTTCTCAGATAGTCCTGACACCACTTTAGCGCGGGTCCTCTAATACCACTATTATGAAGCTTAGACAGCAATGTTTTATGATGTAGGGTATCAAATGCCCTAGAAAAGTCCACAAACAAGGCAAGTACATGCTTTCTATCATGCAGATCGTTGTTAACCTCATCAGAGAACTTTGAGAGCAGACCCGTAGTGTTTTTTAATGGCTGAAACCCGTATTGATTAGGACAGATAATATTTTGCTCACGGTAGAAGTTGTGAATTTCATCGCTAATGTACTTTTCGATTATTTTGTCCACGGAGGATAAAAGAGAAATAGGTCGATAATTATTTGTATCGTCTTGTTTACCTTTCTTGTATATAGGCCTAACACAACTTTGTTTGAGATCATCTGGGTAGGTTCCTACTTTTAAGCTTGTATTTATTAGATGAGAGATCGAATGTGATATTTCTTTACTAACCACTTTAATATCTGTGACTCTAATACTATCATTTCCTGGTGCTTTTCTATTATTGAGCCTACCGATGATTTTCTCAATATTTTTGGGTTCCGCTTTTCTAATGCGTAAACTGACCTCAGCTGGTTTAGTGTAGTCTTTTTGATTCAATAGTTTAATTGAACATTTCGGAAGAATTCTTTTTACGGAATTTTTGAATTCTAATGCAAATTTATTAACTATTGTCGTATTACTTAGTCCGTGTGATTCGAAGGCTTTAGTAATTATGTCATCGATAGATCTAGCCATTCTGCCGCATATGTTGTTTAGTATCTGCCACAATTTCCTAGGATTATTAAAATTATCATTAATTTCACTCATGTAATATTTATTTCTACTATATTCTAATATTCTATGAATTTTATTTCTTAATTTATTATATTTTTACCTAAGGCAGTAATTTGTCGTGTCTTTTCTCCATTTATTGTACAGGTGATCTCTTTTATCTGCTAATTTCAACATATATTCCTTAACCCAAGGTTGTTTAGTCTGTCTACTCGAGTGCTGATTGATATGTTTTAATGATTTGTTATATACACAGTTAAAACTAGATTTAATAAATTTATATATTTTTTCTGGACACGTCATCTCTTTTGTCATCCACCAATCAATACGATTTAGCTCCTCCGTCAGAATATTTCTATCGTAACACTTGTTTTTACGCCGTACCATATCACCTTGTATGCGAGATGGGCGCAAAGTCTCACAGGCTACCAGTATTATGCGGTGATCGGCTAGAACAGTGTCGACTGCGGCCGTGCTCGGATTCACAGAGGTTAAACGTGTAAACAAGTGGTCAATACAAGTTTTCGTAATTTTATCTAATCTTTTTTCTATGCGGGTATAGTCCGTTATGCCTACTGTGAATCCAAGCCCGGAAAGCAAATCGATGTAATCGTTCCTAGATGAGGATTTTTTTTTTAAGTCAATGTTCGCGTCCCCAAGTATGATAGTGTTAGGGGTTATGTGTTTACTTAAGGTTTTGTGCAGTTCTAAGATAAAGGAAGCCTTGTCTTTAGCGGGCGGTCTATAGAATGCACACAGTGTTACAGAGTTCCTATTCGCGGTTATCAAAGTACCAAATAACGACTCAAAGTGTTTAGTTTTAGTTATAATTGGAGTAAACTTAAGGTAGTTTTTTACGTAAAGTATGATACCACCACCCTTTCGTTTAGTACGTAACTCAGTGTGCATTCTATAGCCCGGTATGTGGTATAGGTTACTAGTGATAGAGGAAATGTTTACTTCCGTTATCACTATTGTATCGATAGGTACATCAGCTGAGTGAATGACCAGTAGGAGTTTGTTAAAGTATTTTTATCATTGAGCGGATATTTACGTGCATACAAAACAAATCAATGTCAGTCCTATTAAATGGTAAGCGTGTAATAAAAGCATTTATTGTTGGACAGTCTAATATTTCATGGGAATTATTAAAATTATGATTTGCCATTATAGACTGGCTTAAGTGGGTGTATTTAATATACTAGGTAGGTATTTACAGAAGTAGAAAGATTATTGCTATTAGAATGCGTGAAAAACCAGAAAGTAGGTAGGTAAATTAATTTTTCGGTAATAGTGTTTCGATGTCGATCATCGTCCTTATTATATTAGGGCGACTCTTGTCATCAGACTTCTTCGCGTAGACTACTCCCGATTTACACCATACATACTTGAATGTCTCCTTTAGTTTTTGTTGCGCATTATACAGTAGGGTTTAAGTGCGGTAGGTAAGAGCTTCACGTAAGAAGATCCTACGGGAGCTTTGCTCCCGTGGTGCTTGTGGCAGAACATCCATAACTGTAATTGCCTTTTCTTTAGCTGCATTTAACCACTGCTTGCGTGCTGCATTGGATTTCAATTCAACCAGTATGTGTCCTGGCTGAGGCTTATCTTTTGGTTTAGGCATACGGCGTACATTAACAATGTCGTTAGTATTCACACTCAGTGTACCCCCAATTTTTATCATCAGCTGTTCAACGGTTTGGTCTGCGGTTTCTGGAATCCCGGCTACTTCCATCGTGTTAGATAACAATTTTTGATCCAATTCATTGACATATTGTTCCATGGCCGAAACACGAAGCTCGAGACTTTTACTTTTATTTAATAATTCGGTATTTTTGTTTACAAGTGATTTAATTGTAGTCTCCTGTTTTCTCACCATATCTTCAAGATCTCCCATCTGCCCGTTCATGTGTTCGACAGCTAAGGTAAGATCACCCAACTCCGTTTTCATGATTTTTCTCATTTCACGAGTAAGGCTTGCCACTAGTTTTTTTTGATTAAACGTTGCCGGTTGGTCTTCCTCGTCTGAACTCTCCTGCGGGCTGATGAAGAGGGATGACCGTCTGGACACGTTATTAAGACACTCTTCGCAGCTCCACTCCAATCCTTCAGAGGTACGCAAGGCTGCCAGCTGCTTGTTTGACAGCCTCGCACAGATGGCCGTTGCATGTACAACTTTGTTACAACGACTGCATTCGAGGCCTGGAGACTTCCGGGTTATATTTTTATTACAGCAGGAACACTTCTTAGTTGGCATTATTAGTTCGGTGGTAAAGAAAATAAGTAAGATGGAAAACAATAAATAAATAAAATAGTTAAGTTAAGATGCGACCGGAGCAAAATGCGTGCGATGCGATCGTAGTCACAATCTGTACTGACACTTTAACATGCGATTTCTATGACAAATCGACTTCTGCGTCTCCGCCATTTTTTTCAACAAGTTTCCCGGCCACTAAAATATTTTTTAGTTTGAGTTTAAATTTGCATAGATACAAGACAGCGTAATTTAACCTTTAGATATGTATAAAATCCGGTTTGACCCAATTACCCCACCTCCCCCTATAAGTTGGTAGACGTTGTATTTCACTAGCCCGAGGGAACTCGGCTCGACCTTTGGATATCACTAACATGCCGATTTGGGAATACACCGCCTCTAATAATGTTTAATCTTTACGGTTAATTATGTTTTTTTACTATGAATATTTTGTGAATATCTTATTTGGATACACGCGCATATTTTATTATTTTACTAGCTGGGGCTGGCGGTTTCACCCGCGTTAATTCCGATCCCGCCGCATTATCAGGATCAAAAGCTATGCTATATGCTATGTCACTCTCCATAACTTAAACTATCCATAATTCAAATTTTCATAAACACGGTCGAAGCATTTGACCTTGAAGAGGGAACAAACAAACAAACAAACAAACTTTCGGATTTATAATATTAGTGTAATGTGATGTGATTATTTTACTAGCTGGGGGTCGCGGTTTCACCCACGTACTTCCCGATCCCGTGAGAATTTTGATGAACCCTTTCTTACCGGATGCCTATATCATATGAAGAACATACTGTTCAAATTTTAGCTCTCTGCTATCAGCGGTTTAGGCTATGCGTTGACCAGTCAAACAGGACAAAGCCTTTTATTGATATAGATAATAGGAAGTAGGATTAGTAGAATTCTTTGGCCACATTTTAGAGGCCTATATTAGGCTTATATTTCTACTAGCTGCGACCCGCGGTTTCACCCGGGCAAGTCCCGATTCCGGGGAAATATCGGAATAAAAAGTAGCCTAAGTTCCAGGTCTCCAGCTATCTACATACGGAGTTTCATGGTAATCGGTTCAGCAGTTTTTACGTGATTGAGTAACAAACACAAACACATACACACATACGTACTCACAAACTTTCAGCTTTATAATATTAGTAGGAAGGATAGGATGTACACAGGATTGGCATTTACGAGGGTGAAACCGCAGGGCACAGGTATACATATCGTCACCGTCGTCTTAGCTAAGCCTCAGACAAAGATGTGGTGGTAGCTACCCCCGGTCGACCCGTGCCTTGCTTCAGTCCCATACGAGGCTCCAACCCTCGGTAATTTCCCAAGCGACCGAAATCCTTTCGGTTTACCGTTTACATTGGTTTAGTGATTTCGTTATTAGGAATTTGATAACAATAATAATAGATAAAAATCGTGTTTTTATACCTAGTTTAAATTTTTATTTTAAAATTGTATTTATAAGTTTTTTTTAACTCGGAAATGCACTCCACTATCGATATTATAATTAGCCATAACAAATAAAACTGCCCTGGATTTTCACCAGTCCAGTTGGATTTGCTATGGTAAGTTTTTTTTTAAATGGATATTAATTATGTATTTGAAAAACCACTAAATCTGTTTTGGATATTTTATTGAGCAGGCTACTTTTGATTCCGATATTCCCACGGGATCGGGTGAAACCGCGGGACTCAGCTAGTAAATCATAATAAGATTAAAGTGGTGAGCAGGTTGCAATATTTATACCGCTTATCGACACCAATAAGGCTACGTTGGGACAGCACATTTTTACCGCGTGTTTTTTATTCGCAATTCACATTAAATCTTATTGAAGTAGCCGCACATGAGGTAAAAATAATCGCCCGCATTTTCTATCTTTGGTGCGGAAAGTATACTCGCGTATTAACATTGTACGGTAAAAGTCGCTTTGCTGACGTATAGCCTAATGAGCACGACCATAGGACTCAAGAGAGAGCGCGAAATACTCTCTGCACCTCTCCCACATTTTACAACTCAGTTTGTAAAGCGAGTGAAAAACTGTACTATTATCAAGTAGCCTACCTACTTTCAGGTATGTTCTGACTTGACCAAGTGAACTTGCCCGATGTAAACGGTCCACAAACGCATTCTATTTACCAACAATGGCCAGGTTGAATGCCAGATTTTATTATTTAGCCGAAACCGAGTCCCTCAAGTTTTTTATACACAAAAATAGAAATAGGATGAGACTACGGATTAGACGTTGCCTTTTAAAAAGTAGGAATATAACACAATTTTCTTGAAAAATAAATCGTGAAGCTTCGTCAAAAAACTCGCTCTGAGTTTTTGTTTATGTAATGTTTTTGTAAATTTTGGTACACTAAAGTGTTTATCTAATTTAATTTAATCTTTGGAGTTTATCTATTCATTAGAAATTCATTAAAAAATCGTTCTTTTTAAAAATTGTTATCACCCATCGGTCTAAGTCGTAGCCAAGCGGCCCCCCTCTTTCGATACGTTCGCCGGTGCAGCCAGTAAGGAAGACGGGCCGGATCTTGTTCCACTGCCGTTTTCCTTCTTCAAGATGAGCGCGTTACATCTTAGACCATATCATCACATCACTCACCATCACATGAAAGTGGTCATACAGTCATCTATCGTGTGTACAACAAGTTTATTGTTATCGATTAACAATGACATCAAAAGACAATATAGTTACACTGTGGCTATACATATACATCGCGATAACGCGAAGGTTCGCGTTGTCGCGACACGTTTGGCCAAAGAATTCATCCCATTGCGATGTTTTAGATTCAAGCACTTCGTCATAGATCGAACACGAAGTTTTTATCGGGACAACGCAATACGAATCTTCGCGACTCTATGTAGCCATAGCATAATGTTATTGCATGAAGCTGCGGTGCAACTATTTCTCTGCAATCCTACCTTCTTAACGTGATACCGATGAGGAGCTCATTGGCCTAGCTGCGCCTGCTGATCATAAACGGTCGTGCCGGTTAAGCAACGCTTGGCGCGGTCATTACTTGGATGGGTGACTGATAATTTGTGTGGCAAAATATCATTTTCTCAAGCTCCTCCGTGCTTCGGAAGGCACGTTAAGGCACGTTGGTCCCGGTTATCTCAGATAGCAGTCGTTAGGTCAAGTTAGAGGGCTTAGGGTGACCCGAAAACTCTATCACCAGGTGAGCCTGTACGAAAATAAGAAAAAGAACATAATACCGGACAACCGTAAGAAACCTTTTGGGATGTAAAATCTAAAATCTACAGAAAACCCGCAATAATTAAACCCTACAGCATCCATTATGAAACAAAGCAAATATTTAAATAACAAATTATATCGTGCAATTCTGTCTGTCTGTATAAATCCAGTGTTGTGGCTCCCACGGGTTTTGTTGTCTTATGATTATGAATTTTAGGATGCATCCGGTTGCTTTGTGATGGTCGCTTTGACTGTAGGGTGGGGTTGTATTCGTAGCGGATACTTTATAATTTTATTTCAAAAGCTAAAAGCAAGAACTGAAGAGAGAAGAGATTTGAAGAAAATTTAGTTTTTTTTTTAGTTTAACATCGCGAAAACAATAATAAATCTATGAAAATTGAATTTAATTCAACTTCAGGATCTATCAATCCTGCTTGCGATTTCGAGATATCTACTTACAAATTTAGAGATAGCTGCTTACAATCTTCTATTTATAAAATTCAAAGTCCTGGCTGATCTATATATCAACGCAGAACCCAAACGGCTGGTTCTAGAGACATTAAATTTGGAGAGTGTGTTCTTTGTGGCGTGTAGGCATCCACTAAGAAACGGAAAAAATCTCGCAAGATCGGGACTTACGCCGGTAAAACCGGGGGACGCTGCTAGTTTAGAGATATTTGCAATTTAGATTTATTTACCTAATTAAATTTTATTAGCACGATGACACATCGCGATCACTGTGACCAAACCTCATCGTTATGCTGTTGTGTAGAACTATCTCTATGATTAAACACACATATATCTATGTACATATACCTAAGTAACTAAATCACTTGAGTCATGCAAATATTCTGTTATTATTTATTCTGCTCACTATCGCCAAACGTAGCTGTGTATCCCTGTATAGAATAGGGTAACCCGATCTCTTCCGGTGGGTGTCGTAAAAGGCAACTAGGGGATCTGAGGGAAATTAGCAAACCTTAAGTTCTCGCTGCGGGGTGGTGGATAAACTGATTAGTCCTTAGGAGGGTTAGGGTCTGGCAGGCGGTCGGTCGTAAATATATTGCCAAATCAATTTGCAGAGCGTATGGTCAATGATGACTTACCTACTGCGCCGATCCCAAATTTGGGGTTTGGAGACCCCCGGGCTCCCGAAAATGATGGAACCGGGAACATCGCTCGGATGTTCACAACACAGTTCTTTGACTCGGCTTATGGGTGGATTGAATTGGTAGATATGAGTATCATAAAGTAATAAAGTTCAGTGTGTGTGTGTGTGTAACTTATAATAAATTACAAATATTATGAAATAACGGGATATTTACCATGTTTAAATTTGTTAATAACGGAGCTCGATATTTCGCCAGTACCTAATTTCAACGATTCATGCCATCAACGCGAGACATGTTAAATACCTCGTTATTTAATAATATTTGTAGTGAAAACAACTATGCAAAGATATTTCTTCTGTTTTCGCGATATTGGATTGAAATTAAAGACTTTTTCGGTTTTAATTGCGTGGTGTTTATAACTTTTAGCATTGTTTCAACGCTCAACGTCAATGTCAATCCTGAAGAAGGGACCTATAAAGGTCTCGAAACGTGAAGCGTTGAAAAAATGCTAAAATTAACAAACACCACGCGATTAAAACCGAAAAAGTCTTTAATTTCGACTATGCAAGTTTAAAATTATAATAAGTTGCACTTGTAATATAATGCATGCCAATAATAACTGAGATTCTCTGGAAAATGACAGGTATTTCAAAGTTAATTTGCAACAACTCTGATAATATGATAGCCTACAGCGAGCGTCCATGGATGACATACTCGTTAATTACATTTACATTTAATAATTTTGTGTAAACTGGCTCATAAAATTATTAATAAATGTAGTTGAATAATGGTAATATAGATCGTTGACCTGTCGAGTATTTACACGCACTGCAGTGACTCTTTTTAACCGACTTCAAAAAAGGAGGAGGTTCTTAACTCGACCCGTATATTGTTTGTATGTATGTCGATATTTCCGCGCCGTACCCCGGCATATGAAGTCCGATTTCGGTAGTTCTTTTTTTGTTTGGAAGGTGAGAGTCCCGAGTTGGTCCCATAAAACCATGGTCTTGGTGATGATCTGATGAGTATCTTCGGAATAATGAGCGGAACAGCATCCCAGAATGCAGTAAATTACTACTTTATGGACTTCTACCAAAAGTAAGAACTAGGTACTTAATGGAGCACCTAAATTCACCTTCTTATCAAAAAACTCAGGTAGGCAGAGGTGGACGTGGTTCGACGACTGGACTGGCCTCAACTACCAACAACCCAAAGCTACAGCTAAAAATCGGAAATACTTTCACCAATTGACCGCCTTCCTAAGAAGAATCATCTGGTAATCATCTGGTGGTGATCATCGAAGTAAAGACCGTGCCAACCGTTGCTTAACCCGCACAACCATTCAAGATCGGCAGTTGCAGCTAGGCCAATGAGCTCCACATTACAGCTGAATCGAACCCACAACCTTCTGCGTCGCAGACGCATCATCATCTCTTCTCTTCTTCAGCGGCATGTATTTGCAAGGCAATATATGCTGCTGAATGCTTCTCAAGCTCCTTCCGCATTAATGCAACCAATAAACACCTGACTACCACTAGCATTCCACTCCAATCATCCGAAAGTGTATGATGATTATTAAACCATCGCTGCACGGAAACCCACTTACACGTCGTAATGCAAATATAAACAGCAATGTACAGCGGCATATAGCACCATATCGCCGAATTGTTATTGCAACGTCATCTAAATCAGATTAGTGCGGCGTCAACGGTTCTACTGTAATTAATAATAGAGTATCGGAAACTGCAGGTATCGTGTCTGTCTGTAGTATGATAGAGTTATATTATACACTAGCTGCGCCCCGCGGTTTCAATAGTTTTTGTCCAAGTCCAATAGTTTTTGAGTTTATTCATTACAAACATACAGACATACACAAAAATACAAATCTTTCCTCTTTATACTGATCAGTGTAGACTAGAAGATTCAGAGGGTTTGATTCAGTAGAAATTCATAAAACCCGTTTTAGTGGATACCTAAATACACACACATCACAAAGAACTTTCCAAGTCTCTAGGACCAGCGGTTTAGGCTGTGCGTTGTTTATGGTTCAGAAAGTCTGCCAGGACTTTGAATTATGCATGTTTTTAAAATAGGTAATGTTGTGTACCTACCTGCTACAAAACTTCGTAACTTTCGTAGAGTACCTAGGTAACTATTCGACATCATTTTTTCGTAATTTCATAATATTTCTTAGGTTTCATACAAAATCCCTGGACATTTTTTAACATTATCTTACCTTAACGAAAAGAAAAGTTTGTTTGTATGTCCAATTTTTCGGTCAAATTATATATTATTGAATGAATTACCATTAATAAGACAGGCTTGTTCTTGATCTTGGCTTGATCCATCAATCATGACTATTTTATTATTTATTTCCGAAAACTTACATCTTGTCCGTGTAGCCTGGGTCTAAAACAATATGACTACGGTATTTCCTGCCAGTTGTAAAAGGCGACCAAAAGGGGTTCCCTCTATTGGTGCCTCCACAATTATAACGCCGACGACCCGTCCGTGTACCGATACGTAGACCGGTGTAGCCACTAAGAAAGATGAAAGATGAGTCGGTTATTCTTCTACAGCCGTCTTCCTTCTTTAAATGAGCGTACTAAGTACATCTTAGAGTCTAAGATGTAGTACGCCTAAGTAAGTAAGTAATGTATGGTCTAAGACTTAAACCATTTATTACTTACTAGCAGATTCCCGCGGTTTCACCCGCGTAAGTCCCGATCCCGTGGGAATATCGGCATCAAAAGTAGCCTATGTTACTCAGGGTGAATGTAGCTTTCTAATGGTGAAAGAATTTTTGAAATCGGTCCAGTAGTTTCGGAGATTACCCCCAATATAAATACGAACATACAAACATACATGTTACCAACGTTACCTCTTTATAATATTAGTATAGATGTACTATTAGGCGAAATATGAGTTTAGTGTGAAGACTCTATAGAGTAAGAAAGGCTAAGTGAGGCAGTTAACACCTAAAACAAGATAAAGATTTCGTAGTTTGATTTTTTTGTGTTCTACTAGAAATATTTTTAAGGCAAAATACAACTTCAAAAATGTACTCGCGGCGAGTTTCATATTCGCGTCTCAAACGAGCATAAGTCAAAAGTAGTAGACACGGGAAACATACATATTCTTAAATTCATCTCTCGGATGGGAATTCGCGTGGTCTAGTTCTTTAAGACGCGGGGGTATAGACAAACAGACGACGAGTTAATGTTTGGATATGTGCCTATTTTCTCTAAGAAAATATTTCTAGAAGATAAAGAGCTAATTATACGACCGAAGTCGCAGTAAAAACTAGTAAACAAATATTTACAATCTACATGGTCAACCAGGGATGCCATAAATTTCTAGGAATCACCCTTTTTGTCAAGCGGACATGTTTAGACTTTAGTGATTTATAATTTCAGCGGAGCGACCACCGATGCCACGGTTCTGTCTACTGGGAAAAAAAAACAAATTTCATCGGGACATTGTTTAATTTTGTTAGGGATTTTTCGGGATTAATTTGTTACGATACGGGTTACATTGGTTGGGATGTTGTATTTAAAAATATGTTTAATGTTTGTATTGCTTTGTCTTGTGGTTTCACGCGGGTTACGCCAGGATGTTAGTAAAAATCTTGTAAATGTTAGTAACCGTGTAGCCCGGCATAGAATAGGGTTACCCCATCTCTATCCGTGGGTGTCGTAAAAGGCGACTAAGAGATCTGCAAACTTCCGGTTCTTACTAAATTAGATAATAATAAACATGTTATCTATATCTATACTATTACTAGCTGACCCGACAGACGTTGTCCTGTCGCTTAGTATAAAAAAATGGCTGTCTATCTTCATACCAAAATTCATCAAAATCGGTTCAGCATTTTTTCTTTCATAAGAACCTTCTCCTGACAATAGCAAACACAACAAAAAAAGAATTATCGAAATCGGTTCGTGCGTTCTGGAGTTATAGCGTCAGGAAGGAAAACCCGACTTATTTTTATATAGTAGAAGAATAATATAAAGAGGGAATTTTTGTATTTGTATGTGTATGTGTGCGTCTGTATGTTTGTTATGAATAAACTCAAAAACTACTAGACCGATTTCAAAAATTCTGTCTCCAAAAGAAAGCTACATTCACCCTGAGTACTTTTGATCCCGATATTCCCACGGGATCGGGACTTACGCGGGTATAACCGCGGGACGCAGCTAGTAAATAAATAAACTAATAGACAAACGTATGTCTTTCGAGAGGACATGTTTCAATTTTATTGCAATTTATCAGCCAAACGTGAATGTAATATCAACCATACATCATAGAGACCTACAGAATTGTTTGCTAAAACTAATTTAATAACCCAAACAGTCGATAAATATAAAAAGGCGGGAATTTTAATGGCGACCACAGATTTAAAATCGGCCGATGATTATAAATTGCTTTGGACCTTGTAGTATCATAATCACTCCGATCTGCGCGATGTTCCCGGGAGCATCCCTCTTGGGAGCCCTCGCCGTGCTTTGGAAGGCACGTTAAGAAGTTGGTCCCGGTTGTCATCTCTGATAGCAGTCGTAGTAAGGTCAGATGAGCCACAGCACTATACAAAATAAAAAGACTTAGGTCAACTATCCCCCGGCTGTTTAGTTTCCAGTTTGCTTATACAAAACGTGATTTATTGGTTTTTTTGGAAACTTTTATGTTATTTTGTTGTGGGGCATGAATTTAATAATTCTAGAAAAATAACTGTTTTTTCTGTTTTGTTTTTTAACTTCATATTTACTCATGATACATTTTGAGAGGTGCTCTCATGTTAGTTGGATAAAATTGCAGTAAAAGCTAGAGAAAATTACCAGACAATCAAATGATTACGAAAATGCTCGTAATTTCTAATTCTACCCGACCAGACTATTTTTTTATCTGATGCTGATGGTCATGGACAATGTGGTCTAAGATGTGGCACACTCATCTAGAAGATAGGGAGAGGGCAGTGAAACAAGATTCGATTCTACGTATCTGAGGAACGCGGAAGAGTCCGTATGGCACATTTTTATTTTAAGCATAATTTGAGGAGCTCATTCGCGTGTACCTGCCGATCTTGAATGGTCTTGTGGGTAGAATACCGCTTGGCGTGGTCATCATTTAATGGGTGACTGATAATTTGTGTGGCAAAAAACATTTTCTCGAGTTTCTCCGTGCTTCGGAAGCCACTAAAGGCAGTTGGTCCCATTTGTTTAGAGGCCTTAGAGCGACATGAAAACTCTAACACTAGGTGAGCGATACCACTACACGAAAAGAAGAAGAAGCATACATTTTTGTTCCCAGCGGGAATCAAATTCGCAACCATATGAATTGCAGCCGGGCATTCATCCAACAGAGGAGGAAGTAAAATATTTCGTAGGTTCTATTTGCGTAGACAAAGCGTTTCGTTTTATGAAGAAAGTTGAATGGACAACGGCGTTGTCTCCAACAATCGATATTTGTGTTGAAGTCAGCCGGAAATTAAAAAAGTTTCACGGCTAAAGTTTGCTATTTCCGTGATTTAGCGGTTTCAGATTAGTTTCGTTTAATTCTACGTGTTCTTGATAGTGAGTACTTACTTCTTCTCTGTCTCTTTCTTATTATTATTTATTTATTTCGAAATCAATTAAAAATATTAAGTACATAACAAAATAGGTATTTTAACTATTAAAATGTGTTGGGCACTCCTTTTAAGCGACCTGTGTCAGGAGTGTCAGCTCTTCCGTTCCTTACGCTATTTAACACCATAATATAACAAAAACTAAGTAATTTAAATGTATAGTAACTATTACGAATTGTTAGAGTGAATATGAGTATGTGAATTTAAGTGTGTTATTTACTTTAATTATAAAGATTAGGTACAATCAATTACAATGATTAAGGGGACAGTCTACCTACTCTCTTCTCAATACAAACTTTACAAACGTAGTCGACTGTTTCCTCCCTGGATATAGATAGGTATGAGAAAAAATATGCCATTATGGATCGGTATCTATGCTGGTTTTGATTTATTTCATATCCTATTTTTTCTAAAGTTCTCTTCTAATTAAACAAAACAAAACGTAGGGGCATGGTCAATGGTCAATATGGTCATGGCTGATATAGGACTTTTGGCATAAACATATTTGCTGTAATATCTTTATCCAGGGAGGAAACAGTCGACTACGTTTGTATGGAGAAAAAGTAGCTAGACTGTCCTCTAGACAAATAAAAATTAATAGCAATAATAATTTAAATCATGGATATTCTTCACAATATCTCAAACATACCGACAATAGTTCCCTCTATTCGTCCGCAAACAGATCACATTCTGGATACTTGTCCAGGAGAGTGAAGGGACCAGAGGACACGAGGAACCGGAGACTCTCGATGCGAGGGTCTATTCTATTCCCTTGAGATTGGGACTTTCGTGGGTAAAACCTCGGGGCGCTGCTAGTCCTACTTCCTTTCCTACTTATATTATAAACCTGAAAGTTTGTGAGTATATATGTATGTGTGTTTGTTACTCAATCACGTAAAAACCGCTAAACCGATTACCATGAAACTCGGTATGTAGATAGCTTGAGACCTGGAACAACACATAAGCTACTTTTTATTCCAATAATCCCGCGGGATCGGAACTTACACGGGTGAAACCGCGGGACGAAGCTAGTAGGGAATAAATTCGACTATCATGCGGCAGTTTCATTTCGTTTATACCTGTAACCCGGCCCAGATATTATAACTAACTTTGTGAGTTCAACCTTCCCACAAAATTCGACTATGCCTCCGATGGCAATAGATATCCCTTATTAGTTCCTTTTGACCCTTTATTGATTTGAATAATAAATAAAACAAATACTACCAAACTAGTTAACTGTACTGAAAATTCAGGCCGAAGTCAAGGTAAAAAGATTTCTTATCGGCCGATAGTGGCACTATACTTAAATTGAAAACAGTACAGTATACACGTAATAAAAAAATGGCTATTATAATATTTATTTATTCATTAAAGCAATTACAATCAACTTAAAAATAAAAACTAAAAAACCCAAATTAAAACCTAATTACAATTAAACTTAAAAACTACAAATTTACTTAAAACAACAAAGTCAGTCGAACAGGCCACCCGAATTCGTTGCCGGCGCAAAGGACCCTAAAACGCACGCAGCATTTCCTCGTTGGATAGCAACGGCCATCCTCTGCACCAGAAAAGAACCCGAGCGGCAGTCCAAGCCCCGATCTCCCTCACAAAGGTGATAGCCTCACTCCCGCAACTCCCTAACGTCTTCACGGCCACCGGCACAAATAAATAACTCGCGTGGAGAGTAATTAATAGTATATTATGCAACTAGTGAATAAAAGACGGATTTAGTGCGAGGGCCGTAGATGAATCACGAGCAAGTGAAGGATTCTAACGACTGAATCACGACCGTAGGGAGTGATTCATGATGATTCAAGTGTTAGAATCCTGAGCGACGCCAGTGATTCATGGCCCTCAATCTGAATCCGTACTTTATTCAAGAGTTGCATACTATACTTTATACCATGACTACGAGGAAAAAAAACGGTCAAGTGCGAGTCGGACTCGCGTCGCGTACGAAGGTACCACTATCACAAATTTCGGAACCCTGAAATGAACACTGGAGCGGCAACCAATCCGTGAACGCAACGCGAACGTTAAAATTGATTTTACCACTGGCGCAAGTCTCAATTCATCACTAGATAGTAAAAAGTGCTAGGGGTGAAAATACATCGCGGTATGTCAAACTCACATAAAAGTTTTTTTATCAATTTGTTGTTATAGCGGCTAAAGAAATACATCTACTGTGAAAATTTCAACTGTCTAGCTATCACAGTTTATGAGATAAAGCCTGGTGACAGACGGACAGACAGACGGCAAAGTATCAGTAAAAGTGTTCCGTTTTTATCCTTTGGGTACGGAACCCTAAAAAGAATTTGTATGTCGAGTATTTTTAGCGCAAGGAGTTTGTATCAAGCTTTTTTTCACGCAAGGAGGTTGTATATGCATTTAGTTAGATGGACGACGAGCAAATTGTGTTCTAAATTCAAAATTCAAACAGCGTGAGTAAAAGTCCTTTTTATTCACTGTTTAGCGTGAATAAAATAAGCTTTTAAGAGTGGGAATGGTATAAAAGTAATTTATATATGACAAAAGTTAGTTAGACTATTTTTTTTTTTTTTTTTGCCTATGCCTGTAAAACAACCCCCTTTCGGCTTCAACTACCGTCCCCGAAATACAATGCATATTGTTTTAGTCCCTGTCGCGTCATTTTGCGAAAGAAACATTTTGCTAAATCATAATTATATCTAAAGTACCTTCTGCTAATAGATTTGGCAATATTTTTAGGGTCGGCCGCCTGCCTGACACCAACCCTTCTAGGGACCAAGCAGTTTATTCGCCACCGCGCGGGGAGAACTTAAGTTTTGCTAGTCCCCCCTAAATCCCTTAGTTGCCTTTTACGACACCCACGGGAAGAGATGGGGTAACCGGGGCTACACGGCGCTCTATGCCGGGGATACATGGCGCAATAGAGTCCATTATCGATCGGTATCTATTTAGAAAGAGAAAGAATATGAGATGTACTTAAGTAAACTAAGCACAGATTCGTTAATCGGCCGATATAAAGTCGTTTAGTCTGCCACACCCTTGTACTATCCTGCGACAATAAAACGATGTTTACGACCCCCCCACAAAGGGCGCAACGGTTTCGAAACGGAGATAAATTTTACTGCTGTCAATAGGTTTCGACGGATATTGACGACTTTTCGGCGATGCGTCGAGTGTTAGCTTTATAGTTAAACGTGTTTAGGAAAAAGTTTATTGCTTCTCTTTTAATATTTAATAACTGCCTGCATTGCGCGTTTAAACCATAGCCATGGTGTACCTACGTCATATCAATTCAATTCGATTCAATTTATTTATTTGCTTAGAAAAAGGTACAATACGGTGTTACAATTTATAATACGTCCAACTATTTCTACTAAGTATGGTGTGCAAATATTCTTAGAATTAGGTACAATTATTATTATATAAGTTTTTAATTTGCCTACCAATCTATGGAAATGATGTTGTATGAGTTTGTTTACGCTGTGTAGCCCCGGCATAGGACGCCGTGTAGCCCCGGCATAGGACGCCGTGTAGCCCCGGCATAGAACGCCGTGCAGTCGCGGCAAAGAACGGTTACCCCATCTCTTCCCGTGGGTTTCGTAAGAGGCTACTAAGGGATTTCGGGAGGACTAGCAAAACTTAAGTTCTCCCCGCGCGGTGGTAGATAAACTGCTTGGTCCCTAGAAGGGTTGGTGTCAGGGAGGCGGCCGGCCGTAAAAATAGTGCGACTTCCAAATCGGCCACTGCAAGTCGCCACCGGCTGGGAGGCTTTCGGAGGTAGGTATACAGTACTAATAGATGATGATCGTGCACGACTAAACTCCCTAATTGTTTCAGACTACATCGGAGACAGCGTTCGTTAAAGAGGTATAAAATACACGATAATTATTTACGTAGACACGCAATTATTTAAGCAATTAACTCCCTTTACTTTCCCTTCTCAAAGCACGTATTTGCGTCTCTTTATGCCGGCGTCTTAATCAAATAGCTTCATGATTAAAATTCTCTTATTATAGGTAAACTGTTTGTTTAAAGACGCAACCAGACATCGCGAGGTAAGCGTTGCGGATGGTTCGTTACGCATGCCTCAGCCATGAGCCACCTGAGGCATGTGTGATTACATTTATGCATTCATCCCACACGACACCAAACAACCACGCACAGGGTTCGTCAGTAGAATAATAGAAAAACACCCATCCTCCACACGAGGCGCACGGTTCGCAACGATCGTATGACGCGAATGCTCACTGTGAGCACACACGTCCACACAGCCTGAGGCGTGCAAGGCGAACCATTCGCAACGCACGCCTCGCGATGTCTGGTTGGGGCTTAAGGGGACAGTCTACCTACTACCACAGAATACATAAATAGTTGCTACTGCCTACTCCTTCTCCATACAAACGTAGTTGACATTTTCATGATTCAAAAGTCTTCAAAAAAGCTGTCAAAATAAAAATCTACATTGAACGGTGGTGTTTTTACATATTTTCAATTAAATGATTTATAGTGGATAGAGAAGATTTCAGTAGAAGCAGCAGCCAGATCATCCAACTGAAAACCAAATATTTTTTCTAATATCTTTATCCAGGGAGTAAACAGTCGACTACGTTTGTAAAGTTTGTATGGAGAATAGAGTAGGTAGACTGTCCCCTTAAAAGGACAATCTCCATCTAATTAGAATAGTAAAAAAAAAAAAAGGTAGGGCATAGTCATGACAGATATAGGTTTTATGGCATAAACATATTTGCTCTAGTGTCTTTATCCAGGGAGGAAACAGTCGACTACGTTTGTATGTAGAAAGAGTATGGAGACTGTCCTCTTAAGAATATAGATATAGGTATGAGGTATAGAAATGTATGAACACTGTGAGATTTATTCTCACTATCGTCTATTGGGTTAAACGAGTGCCACCCAGCAGTCAATTTATGCATTTTACAATTTATGTCTGCACTATTTTAAGTGGTCGTTCTGTAAATACCCCCTATGCACCAAAAGAAAGCTACTTTATCTACGAGTAACATAGGCTACTTTTAATTCTGTTTTTCTCACGGTATCGGGACTAACGCAGGTGAAACCGCGGGACGCAGCTAGTATATTATTTTACTAGTATAATAAAGAAGATATGTATTTATTAGTTTGTAACGAATAGGCTCCGAAACAATTGGACATATTTCAAAAATACTTTCATCATTAGAAAGCTACATTCTCCCTGAGTAATATAGGCTACTTTTAATCCCGATTTTCCTACGGGATCGGGATTTACGCGTTTGAAACCGCGGGACGAAGCTAGTATGAAAACATGTAACATGTAGTTTGTCACGTCCCTCTATTATCTCTACGTAAATACAAAAGATTTGTCGCTGTAGTCGAGCTTTGACGGTTGGTCCCGTTGTTATCTCTGATAGCAGTCGTTAGGTCAAGGAAGAGGCCTTCAGTCGACCTAAAAACTATAACACTAGGTAGAAATATTTTGAAGAAACAATACTTCTGCAAAAACACAATGCACAATAGACGCAAGGTTGACGTAAGGCGATTGACGTTTGGTCAAGTCGTGCTCCCGGATTGAGAAAGTGGGTTAGAATCCAGCCCTACATCTATCGTGCGTTGTGTTTTTGCAGAAGTATTGTTTCTGTAAAATATTTCTATGAAAGCCCAGTGCAGTACACGAAAAGATATTCCAGATATTCCCACGGGATCGGGACTTACGCGGGTGAAACCGCATGACGAAGCTGGTATGAAAATATGTAACATGTAGTTTGTCACGTCCCGCTATTATCTGTACGTAAATACAAAAGATTTGTCGACTGACGCTCGCTGTACCCGAGCTTTGACGGTGCACGATTGTTATTTTCCTTTTGTATGAATACTGAAAGGGATTCCGGATTAAAGGACTGAGATTTTGGAGATAACGATTATTTCGAAAATATAATATTTGTCGCTTTCTTTCAGTCATCTTTTACACTGTTGTTTATGTAGATTCTAGCTGCGGCCTGTGGTTTCACACGCAATTTCGGGGGGAATAAAAGTACCTAGGTAGCTTATGTGTTAATCAGGGTCTCCAGCTATCTACATATTGAGTTTCATCGCAAAACCACTGAATTGCAATGAAACTTGGTAGATAGCTTGCGGATAGCTGTAAACCTAAATAAATCCGCAAGCTACCTACCAAGTTTGATTGCAATCGATTCAGTAGTTTTTGCGTAAAATGCATACTCGTTTACTTACTTACATACAAACTGTCACCTTTTTTATATTAGTATGATGTTACGTTGACATGAGGCCTTGTACATTTCTTATTAAATTACACAAAAAAATCTATAAATTCTATAAAAAATGTGTTTAAAATCTTCAAAGGATTGTTAAAATTCTGCTTTGCAATAAAGCGTTGTCTAATCTAATTTAGAATTTATGTAGCCTTGAAACTGCGAGATGCAGTTATGCTTCGTTTTTTAATTGAAGACTATGATTTGACACATCATCCTGCAGAAAAAATGACAAATACAAAGAACAAAACGTCAGATCGTAGTCTGAAAATAAAAACCAAGTGTAGTTGTAGAGGTCTTCACGCAGAATGTCACTTTCGCAAGATGTCACTGGGATATTCGAGAAAATGTAGTAACTTTCGCATACAAAAACTGTGTAACCCAGAATAAGAAGACCGTAGACGACTTCAAAGGTAATACGCGTCATCGTGCGCACGTAATGCGATCGTGAACTAAACGCACCGTGTGGACACGCCTTTACACTCTCACAGTCTTCCCTGATATTATATGTTTCGAAGATTATAAGCGAATGCGATTTAGCTTAGATTTTTCATTTTACAGATAATAGATCTGATATATAGAGATTATCTGTTGAATAAAATCGAAAACAACTATTTTTAAAAGCCTTCTTAAATGTTTGGTTTCTTTTTTGAAATATTGTCTCTCTTACTACTAGTAGGTATATCCTATACGATGACTAAGTTTATGTAATGTTTGTTTTTTACTGTGACATGAAGTTAACAGACAGCGACAAACGTTACATTAACTTGCTCTATAGCTATATTCTATACTAATATTTATAAAGAGGAAAAATTTGTATTTTGTGTGCGTGTGTGTGTGTGCGTCTGTATGGTTGTTAAGAATAAACACAAAAAATAATGGACGATTTCATAAAATCTTTCACCATTAGAAAGCTATATTCACCCTGAGTAACATAGGCTACTTTTGATCCCGATATTCCAACGGGATTGGGACTTACGCGGGTGAAACCGCGGGACGCGGCTATTGATTATAAGTAAGTTTTGATAAATCTTAGTTTACAGGTTCTATGAGCGCATACGGATAGTCTCCATTCTCTTTCTCCATACAAACGTAGTTTAAATTTTCCTCCCTGGATAAAGACATTAGAGCAAATATGTTCATGCCATAAAATTTATATCTGTCATGACTATGCATCTACCTCTTTATTTTTTTCGTTTTATTATTTTTTTATTTTTTATTACCTATTATTTCAATGGGGTGCCACGCGCATAGTTGTTTGCAGAGGCGCTGGCATCGGATGATCTTTTTTTTTTTCGATGATGGTCCTCCACCAATGGAAACGCCGAGTTTTTTTTTATTCTTTCGGTCTCAGACCGATATGGCCAATTTGGCGCCGAGAGTTGTAAAAAACACATGTTTGACAGTTCTTAATTCAAACCTAAGATTAATCGACTCGCGCCCTCTGCCGGGATAAAAAGTTAGTGTTCCTCCTAATGGGGTTAGAAACTAAAAGGTCGAGGCAGGTGGCGCTAGTATAGCACGGCCAGATGCCGCCAAACTTCAACTGTGATTGCATGTGTCTTTAGCAATTTTATGAATTAAAATGTATTCAACGTGGAGTATAATCCAAATAAAAGGGGAGCTGAGAAAAAGGAATGCGTCTACTAGCGGAAAAAAAGCTGTTTTGATTGAAAGGTTAGTAAAAAAGTGCATTTTAGTGTTTGTTTGTTATTGTTTACAAAAAGGCTTGGTATTGGTTTATATGTTGGAAATATGTAAAAACCCTTTTGTAAAAAGTACCTACATGTTGAGATAAGTATACGTGCTTATTTTCGGGGTCGTACGACTTGTAATTTTTATGATTTTATTAAAAATAAGTCTTTGTTTACAAATGGTTGACAAGGGTATTTTTTTCATGGATTTTCTATGTTTTTGTTTTAGGCTAGAGGCGTACGACAGAAACAGTATTATTGGAGTCGAAGAGGAACTCGATGACGAAATTCCTGAGTTTCCTGATATAAGTCACTTTGGAGATGTTAACGCTAGCACCAATTTACCACCGCTCGGCTGTCCAAACACCACATCCAAGAGTTTGCGGAGAGGTTTCAAGTACCTACCACCCAAAGGTCGTCTGTTATATGAAAGCAGAAGTTTGGTTACTCTTCGTGTTGCCTTTGAAGGAAACTTTCATGTGCAATGCAAAGCACAAATGAAGAAACTACTTTACATAGTTTTATTGAAAATAGATTGAAATGGCACTATAGAAGTCAGTTATTGTGAATGTGCCGCTGGAAGTGGTTTGTAGGCACATTGTAAGCACATCTGTTTGTGTAAAGTTTGGTGTAAATCTGTTGCCCGGTCCGGCCTAGCTGACGGACACGATCTAAGCATAGTTAATAATAAATATTAGTCTAACTTTGCTATCTAGCTAGAGTCTGTGTATACAGGAAGGTTTTGATACCTTTTTTAATTTTAGATTTTGATAAGACAGTAGTTTCACAGTAACTTTTTAACACATTAGAATGACAAATCACAAAAACATCTCAGTCAATCCTGAAGAAGAGACATGTAAAGGTCTCAAAACGTTGAGCGTTGAAACAATGCCTTAAGTAATAAAATAAACACCATGTGATTATAACCGAAAAATGTCTTTAATTTATAGGTAAAATTTCCTTCATGTCATAATATTTTCTCTAAAGTTGCAGCATTTATTATTTTCGGTTTGTATTCTGCTAGGTCCAGGTGCTGTATCTAAGCACTGTCTCCTTCTGCTTCTTTCTAGACGTCAGTTTAACCGTTATTGGTCTTCTGGCTTTATTTCGGTAATTACTTTGGTAAAAGAAAATATAGAAGGAACTGCTGTTTTCCTCAATACTTTTTATTTATTTTCATCACCTGAATGAATGAGAAAATGTGGATAAGGTAAGATAAGGACCCTAATTTACACAAAGCTTGGCATGAGAGAAACGTCTGTGATGATCACTGATCGATGATCATTGATGATAGGTGGAAAATACTGTAAAAACTAAGGAATGGTCTATTCCTAAGAGAATATACATTCTCATACAGACTATCGTTACAATAGTAAACTATTATAACCTTCGATCAATAGGTAGGTACCTACACTAGTAGTTTTAAGAAAGGAAACGTCTTACCTGTGTAGGAATTTCTCTCAAAAAAATCATTAGGTTTAAAATGGGGAGCACATAACCTTAAATAGTTACTAGGTCGATTTTTCTCCTCATAGCTTTTATCCACTGTTTTTTTCTTTTGGCATCTTTGGGGAATAAATGATTTGCTATGTTTTTGCAATCCACAGCTGAACAAAGCGTCATTTTGTAAAATTATCTCAAAATAACCATGTTTGTTTACGAAAAAACTATGAAGGTGTCAAATAAAGGCAGACGTGCTACAGTAGCGCCATCTGAAGTGAGCAAATGGCAGTTTTTAACCTAATTAGAAAATAAAAAAAAAATAAAAAGGTAGATGCTTTATCATGCATGACAGATATAGGTTTTATGGGCCGCGATTGTTGTAGCGCGGCGCGTGAAAAATTTAGGTTTTATGTAAAGTTAATCAACCTTCTTGTGACTTTTAAAAAAGAACAATGATTATTATGACAAGCATGTCTTCAACGTAAACAAATATAGATCGATGATAATATTGAAAATTATATGAATATGAAGAGCCAGGATGGCCTTGGATGGCCTTCATCAGAACTCATACTGTAGAACTAAGAAGGTACATGGGCGCGGGATATAAAATAATGGTGTCCATTTACAATCATCGTAGTTTTATTAACAATTGCTGTCTATATTCACAAAATAACTATTACATCGCTTAATTTATAATGGTTACTCAGTAGGAATCAACTCAATTATGTTATGAAAGACGTGATGACGGAAATACAAAGCGATTCGTCAAGTGCGTGGTGCACGGTCTCCGTCTCTATCACAGAATGACAAGATGGCAGCCCCGAACAACCATCGACGATGACGCTTCGCTAGGTTGACTGATGACTGTGACAGTCCATCAACCTGATGCTTTACATCGGCGGCGCCGTCACGGCCGGACTGACCTTCGACCGTCCTCGGGCGATTTATCTGAAACAGCAATCTATGATCAATGTACAATCCGCTCGTTCATCCTGACTACCTTTAACATCTTCATCTTTATCAGCGCAAAATCAGTACCAATTACTTAAACAAGCGAACCTTCCAGCTGTGGCTTGGACACATTTCGTCAACAGAGACAAACCAACCCTTAGGTCTAGCTTGGACGACGCATTTCGTCTACAGAGACAAGCAAACCCTACAGGTCTGGATTGGACGACACATTTCGTCTAGCGACTACACATGATTGCCAAGAAACATCTGTATTGCTCCTTGCTCTGAATTTGCTTAGTACATTGTAGATACGTTATACCCGAGTTAGTTGCGATAGCTCTCTTTCACTAGGGAACATGAAGATACACATACACTATCAAATAAAATGGGGCAGACTCACCGGGATATGTTTCCAAATGCCTGTAGAAGGGCGGTGCTAACAATGATTTACTTCCTTGACTGTAGCTTACAACCATTTCTCCTCTCCGGGCAGTTAGTTGCCACATGCCCTTTTTGTCCACACGCGTAGCGGGTCACAGAGGACACGTTCTTCAACGCGCGTAATGATCTCGGCGGATTTTCTTGAAACTTAAATCCGGAATTTTCTCGACGTTTTTGACATTCGTTTTTCAGCATCCAGTTTTTGGTTGTTTGGCCCACGTATTGGGCTGGATTCGATCCCACTTCTGATGAAGAGCCAGGATGGCCTTGGATGGCCTTCATCAGAACTCATACTGTAGAACTAAGAAGGTACATGGGCGCGGGATATAAAATAATGGTGTCCATTTACAATCATCGTAGTTTTATTAACAATTGCTGTCTATATTCACAAAATAACTATTACATCGCTTAATTTATAATGGTTACTCAGTAGGAATCAACTCAATTATGTTATGAAAGACGTGATGACGGAAATACAAAGCGATTCGTCAAGTGCGTGGTGCACGGTCTCCGTCTCCATCACAGAATGACAAGATGGCAGCCCCGAACAACCATCGACGATGACGCTTCGCTAGGTTGACTGATGACTGTGACAGTCCATCAACCTGATGCTTTACATCGGCGGCGCCGTCAAATAATAATATAAAGTACAATGTCTGTGTTTCCTTCTAAGTTGAACCCTTCTGAGCTAACAGGCTTTTAGCTCAGAAGTGGTGTTAGACAACAACAAACAATCGGCCGATCTCCAGTCTGTAGCCTGTGTGCGTTGTGTACTGCGGCTACGGCCAGCATTTCAATCTAATTTCGCGAGCACCGTCGGAGGTAAGCACATTAATTGTACATTACTGTGAGAGCTACATGGTCAGCCACTTCTACATCTAGATATACCTACCCACTATAATATTAGAGGTAAAGCTTGCATGTTTGTAAAGGGTACTCATATTAAAAATAAATCTTTACTAATAATAAGCTTTCGAAACTATAAGACAGTGAAAAAAAATTTCGCAACAGCGTGCTTCGGAACAATGGCAATCGAACCTACGTAGGGGACGCTAATATTATAAAGGGGTTACCTTGGTAACCTGTATGTATGTGTGTATGTATATTAAGGGTTATCTCCGAAACTACATACTTCACCAATTTCAAAAATTCTTTTACCAATAGAAAGTTACTTTATCATAAGAATAAAAAGCATACCTACATCAACAAAATGGTTTAGAAACTGAAATTAAAAGAACAATTTACAATACATTTACAAACCAGGAATCCGTATGCGAAATCTTATAGAGGTTTGGTCTTAGCAAAATGCTGTGACCAGTAAACATACTTCCACAGCGCTGGTCTTCCGGATCAAGGCTTTTGTACTACTGGGCCTGGGTCCCAAGGTTCCATTCGAACCGAAAAGTAATAACTAGGTATTCAAGATCGGCGAGCCCAGCTAGGCCAAATCTACACTAATACTAGCTGACCCGGCAAACGTGATTTTTGCCTTATAAATTATAGATAGTAGCCGATTCTCAGACCTACTGAATACGCATATAAAATTTGGTAAAAATCGGTCGCGCCGTTTCGGAGGAGTACGGTAACTAACATTGTGACATGGAAATTTTATATATTAGAAGAACAAGAAGATAAAGAGGAAAAATTTGTATTTGTGTATGTGTATGTGTCGTATGTTTGTAATGAATAATCGCAGAAACTACCGAACCGATTTCAAAAATCTATCACCAAAAGAAAGCTATGTTATCGAGAAGTAACATAGGCTATTTTTGATCCCGATATTCCCACGGGATCGGGACTTACGCGGGTGAAACCGCGGAACACAGCTAGTCTTATATATTTTGTTTGACAGGCGACTCCGAGAGCACTTGCTAGTCATAAAATGAAATACACTAGGTACCTATACAGGGTGAACCATTTAAATGGGCCTTCAGGGGGATATCATAAACTATAGAAGATAGCGAAAAATGCTGAAAGAAGTTGCGTCCTCGATTTTGTCAAAAACTAAAATGGCATTATTAGATTTTTGAAAAATTCATTACCCTAGCCCGGAATCGAACCTTGTCTTTTTGCAAAAAAATAAACATCCTATATTATTGTACCGATCGATAGTGTTGCTGATAAAGATCAAATCCCGGAAACAAACATAATATGGTAAATCAAGACAAATGCCTATTATTTAATAAAAATATTTAATTACACCATAAAATTATCGAAAAGTGATATCCATCACTACTTTCAACAAGTATCAAAGCTTAAGCTTCGAACTGTTGACGAAAATTTTAAAATTAGAACATGATCTGTAATGGTGCAGTCGTTCAAATCGAGTAGGTCGTAGTAATAGGTACGGAGAACGCTCGAGTACTTGTACTAAATACTTGAGTGTTCCATATTTTTATTAAAAAATAGCCATTTCTCTCGATTTACCACACTATGTTTGTTTCCAGGATTTAATCTTTATCAGCAACACTATCGATCGGTATAATAATATAGGATGTTTATTTTTTTGCAAAAGGACAAGGTTCGATTCCTGGCAAGGGTAATGCATTTTTCAAAAATCTAAATATGCCAATTTAGTTTTTGTCAAAATCGGGGACGCGACTCCTTTCAGCATTTTTCGCTATCTCTTATAGTTTAGGATATCCCCCTGAAGGCCCATTTAAATGGTTCATCCTGTATATGTAGTTATGTACCTACAAAGGTATACGGCCAAGTAACTTGGGTTCAGACGTTTTTCTTGTAAGAAAAATCAATAAGTCCATCAAAGTTATTTCTCTTAGCGCTAAGTGGAAATGGTGGTATGAAATTAAGTAAATAAGTTTTCGTAACTCGTAAAATCGACTATTCTTGTTGGTTTTAACAGCTGCATTTATATATCACTTATTATTTACTTCACTGAGGTCCGATTGCTTCAGGCTGGGTTAACAAATTTAATCTCAGGGTTTGCAAACACGGAGTTTTGCGCATTGAGATAAATTTGTATCTTAACCTAAATCAAGACTAAGATTTAGGGTGACTCCCTAAGGCCTAGCCAAAAAAATTAGACATTATTAGGCACACAAGATACCATGCACTTGCGGCATTGACTCCAATATATATATTTGTTATCTAACCCTAGGAATAAAAGTGGTATAACTCGCCAAGTGTTAAAGTTTTCAGGTCGCCCTAGGAACTCTAACTTGACCTAACGATATCAGAGATAACAACCGGGACCAGCTGCTTAACGTGCTTTCCAAAGCTTGAGAAAGTGCGTTTTTGCCACACAAATTATGGTTCACCCATCCAAGTAATGACCGCGTCAAGTGTTGCTTAACCCGCACGATCATTCAAGATCGGCAGGTGCAGCTAGTCAATGAGCTTCTCGAGGGTAAGTGGGGCTCAGTAGGTAGGACTTAAAATAAAGATCAGAATCTTTAAACTTCCCTCGTTTGCCTTTCAGAGCATAACAGTAAATCGTGTTGCACGGACAATTTGCATTCCATAATTAATGATTAACTAATTAATTAGCTTAATCGGTTTAAAGAGAATTAATCAATTAAAACCTGTAATTAACAGCCTTTAAAATTTATGCTAAAACGGCTAATAATTATGACGGGTCGATTTTGAGAGGAGAGGAACGTTTTGTGTTCTAATAGAGGTACTCTTTGAACACAATAGCTTTGGGGGCGGATGAATTGAGCTACATATTATCTGTCCCTGCGTCCCGCGGTTTGACCAGCATAAGTCCCGATCCCGTGGGAATATCGGGATCAAAAGTAGCCTATTTTACTCTTCGATAATGTAGCTTTCTTTTGCTGAAAGAATTTTTGAAATCGGTCTAGTAGTTCTTGAGTTTATTCATTACAAACATCCATACACACAAACACACACACAACAATACAAATCTTTCCTCTTTATAATATTAGTGTAGATAGCGTCCTTCAAACGAGATTGGATCATACTCTTGCAATACTAAATCATGTCATTGCTTAACAGAGTTCTATCTAGACTTTTCTTATTTGTTTTCGCGATGTTGGATTGAAATTAAACTGTGGAAGAGATCGCTTTAAGCGACAAGGCCGCCCATTGTGCCACCTTGTTTTAAGTTATATTTGTATGTTTTCATTGAATTTTAATTTATATGGTGTTTAGAATAAAGAGTTTATTCATTCATTCATTTTTCTGGTTGTAAAGTCGTTGTTTTAAATACTTTTAGCATTTTATCAATGCTCTACGTTTCGAGACTCTTCCTTAGAGACTGTCCTAAGTAGATTAACAGCCATAAGTTTAATTTCAGAGTTCCGTCTTTCAATATATTAAAATCTGCGCTCCAAAAACTGAAATACCTAAGCATTAGAATCACAAACATCAAAGCAGAAATTCCGAAAACTTTTAACAAGCAGAATAACTTTCTACTTCGAAGTGAATACCTACTTACCTATATAATATACATACCTACCTATTATATTTACAGAAGCTATTTTGGTATACTTACAAGAGCACTTGACGATACTCTTAAAACATTGATCGGTAGATGTTTATCAATGGGGAGGTTGGGGTAACATGGATAGGCGACAGAAAAAACAGGGATGATCAGGGGCCTTATTTTGTAACTTTGTTGCTAACAAATCTCGATTGAAACAACTGAAATTGTTGATTACACGTCATTTTTCAGATCATGATCAGATTTTCTATTGAAATAAAATTTTGATGCCGTCATTATTGTCTAATGAACTTTCGTGCAACTGAGTATTAATCGCGTATTTTTACTTATTTAAAATGTAACTATGTTTACAAATCTTGTGAATTTAAAAAGTTTATGACAGGTATGGGACGACACGAGCAATGGCACGAGTTTGATTGAACCTATGTTCCTTAGTGGCTGCACCGGTCTACGTTTCGGATTGTCTACCTACTAGTCGACTGAGTTAGTGTATGGCGATACGGTTTAAATACGCTAGGTATTTATAAGGATATCAAGTCGTTTATTATAAGCAAAACTAAATATTTACCTACCAATAAAACATTAACAACAATAATAATCAACACACGGCTCCTTGGATTGCGGATTTCATGTTTTTTAGGGTTCCGTACCCAAAGGGTAAAAACGGGACCCTATTACTGAGACTTCGCTGTCTGTCTGTCTGTCTGTCTGTCTGTCCGTCCGTCCGTCCGTCTGTCACCAGGCTGTATCTCATGAACCGTAAAAGCTGGACGGTTGCAATTTTCACAGAAGATGTATTTCGGTTGCCGCTACAACAACAAATACTAAAAACAAAATAAAACAAATATTTAAGAGGGGCTCCCATACAACAAACGTGTTTCAAAAACATCGAATCGAGTAGGTCATGAAATTCAAAATGGCTGCCCTATCTGTCAAATATACCAGTCTGCCTTCACTTACCAAAGAGTTTCTTAATTATAGGTTTCAGTTTGTCTTAGTGCAAAAGTTTTTGTTTTTCATTTTTTTTTAGTGGTGTGGTCGTATGATGGAAGTTAGAATCGAAGATAAATATGTCACATTTTCCTATCAAATTTTAAAATTGGTAAACGATTTTAGGGTTCGGTACCCAATTGTAATAGTGGTACGAAACCCTTCGTGTGCGAGTTTCGCACTTGGCCGGCTTTTTTTGATATATCCTGTCTTACTAGAAATATTTTACAAGGAGAAATACTTACATCATCAAAAATCCTCCCATGACAGCTTGGCGCAAATATGCCTCAAAATTTAACCCTTAGTTTAACTACCATCCACGTGAGTTTGAGCCGTTCTTAGACGCGATACTGGGTGCTTAAGAGGACAGTCTACCTTCTCTTATTCCATACAAACGTAGTCAACTGTTTCCTTCCTGGATAAAGATATTAGAGCAAATATGTTTTAGCCATAAAACCTATAGCTATCATGAATGACTATGCGCCTACGTTTTGGTTCTTTTCGTTTTCTAATTAGAATAGAAATAAAATCAGAAAAAAAAGAAAATAAAAAAAATCAAAACGTAGAGAAATGTTCATGGCTGATATAGGACTTATGGCATAAACATTTTTTTTCTAATATCCTTATCCAGGGACTAAACAGTCGACTACGTTTGTAAAGTTTCTATGGAGAAAAGAGTAGGTAGACTAGTCTCTTAAGATATCTTGTAAAATATTCATACCTCACGATCTTCTCAAGTGAGATGCTAGCGTTAACTAAGGGTAAATATACACCTTAAAATTTAATTTGTTTGATTAATATTTAAAGGTAAGGTTAGCTTTGTAAGTACTGTTCATTATTCTAGATTGAATTTCAGGCCTTGGATAAGTAAAATATTATTATATTTTATTCGCACACCTACCTACCAATCTATATTTTTCACTAGCTACGCCCCACGGTTTTACATGCGCATCAATCATGCAGAAATATCGGGACAAAATGTAAGTGAGTTAAGTAAAGAAGTATGTTTTTAACTCCTTCACGCAAAAACTACTAAACTGATTGTGATTCACATTGCCGTATATTTAGAACTATTCTGGAACTGCAGCAATAATCTATACTACAATCCTTACTAACATTACAAACGCAAAAGTAACTCTGTTTCAGGTAACACATACTTTTGCTACAGCCTATGGAATCAGACCGTACGCGGGTGAAACCGCAAGGCACTGCCTGTATCACATAAACTTTTTGAATTCACACGATTTGTCAACATAGTTACATTTTCGCGGGTCTTTATCGCGTATTATTATTTATCCCATTTAGACCTAACGTACCGTAGATGGTACACCGGCTATTAAAAAATATTTGAAGATTTCCACAACTATTTCATTTAGTATTTTACCGTTTTTAGCAAGTAGATGAATTGCGCTAATCATATAAAAATACATCAGTTCAATGGCGAGCTTGGTAGTTGTACATTTATTGAATTCGTTTAGTGATATTTTTTTTCTGTTGAGATACTGCTTTCAGAAGGTAAATAAAGTTAAAAACATATGTTTTTTTAATATTATGTATGTCTCAACATAAAAGTAACAAACCTCTTTTTATGATTACATAATCCAATATCCAAATCATTTATTGGTTTTATAGTTATTGAGACGTAAATTATGGTGTACCCTATTTGGTACATTAGGACTATACACGTCATTTTTTTTCACATTTTTACTATCTGTTGTGTTTTTGACCATTGAAAACGATTTTTCTTTATTCTAAAACGGAAATATTCAAGGTTCTCGAGCATAACAGACATATTTATGCTATCACCAAAACAAAATCAATAATTATTTGTAAAATTGAGGGTCATCACAGAATAAAACGAAAGCAAAGCTTCACCAACCTACTGATGGTGTAGAAGATATTGAAGAAGGCTCTGAATCTACCGATCGTCTTTAGTATAAGAAGTATACAATAAAATTATACGAATATAACGAAATATAACGAGCATTTTGTCAGGAAGTGGCTTTTCTTTGGCAGACAACTGTACTGGAAAACTCACCTGACTTGAGGAGCAAACTCATTTTTGGTCGGCATGGATGCAAAGCATTTTCGTCCATTCTATATGGACATTGGACGCTGTATATGAGTAGATCAGGATTTTTATTCTTAGATTTAAACCAGATCAAGGATCGTCACAAAATTTTTGATCACCAGGGATGCTAAACTAGGTCTCGGTAATAGTTTTCATATACCTATTCATATGCTATTTAATATAATTTTATGTTTTATTTTGTATATAATGGCTATGTAACATCTTCTACATTAACCAGAACATAATTTTTAAATTATGATTAGATATTCGGTCAATAAAAATGTTTTATCAATATGACGTTATTTTGCTTATCCTTGATCCTATCGTACCGTATATGGTACGGGCATTTACCAGCCCCCCTTTTGACTAAGATTTTTTTTTTTCACGTAATTATGTTTTTTAGTCCTCTAATATGCAAAATTAAAAGAAACAATTAAACATTTCGAAAAAAAATAGTTTTAGGTCTAAATGGGTTATTTTCTTACCGGGGAGGCGACAAGGGGACCAAGACCATTGTAACACGGTTGAAATGTCTCGGTAAGAAAATAAATAATAATACGCGATAAAGACCCGGGAAAATGTAACTATGTATCACATAAAATTCCGCAAACAGTAATGAATTCACCAAGTTCTTCAGTCACTGTCTTCCAAATTTGTCTGTTTTATAAATTACTTCTTTACTCATTAAACAAGCTCCTAATTAACGTACCTACAATCTACAATTGGGCGGCTAATAAGCACCGAAAGAACAAAGAAAAACTTCACCACCCCAAACCATTTAACATAACAATACGGAACAATCAATTACGAAATACGAGGTACCTTTGATTATACCGACGTTTCTCTTTTTTAGGGTTCCGTAGCCAAATGGCAAAAAACGGAACTCTTAGAGTCTCTGCATCTGTAACGTTTCCCGGACGGGATATGTCAATTTCTACATACAAAAATTGTAATCGTAGGTATCTGTAATCCCCACTCTCCCCCATCACAGGCTCCTGAACCCAAGTCAGCACCTCTTGATTAGGCGGGTCAAAAAAGCAACGTTTTTATTTTTACCTAATTTACCTTTCAAAACAAAACCTGTTGTATAAACAATGGTACGGAACCCTTCGTGCGCGAGCCCAACTCGCACTTGGCCGGTATTTTTCTGCGTATATTAAGCTTGATATACCTAACTAAAAAGGTAGGTATCTGTAATCCCCGCTCTCCCCTATCACAGGCTCAACCCAAGTCAGCACCTCTTGATTAGGCGGGTCAAAAAAGCAACGTTTTTATTTCTACCTAATTTACCTTTCAAAACAAAACCTGTTGTATAGATAATGGTACGGAACCCTTCATGCGCGAGTCCAACTCGCACTTGGCCGGTATTTTTCTGCGTCTATTAAGCTTGATATACCTAACTAAAAAGGTAGGTGTCTGTAATCCCCGCTCTCCCCTATCACAGGTTCAACCCAAGTCAGCACCTCTTGATTAGGCGGGTCAAAAAAGCAACGTTTTTATTTTTACCTAATTAGTGTGGAACCGCTTTGTATGAACTTCGGGGAACAACCACTTTAACGAAAATAGTAGGCGTTTTTACTTTGGATTTTTTTGAAATTTTATCCCGTGTTTCGGGTATTTTGTTTAGGCTTTTTGCTCTAATGATGATTATATCTTTTTTTCTCGGATTGCTAGTGATTTTTAGAAGGTTTTCTTCGTAGCGATGATAGTCGTGGGTAGGTATAACGGTAGGTATGTAGATAAAACGTTTATTTGAACTAAGATTGTTTTCTTGTGTGTCGGACAAGTCCCACTTCTTATTTTTCGTATAGTGGCTTGTTAGAGTTTTCAGTTTTCCTAGGGCCTCTTATTTGACCTAACGACTATCAGATATAACAAACGGGACAAACTGCTTCACGTTCCTACCGAAGAACGGAGGAGCTTGAGAAAATATTTTTTTGTCACACAAATTAACGGTCACCCATCCAAGTAATGATCGCGGAAAGCGTTGCTTAATTCGCACGATCATTTAATTCATTCAATATTATCATCAATTTATCAAATATTCATTTTAAAAAACTTAACTAAACAAAACAAAGAAAAACAAAATCACCAAAACTAAAATAACCCATCCCCAAGCGTTCCCGATGTAAAGCTGCCCAAAATGCTAGTAGCATTCCTGCGTTGAACCTTTATAATCTTATATATAAAATTTCCATGTCACAGTGTTAGCCGTACTCCTCCGAAACGGCTACACCGATCTTCACCAAACTTCACATACGCATTCAGTAGGTCTGAGAATCGGCTACTATCTATAATTTATAAGGCAAAACAACGTTTGCCGGGTCAGCTAGTATTAGTATAGATTATAGATGAACAAGCGTATTTCACCACATTTACCCATGTATTTTAAACCGCGGATAGCACGATACTTTAAACGTCGATTGAAGGCTTCTTAAACCGAGATTACGACTAAGATGCCCGTATCGAAACCCTCAATATGGCGTCAAGGAGGAACGATAATAGCTTGTTTTTAAACAAACACACCGGTTTCCATCGATAAAAGCTCTTATAGATCCTGTAACAAGGCGAAGCTGCTACAACTGTTTCTAAAATCTATACTAATATTATAAAGCTGAAGAGTTTGTTTGTTTGAACGCGTTAATCTCAGGAACCGCTAGTCCGATTTGAAAAAATCTTAGAAAAAATTTAGTGTTGGATAGTCCATTTATTGAGGAAGGCTACACACCGACATGTCCTAGGACTTAAAAGTATGGGACATTCGCTAATCTGAATTAGGCTCCGTCTAACTACCTAACACCTCTAACCCCTTTTGGCCTACAGAAACCCCGGACGACTAATACTATGTTTATATTTTACAGCGTCCCCAACAGTGACCACTTTGGATATAAATGGAGGGGACCGCTGTACCGTCAGGCCACTCTCAGGAGCAACCGTCAGAGATCTGTTTTAGACAGATCGTGTTCCAACAGATTGGGCTACTGTGGGACAAATTCGCTTATTTGTTAATAATACATCTCGGTTTTACTTCAAACTGAAGGATAGCAGCAAGTCCTTAGGGCGAACGGCCTGAAAACCCTATCACTGTGAACCACACGAAAAAGAAAAAAAGAAAACCAACACTTGGACCTGTAAAGGTCTCGAAACGTTAAGCGTTGAAACAATGCTAAAAGTAATAAACACTTCGCGACTTTAAATCCTATAGACCAACACCGATACCTAAGTACCTAGTTACATTTTACGCCTCGCCCGCTGTTGACCTTTGTGATTTAGTATCTCGACAAGTGACAATGAATCGAACTTTAAAAGCAATAAATCAAATAAATTGAAAAGCAAACATAACGTTACAAGTCAATTTATCTCAAATCACTTGATATTGTTCTATTGATTTTCTTTTTGCTTTACACAATTTTATATTTGAACACTGCGATTGGATATTTTTGTTCGGGCTATGTGCTGTAGTACTTAGTTTAAGAGGTACCATATACTACGAGCTTATTTCAAAATCCCAGTGGTTCCATTTACTACGATACACTACGAGCTACCATATACAGGTTACCATATACTACGAGCTACCATATACAGGTACCATTATACTACGAGCTAATTTCAAAATCCCAGTGGTTCCATATACTACGATATACTACAAGCTACCATATACAGGTACCATATACTACGAGCTAATTTCAAAATCCCAGTGGTTCCATATACTACGATATACTACGAGCTACCATATACAGGTACCATATACTACGAGCTAATTTCAAAATCCCAGTGGTTCCATATACTACTATATACTACGAGCTACCATATACAGGTACCATATACTACGAGCTAATTTCAAAGTCCCAGGGTTCACCGAAAATTTATGACGGAATGTTGTTGAGGATTTTTGTGTGTATCGATTGCAGATGACATTGTTTTCCACATTTTAGTGTAGTTGTAAGACCCATTTTATTATTGTTTCAAAGCCTATCCACATTATAGACAAAATACCTGTTTGGCTAAAATGCGAATAGGCTTCAAAAATTTTGATATATTTGTCTGGAAATGCGCTAAAATGTAGGAACCAATGTCACGTTCAATCCATACGCAACAAAGACATTAAGTCACGAACCTGACATGGATTTTGAGTTCAGCTTGCATGTACTCCTTACTAGTGCTCGTCGCTTCTTTGGCATGTTTTATTAGTTCTATATACGTAGTCCGAGATTATAGTACAGTTTTTCACTTGCTGCAGACTGGTCATAAATCATAGTAATTTCCATGTGATATAAATGAACATCTTATAAAAAAAAAATCCATATTTGCATGGAATGGAAAACGTTCGAACCTAATCAAACAATCAATTTGGAAACAAAGTTGTTCGTCTACCAAGTTTGTTAAGAAGACATCTCGAATCTTACATCGAAAATTGAAAGTCTATGAAGTATTGGAAATGTAGGTACACTCGTTGGTATTAGGTAACATGAGAAAACAATTCCAATTTCTATTTTCAATCTTAAATCTGTCGAAAAGAATAACTCAAAGAGTTGGAAAACTATAGAAAATACTTTCTGAAATAACAAGCTGTGAGTGCAACTTATTTATTTGTTGCGCCATTATTCTCACGGGATTTTGACCGAAAAAGTCCCGAGCCTTTAACAGTATCGGGATTTTAGGAACAAATTCTTCTCATCCGAGCGATGTTCCCTCCTAGGTTGCCCTCTCAGGAGCCCTTCATCAGCTAAATTCCAAATTGTTTTTATTTATTCTGCAAGTAGATTTGTCATTTTTTTAAGGCCGGCCTCCTGTCTGGTGTCCACCCTCCTAGGGACCAAACAGATTATCCGCCACCGCGCGGGGAGAACTTAAGGTTTGCTAGTCTCCCTTTGTCGTATTTTAGCCGTCGCAGCCTCAGTAGCTTACCGTATCTAGATGTCGCTGTGTGATGTTCACAGAATTTATTTCGTTAACCACCCATGGTGCCACTTTAGTTTTTATTTGTATAATTTGCTGGTATTTGTGTTTTCGGTACAATGAAGCATTAATCTGTCCATCTAATACTTTTACAACTTTTTATATTTTATATTTTCGACTAAAGTACTAAGCCCTTTGACAAATCTGTTTCTGAAATTTCTAGGAAAATTCAATTTAGGACCAAAATGTCTAAATGTAAAATTTCTCTTAAATTAAAGTTATGTTCTAGTATTATTCTGTTTGATCCTATTTAAATCAAATTCAATGTCCTGACTGACTTATTAAATCAACGCAGAGCCCAAACCGCTGGTCCTAGAGACATGAAATTTGGAGAGTGTGTTCTTTGAGGTGTGTACGGATGTGGATCCTAAAGAAAAGGATATTGGAAAATCCCGCAGGATTATCCGTAAGCGAGTGAAACCGTGGGGCTCTGCTAGTAAATATATCCATAGAATAATCGTTATCCTCAGTATAATTGTTAAATAGCACGAATTAAACACCTAACCACATTTTATCTCGGTCGAACACTCCAAGCGTTGATAGAGAGGTACACAAACTAAGGAGTTATGAACTTTATACAATTTTCTGATTGAGGTTGTGAGAAATGATTAAAAAAAATTTGGACTGAATTTGGGTAGGATTCGAACAATTATTTATATAAATATTCAACAAATAATTGAATTAAATTTTTTGTCCTTTTCTGATCTTGTTTTTGTTAAATATTAATTTGTTTTATTTCATCATTTTAATGCAATTTCGCCTGCCACTAAAAATAGGTAGGTAATCAAAATTGTAACCATAACTTTACTCATTAAGGTGATTTCTGATGACGAAGTGGTTCTGGGTGCCTTGTCAATCTGTACCTAGTTCTTTAAAAGCCAAATCGATAGGTAAAAGTCTAAAAAATAGTAAATTACTGCATTTTGGAATGTTTATCCTAAAAGAGCCCAAATGTTAAGACATTCATACTTACTTAGAAATTAAATAGAAATTAATGGAAAATAAATTAAACTCATTTTATGGATTAAGCAGTTGTTCTGGTTGTAATCTCTGATAGCTGCAGTCGTTAGGTCAGGTTAAAGGCCTCAAGGCCACCTGAAAACTGTAACACTAGATGAACCACACCACTAAATACATGAAAAGAAGATGAAGAACGCGATTAATGCCGGAAAATAAGTTTAATTTAAATCCAACATCGCGAGAACAGAAGAAACTCTAGGTTCACAGGTAACGTAGCTATTCTTTCTCTGTTTTCCCATTACCCTGTCGGGCAAAGAAAACTCGTTCTATTCGCTGAATAGTCAACACTGAGCTCTCATCCTGAGGCTTACTTAAAGTACGTAGCTTCTACTTTGGTGTTGGTGTACAGCTTGGTGACATACAGACCGACAGCAGTAGAGTCTAAGTAAAAGAGACCCGGGCTAGAAGGCCCAAATTGAGCCAAATGTTAAGAAGATAGATAGATAACCATACGCTATTTTGTACAACAAACAATACCTATACAGAATTACATACACAAGTAAGACAAAATATACACAGAAAGCTGAAGAAGTTCACAGCTAACGTAGTTATTCTTCTGTTTTCCCATTACCCTGTCGGGCAAAGAATACTCGTTCTATTCGCTGAATAGTCAACACTGAGCTCTCATCCTGAGGCTTACTTAAAGACTGATGTGCTCGCTTTACAACAGCTTTGCTTCGAACAAAGAGTATTGAACGAAACTCTAACTCAATATTGCGTAGTTTTGAGTTTTGAGTGAATTATTAATAATAATAATAAGTAAATATTGCAAGGCGTTATACACAGCGCAATCTTGCCCCAAACTAAGGACTAGGCTTGTACTATGGGTACCAGACGACGGATATGCATTTTAAAAGACTTAAGGAAGGGGAAGGGTGATGAGTTTTTTGTAGAGAGAGATTGGATTAGAAGTATATAACTATAATAAAAGAATAGGACAAAGCCTGGTGACATACAGACAGATGGACGGACAGTGAAGTCTAAGTCTTTTATACTTTGGGTACGGAACCCTAAAAACATACCTATCCTTAAAATCTCATAATCCAATAGGCGCTGAATGTTTTCGATTCAAACACGCATTATCGACATCCCATATAATAATCCTATCAAATCACACAACATAACCATTTACAAGGTTTTACCCGAACATCCATAACGCATTGTCCCCTCTCTCGGTTCTTTACAAAATAGCGTGTATCCTGTTTCTGTATCTTTTTGACAAAATTGGTGAAATTACAACCGCATAACACGTTCTAACTAAACTAACTTTGCCGTGTAGCCCCGGCATAGAATAAGGTTACCCCATCTCTTCCCGTGGGTGTAGGCGACTAATGGATCTGAGGGAGATTAGCAAACCTTAAGTTCTCCCCGCGCGGTAGCGGATAAACTGCTTGATCCCTAAGAGGGTTGGTGTCAGGCAGGCGGTCGGCCGTAAAAAAAATGCCAAATCTAATTGCAGAAGGTATGGTCACTGATGACTTACCGACTGCGTCGACCCCAAAATTAAAAAAAATCATTTGGGGTTTAGCGAACCCCGGGCTCCTAAGAGGGATGCAACCTGGAACATCGCTCGGATGAGAAGAAGAACACGTTCTAACTAAAGCTGAGTATACAGGGTGAATCATTTAAACGGGTCTTCAGGGGGGTATCCGAAACTATAAGAGATAGCGAAAAATGCTGAAAGGAGTTGCGTCCTCGATTTTAACAAAAATTAAAATGGCAGATTTAGATTTTCTAAAAACTTAGTATCCTACCCAGGAATTGAATTTTGTCTTTTTGCAAAAAAATAAACATCGGAGTCAGTAATAGGGTCCCATTTTTACCCTTTGGCTACGGAAACCTAAAATCCGGCTATGTGCAAGTCACAACACTTTATGAAAATATAGTCCCCTACGACGAAATAAAAATAAAAAGCCGCTGCAGCGCTGGCAGTATTGTTACGTCTATCATAAACATGAAATTAGTGCGCTGTGGGTGCTAAGATGTAGGCGATGAATGACGATTAGAACGTCAAAAGCATCATTGAATTTGTGGTAACGTTAACACAAATACTGTTTACAACTGTCCTCCTTTTGATGTCATATCTACGGATAAGGTTAAGATAAATGCCCTACGACTACTATCCTTATAAAATATTTGTCGTATCTGTATATTGTTTACTCTAAATAAAACTCAAGAATATTCTCTCCGAATTAATTCTCACGAAGTCTGCTTTATTTCTAGTATTTTTGGCTTAATGTTCATTATAAGTAGATAGGTACATATTCCGCTGAGTCCGTCCGAGCGAAGCTGGCGTTAAATTGTCGCGAGCGTTATCCGCTGACACGGGACTTTCTGCTTTATTGTGTCTCAGTTTTATCATTTTGAAGCTGGTGTCCTCAAGGTTGGGAGGAAATGGTGTTTTCTTAAGTTTTTAAAAATGCTTTACATAATGTTGCACCTGGCTGGATTTGAACCACTAGACGAATAGGATAGCACTTTTGATTTAAAATTTAACACATTAAAATAAAATGTAAATTAATTTTGTAAGACTTGTACATATATTTATTACGATTCAGTACAGTGCGTTACATACATTCAGTAGTACTTATTAACTGTAAAGATAAAAAACCCTAGCTGGCGGTTCGACGGAACCTCCGTACTATTAGTATTGTATCTCCTTTATCTCAATATAGCTAGAAGTAGGTCCAATAACTTGCACTCTATTCCGCTAGGCTATATTAAGTCCCTAGGTTAGGATTAATTAAAAAACATTTCAACCGGGCAGGTCATTCCTGCCGGGCAGGTCGGGCGGGTGTTTATTTTATTTATTTTTTATTTTTTTATTCATCGACCGAAACGCAATGATAGCGCGATCTATCTTGTCTAGTGGCGCCATCTAGCGGTAGACATAGGAACTTCTCCCTACATTCTCCCCCATTAAGACCGAAGTGTCTCACAAGGTCTATAGTTTTCTTGGGCGCCCACGTTTCCTTAGGGGTCGCGCTGGGACAGGTACGTCTTGTTTCGATCCATGGTACGGGGTTAAGGCTGATGCGTGATAAATTCCCAAATTCAAACCAGGATCCGAGGGATTAGCAAATTCGAAGGATGATGGACCGTGTTTCATCTTCACGATATAAGGTCCGTCTCTTCGAGGGGCAAACTTGGCACTATTTCCCTTACTGGCTTGGCTGAGAGGATGGAGGGTTACCATCACCAAATCCCCTTCGGCATAAGATGGTCTCGGTGTACGCTTCTGGTCAGCAATCTCTTTTCTTTTCTCCTCTTTTCTCTGTGGGGACATTCTATATGGTGGAACAGCTATTGGTGCATGATCTCCGGTATCAATGCAATGTTGAAATCCGTGTACGGGTTTGCCGTTTGGTTTGAACACATCATGGAATTCTTCCAGTAATGCGTAAAGCTGTTGTTCTCCATCATCCAGCATAGTTTCCGTCACATCTATTGTCATGAGTCCGACGTCATCGTCAAAGAGTTGTCTTTCACTTGGCGAAAGCATAATTTCTAACTCATCAACATTTCGTACAGCATCTTGCATCATGTACTCAAATCGTGGCGAATAACCATCAAATAAGGCTCTCCTTTCCGTACAGCTGATTTTTGAGGGTAGTTCCGTGAGATCAATAGGAATCAACTTGTAGGTGCTTTTCTCGCTTGTTTCTACTTGAGGAGATTCGACTGTTTTCTCTTTTGTATTTTCTTTCCTTTCCTTTCTCTTATCAGGTCTCATATTGATAGGGGCTACGCCTAATGTTGGTCGAGCAATTTCGTCAATAAGTTTCGGGGGTGTCCATGGTTTTCCTTTTGTTTCTGTTGGTCCGTTAAACATGACGAATTGTTCCTGGTATAGTTCGAACACCTGTTCCGGATTATCTATGTAGTGCCAGGTAAATTGTCCAAGATTAAGGATTATACCAGACTGCTGCAAAAAGTTGATGCCTAACAAGGTTCGGCTGTCTTTGGCATCTGGTAAAACAATGAAGTCTGTATTCGTGGCGCGTCCGCCAAGTATCACGGTAGCTTTGAAGAAAAGGACTCTTTGTCTTCGCGTAACTCCATCCGCCAAGTTATATTAACAGTCTCTTCACCAAAAGTATGCCCCTGAGTTTTGAGCAAGGTGTATAATTCGTAAGACGCAACATTCAGCTTTGCGCCGGTATCAACGTAGGCTTTGCCATCTAGATCCTCCACGTTCAGGAACACCATAGGTCTGGAACAACGCTCTCTTTGTATATTTATGCTGCAAAATCCCAGACTCTTCTCTTTGCCCATCGATGGTTTGGAAGCACATAATTTGCAGTTGCTGCGATATACGCCTGGGGTTCCACATCCGTAGCAGGAGAATTTAACATCAGATGGTTTTGTCGAAGGTCCACTTGTAGCTGCAGATGCTGAGGTATCTTGGGTGTCTTCTTGTATGCGTTGGCGTTTTCGGCACTCTTCAAAAACATGGCCTAGTTTTTTACAAAAGTTACAACGTGGCTTTTTATTTTGTCCCGAAGTAGCTGTCACTGAAGCTGCTGCTATTGGCCTGGTCTGACTCATAGCTTTTTCATTCAACAAACTCTCCGCGCCTCGGGCTGCTGCTATGAGCTCATCAAATGTATTGAAGCTTCGGCGGGGTATTTTGTCCCGTAACTCCCATAGTAGTAAGCTATAAACCATATCGAGTTGATCTGTTTGTGAGTATACTGTAGGTAATTGCGATAAGAGAAGTCTCTTTTTCCTAATAAAATCTTCTGTTGGCATATTTGGTTGCTGTAGTTTTTGAAATATCTCGATAAACAGCAAATATGCGTCGGTCTTGGGAGCGAAATGATAACGTAAAGCATTTTGAAACTCGTCCCAAGTCTTGATAGTATTCTTCATACCTTGCCACCATATTCCAGCGTCTTCTTTCATCAATATTGGTAGTTCTTCCAAAGCGACCTTATCGAAAACATTCTGAGCCTTCTTGAAAATTTTTACTGCGGCCAAGAAGGACTCGACGGCTTCGGTGCTCCGTTTCCCATTGAAAAAATACTGGCATGTAGTAAATGACCCAGTACTAGAAGGCGGTGTAGGCGTTGAAGGTGTTAATTTAGCCAGAAGCTGGTTAAATTGTTCTTGTGAAAATTGTATTGCCATATTGGAAATTTTCACTTTCGTAGTGGTAACTCGACCTCCGCGAGTAACGTACGATGCTGTATCAAATAGTGAGGCGAGGTCGTACGTTTCGTCGTCGCTCATTCGCGGCAACTCCTATTTGTCGTAGCTCGGCGTTTTCGTAGGTCGTGAACTCGGCCTTGCGTTCGGGCGACAATGTAAGACTTGTACATATATTTATTACGATTCAGTACAGTGCGTTACATACATTCAGTAGTACTTATTAACTGTAAAGATAAAATACCCCTAGCTGGCGGTTCGACGGAACCTCCGTACTATTAGTATTGTATCTCCTTTATCTCAATATAGCTAGAAGTAGGTCCAATAACTTGCACTCTATTCCGCTAGGCTATATTAAGTTCCTAGGTTAGGATTAATTAAAAAACATTTCAACCGGGCAGGTCATTCATCGACCGAAACGCAATGATAGCGCGATCTATCTTGTCTAGTGGCGCCATCTAGCGGTAGACATAGGAACTTCTCCCTACAATTTTCTTTAGTTTTCTTTTATATACCTATAGAAAAAGAATGTTTAAGTGGACAGTCTACCTACTCTTTTCTCCATACAAACTTTACAAACGTAGTCGACTGTTTCCTCCCTCGATAAAATAGTAGAAAAATATGTTTATGCCATAATTACGTCCTATATCAGCCATGACCATGCCCCTACGTTTTGATTTTTTTCATTTTGTAATTTTCTGAATTTTATTTCTATTCTAATTAGAAAATGAATAAGAAACAAAATGTAGGGGACTAGTCATGGCAGATATAGGTTTTATTGCATAAACATATTTGATCTAATGTCTTTAACCAGGTAGAAAACAGTCGACTACGTTTGTATGGAGAAAGAGTAGGTAGGTAGACTGTTCTAGATGTGGTGTTGTTAAACTTTTTTTATTTATTATCATAGTTTCTGTGCTTTTCCATCCCGTTTGACCAGAATATCGGTATCCTAAATACCCCATGTGTTACCCCACACCTATAACTATCATATCGCATTCACTTACGCCCATCTAACTACAACCTACAACAGTAACTGTGATGCGTCAAAGTTTCTTTGGAAAGTTTGACATGTAAATCTTAGGATCTTTAAATGATGAATTAATAATTTTTACAAAAACTTCGAACTCACAATCAGCTCATCTCCTTCATTTTCGGAATCGCCGAGATCTAGGTTGATTAGTCCCTCATTCAATATCTTGAGTGAGTATATCTATATAAATGTATATCAACGCAGAGTCGGTCCCCGGTCGCTGGTATCAGATATACAAAATTTGGAGAGTGTGTTCTTTGTGGTGTGTAAGTATCCACTAAGAAAGAACTTTTTGGTAAAATTCCGCAGGATCGGGAATTCGGCAGCGCCCCGCGGATTACACCGCGGGGCGCAGCTACCAGTCTAGAAATAGAAAATATTTATGCAAATAAATATTTATTTTATTTCATTTTCATTCCGGAACTATTATGGAAATTCAAATTTTCTAAAAAACCAGCCAGAGTCAGTTTCTATCACTTGGGTTTAGTTTAAGGGGACAGTCTACCTACTATTTTCTCCATACAAACTTTACAAACGTAGTCGACTGTTTCCTCCCTGGATAACGAAATTAGAATAAGTAATGTTTATGCCAAAAGTCCTATATCAGCCATGACCATGCCCCTAAATTTTGATTTATTTCATTTTCTATTTTTTCTGAATTTTACTTAAGTAAAAAAAAATAACGTAGGGGTTTGGTCTTGGCTAATATAAGTTTATAGCATAATCCAGGGAGGAAGCAGTCGACGTTTGTATGAAAAATAGTAGGTGGACTGTTCTCTTAATTCCAGAAAACTCAGCCTGGCGCAGTCAGCCTTAGTACGAAAGAAAAATCGCAACCTTCCTTCAAGTACTCACGTTGTAGCGTAACAAAATCAAACACGTGCCGAGTTATTTGTGAGACCTTACATGTGCAGGGTGTTTATTAAAGTCTCGGTGAGGTCGTTCAAGTTCGATCAACTGGCAATTTTTGCTTTCTTTCATAGTGCTGTGAGATGGAACTGAGTATGTGCCAACTAAAGTACTTAAGAGTTTATTAGATGGATAGATAGATAGAGTAGCGCTTTGTTGTACCAATAACACAAATAACATCTAGATTGCATCAGAATTAGTAACTTAATTTAAAATGTTTGTTTTAAAAACTGCAACTAGATACAAAAATAAAGTAAATGTAATAATTAGGTATAATTTATATTTAGGAAAGTGTTAATAAAAGAAACCAGCCAAGTGCGAGTAGGTCACGCGTATGTGGGGTTCCGTTCCGTATAATTATCACAAAAACACGTTTGCTTAAAAGGGCCTCACTTAAATATTTATTTCATTCTGTTTTACTCGTCCGTCCGTGAGAAGAAGCAGCAATAGAAATACAATATCTGTAAAAAATCCAACTGTCTAGCTATAACGGTTCATAAGATATCTGGTAACAGACAGACAGACAGTCATGGAGACTTAGTCAGGGGTCCCGTACCCCAAAGTAAAACTGTACCCAAAGGGTAAAACCTTTGGGTACGGACCTCTAAAAATCAAATAGAGCGTAGTAAAACTCGGTTTTCAAACACCAAAATACCCCAATATCAAATGCCGCATTCCTACTGCGTTTCTAAAAAGCTCAACCGTTGAAATTTTAGTCGCGAACAAAGCAGTTTGTTAGCGCCATACTTCAGAGTTACGCGACTCGAAGCGAGCTTTCATTTCCTCTCGCCAGGGGGCGTTGTTTTTAAAACGCTTTATTTTTTAGATTTTTTTGTGCGTTTATCGTTGCCATGGTGTTAATTGTTTTTCGGAACACCCTGTAATTTCAGGTTTTAAAGGTTTTGAATGCTTCGTGTTGAAGGCTTGTTTTGAAAGCATTGCAGTCCGTTGTTATTAGAGGAGTTGTTTGCTTATTTGTTTTACTTTTTAGGGTTCCGTACCCAAAGGGTAAAAACGGGACTCTAATACTAAGACTCCTCTGTCTGTGTGTCCGTATGTCATTAGATTGTCATAAAATCTCATGAAACCTGATAGCTAGACAGTTGAAATTTTCACAGAAGAAGTGTTTTTGTAGCCACTCTAACAACAAATACTATTAACAAAATAAAACAAATATCCCATACAACAAACATATTTTTTATATATATATTACACTACGTTTCATCCCCAAACTGAGCGCTAGGCTTGTACTAACGGACATACTACATAATATTATACTTTTTTTTTATAACATAGAAAACATCTAGAGCAGAAACAAGTATTCATTTTTAAGCATAAATACCTGTACCCGCCGGTAATCAACCCGCGACTTTCTGTTTCGCAGCCTGGCATTCACCCGATGCGCCACAGACTTGTGCACGTGATTCGTGCCGTGTTCGTGCAAAACAAAAATTGTCTTCATACATGTACGTACACGGTCTGGTGTAATTATGTCCAGGATCCTAAGTCCCCTCTGACAATCGTGTTTAAATAGAGTCGACAAAATAGTCATTCTGATATTTAACGTGTATTTCACGAGCAGACTTCGGACCCAGTTTTATGTTAACATAAATGTGATAGTTTACGTAAATTCGCACTACGGGCCACTACTATAGTTGGGTCATCGTGTGTTACAAATGAAATATCCATAACGTCCTATGACTATACTATAGTGATGGGGTTCCGTCTATCGATAGTTTATACCGCAGTCGAGCGTTTAGTAGAATTAATTGCTGCGCCTCTAGGCAATGAATTCTAATACTAAATGTTGGTCTCTAGTGTCTATTGTTGGGTTATTTTTAGGATTCCGTGTACCCAAGGATTAGAAACCCTATTACTGAGACTTCGCTGTCCGTCTGTCACCAAGCTATATCTCATGATCTGTGATATCGTGAGACCGTTGAAATTTTCACAGATAATGTACAACAAAAGTTTTTTCTTATTTTATTTTTGTGATAATGGTTTCTTTCCGTTCCGAAGAAACAAACAAATATACTTACAAACAATCTTTCGGATTTACAATATTAAAATTAAAGACATTTTTCGGTTTAATAGCGTGGTGTTTATTACTTTTAGCATTGTTTCAACGCTCAACGTTTCGAGACTTTTACAGGTCTCTTCTTCAGGATTGACTGATTCAGTCAGTTGAGCTTTGAAACAATGCTAAAAGTAATAAACACCACGCGATTAAAACCAAAGACAGTCTTAAATTCAATACAACATCGCAAAAACAGAAGATTTTTTTAGTATTAGTTCGGATTAACAATAAACAACCTTCTCCTACAGTGAACCACCACTCCTATTAGGAACTGTACCAATTCCACCGAATCTGCCTTATTCAGAACATATCTTGTGGTGTGTCAGTCTGGTAGTATACCGCCCGAGGCATCTTGTTGCGTCTGCCTAAAATCACACGACCTCTCATAACCGTAAACCACTGGATGTTCCCGGCGATATGTTAATACTGGGAGTTTAGAGAATGTCTGGAGCAACTGGAATTGTAGTTAAGTGTGAGGTATATTGACACCGCTATATACTTATCTCATATTATGTTACCGATTTTTTGCAAAGTTTCAGATAATTATTAATTTAATTTGATCTGTTTTAGCCAGCGTGTGTGACTTTTTCTCATGTGTGGGCGCGTTTCCGAAGTCACATAGTAATAAAAAATGCCGTTGTTAAGGTGATTTGTGCCTAAATAATAATAAACATTACTCTTAAAATTAAATACATTTTTCGGTTTTAGTGTGCGTACACAGGAACGTTTTGATAACTTTTTAATATTTTAAATTTTTGATAAGACTGTAGTTTCACTGTAACTTTTTAATACATTAGAATGATAAATCACATCTTAGTCAATCCTGAAGAAGGGACCCGTAAAGGTCTCAAAACGTTGAGCGTTGAAACAATGCTAAAAGTAATAAACATCACGCGATTAAAACCGACAAATGTCTTTGATTTTAATACAACATCGGAAAAAAAAGAAGATAAATCTAAAATTACTTTTTGAAATCCAAAGCTGGCGTAGGTATATGAATTGTTAAACATTGAAACAATGCTAAAAGTTATAAACACCACGCGATTAAAACTGAAAAAATAGTATATTTCAATCTAACATTGCGAAAACAGAAGAATAATTTTAAGTAAATGGTTACCGACTCACACAATTATTTAAAAAGAGTGACAGGATGTTGTTTAAAATGACGATATTAATAGTTTGCTCGTAACAAGTAGATATTGTATTCATCTCTGTCTGTATTTGTTGTATAGATTGTGTATATTTAGTCTGAGTGTTATTAATCCTAAAAGCATAGCGTTCGATGACTTTCACCAAACAACTGTTGTTTTGTATTTGGTTTATTATAAACTAAGCCGCGTAAGTCCCGATCCCGCGGGAATATCGGGATCAAAAGTAGCATATGTCCTTTCCAAAGGTCTCATCTATCTTTATACCAAAATTCATTTAAATCGGTGCAGCAGTTTAAGCGTAAAATATTCTTCATAAAATGAACGACCGAAATTAACAAATGTTTTCGAATAAGTGGCAGTAGTTCACTTTTTCAGCTACTGTCGTTGCTTATTGTCTACTAGCTGCGCCCCGCGGTTTCACCCGCATATATATAAATGGTATTGCACGACGTTACACACAGCGCAATCTAGCCCCAAACTAAGCACTAGGCTTGTACTATGGGTACTAGACACCGGATATACTATATATTTTACTTTTTTTTGTAAATACATAGGTACATACCTACGATACATATAAAACACCTAGACCGAATACAAATATTTATTTTTTAAGCATAAATACTTGCACCCGGCGGGAATCGAACCCGCAACCTCCTGCATTGCAGTCGGGCCTTTTCCCGACGCGCCACTGAGGTCGTCAAATCCGCGTAATTCGATACCGTGGGAATATCGGGATTAAAATAGCTTATGTGTTAAGCCGGGTCCCAAGTCACCTCTCATAATCATGTCAAACAAAAACATAGTAATTGTCACATTTACGAGTATTTGACATATTTGGTAGACAAATGTAGTCCAACTTACATGTCATAACCTAAAATATTTATTAAAGGAAAAAAACCAACAACATACCCATAAAATATACACATCACACAACATACATAACTTACTTACACATAAACATTCACCTTTATAATATTAGTTTGATATACCTATATAAAACACAGTTGTTTTAGTTTTATGAATATTAGTGGGAAACGAAGTGCGCCGGGTCAACTAGTAAGCTTCACAAAAGGCGTATATAACGCGAGTGTAACGGACACAACCAGTTTACTACAAACTCAATAGACTAAACTAGAGATTGCAGTAACTCGACTAGGCTTGCAGTGACAGCGTCCGGCCGTTCGGTGACGATCCTATCAGCCTACTGTCGATATCTATGCTGTGTAGAGATAAAACACATGTTTTATTAGAGAGTAGGTACATCAAATGTGCTAGAGATTGCAGTGACTCGTCTAGGCTTGCAGTCTAAGCTCTGTAGAGATAATATACCTACATATACTCCACGTAGAGTGCTTAGGTATATTTTACTATGTGTGCCGCATTATAAAGTCTGTGGAGTGGTTGACAGATAATAAATAATAATAATTTTGAGTAAATGACGTAGGGCATATCCCTACGTCTTTTACTCAAGTACATCACATTTGGCGCAGTTACGTACAGAGTGAGTTGTATTTTAAATTTTAATGTGCTCGTGAAAAAATTGCAACAATTACTCGCTAGTGTCACAAGAAGTAGGTATCTTATATGTAAACGTGCAATATGTTACACCTAACTATAATAATTGATGGAAAGATATGTTCGTTAACTTGCGACTTGAATATCCCAAAATTGTTGCCAGTTTTGATCATGCTGGAAAATACAGATATTTTCAGTCATGCACTGCAGACATGAAATTTGACGGGTGTGTTCTTTGTGATGTGTATGGTTCCACTAAATGAGGGATTTTGGAAAATCCCGCGGGAACGGGACTTAAATGGGTAAAACCGTGGGACTCTACTAGTCCTTCCATATATTGAAATCACATTTTGGGTGATTTGTAATACGACATAAGCCAATCTGACGTCCTCTCTACCCTAACAATATTAGACATTCTATCTCTAGGATGTCGGTCATTCCGTTGATGGACATCCATCACGATTAGCTATGTCGGGCGCTTTGACAACTTACTTCGTTAGCGAAGCGGAGCAACGAAACGCGAAGTTAACGATCGATAAACTAATGAACCTTTGTCGAAAGGATAATATAGGTAATTATATCAGATTAGCTGATTCTCGCGGTTTTACCCGTAAGTTCCGATCCCGTGGGAATATCGGGGTCAAAAGTAACCTATGTTATTCCTTAATAATGTATCTTCCTATTTTTGAAAGATTTTTCGGAATGGGTTCTGTGGTTTCTGAGATTACCTGGAAAATACATACATACATAAATGTTACTAACGTCAACGTTACCTCTTAATAATATTAGTATAGATTAGCTGCGCCCTGTGGTTTTACCGCTAGTCCCGATTGGGAATATCGGAATAAAAAGTAGCCTATGTGTTAATTCAGATCTCCAGCTATCTGCATCCCAAGTTTTATCGCAATAGGTTCAGGAGTTTTTGCGTGATTAACTTCGAATCGAACATCGAATTCGTTAACGCTTTCTACATTATTAGACTTTTAATTTAAAATCTAAGTAAACATAAACTCTTTTTTATTCGAGTTCCAAAGTCAAATCAAAGTCAAAATCATATAAGTTACTAGCTAATTCTTAGAAATTCTAGTTCTAAATTCAAATATAGTAGATAAAAGATACCCGCCTAAACGGCACAAGAACTCTTTAAAATTCGAGTTCCAAATTCGAATATTGATAAAAAAAAACCGCCTGAGAGGTAACCAAGAACTCTTCAAAATTCCCATTCCAAATTCAAATAAAGATAAAAAAAATAATCCCGCCTAAAATCTCGCAAGTGCTACTGACAGTTATTACGTAAGTAACAAGTAACTCGATGACAATTCGGTTTCGGCGTTATCGATAAATGCGGCACATCCCTAGAGTCAGCTGTCTCAGCCATTTATCGATATCTTACTTGATACTTTAAGTGTTGTTTTGTCGATATTTCGGGAGTTTTTAGGTTATACTAATAGTGTTTTTATCTTCAAACCCTAATAGAATAAGAAAGTTTGTTCACAACTCTCGAGACATTTGACACGTTTTTACCTAAGGCTTTTTTTACTTAGAAAAGAAAATTTGCTTTTTTTGTGCGAAAACTGTAAAAGGCCCGCTTTAGTTATCTATCTATTTCTTTTTGTATGTGTGTGTGTGTGTGTGTGTATGTTTGTAATGAATGAACTCAAAAACTACTGGACCGATTAAGGATATCAGGATTCTTCAAAGCAATCCTGAAGAAGGGACCTGTAAAGGTGTCAAAACGTTGGGCGTTGAAACAATGTCAAAAGTAATAAACACCACGCGATTAAAACCGAAAAATGTCTTTAATTTCAATACAACAACAATAAAACAAAAGAAAATTCTAGATTTGGTTTGTTTGTATATTTTAAAATTACACCATTACAATAATAGGTACCTACTTATAAATTAAACTCAGGTATTATTATAATTAATTACTTATACTTATTAATCATTGTAGAAAATGGACTATGTAGGTACCTACTGTAGAAAATTGATCAATTTGAGAAACAGATGCGTCTCGTCACTAATTTGATAGTTTAAGTATCTACAGAGACAGGTCCATTATTTATTGAAGACTCTTAAGTTTTCTGTTTTGTATTTAAGTGTACACGAATTTGACGACTGACGAATCTGACGACTAACTGCTCTGACGAATGACGGATCTACGACTAACTAATCAGACGAAAAATGCATCAGACGAATGACAGATCTAAAGAATAACGGATGAGACAAAAATTGCATCAGACGAATGACGGATCTGACGAATAACGAATCTGACGACAAACGGATCAGATGAAAACGCATCTGACAAATGACGGATCTGATGAATAACGCTTTTGGTGAATGACAGCAAGTCTGACGTATCTGATGAAAAACGACTTTGACAAATGACAGACAAAATTCGGGATATCAAGTAGAACTTCTATTAAGACCAGCTCCGACTTCACTCGGGTAGTAAGGAGAGTCCTCCAGCACTGAGATGCGAAACGTTTGGATTTCCAAAATTAAAAAAATCATATCTAGAACTACCCCCTTTCGGCTTAGAACACTGTACCTACAATCAAAACTCTATTAGCTACACTGAAATCAGAACTAAGGGTACAGCTCTCATGTACCGTCAGCATCAAAAGTCGGTGACCACATTCATATTCTCAAAATCGCTACATATCATAATTGTAGGGTGTCAAAAGAGGACAGACATTTTGAAAATAAATGAGAAGATAGTTATTTACAGATTGTCTGTCCTGTTTTTTTTTCGCAAAAACCTGTATGTGATGTTTCGTAATTTGATTTTTAATGCTCTAGGCATATTTACTAGAAATATTTTTAATGAAAAAAACTTTTTCGAAAATTCACTCGGCTCGTCGTTCTACAGAAATAACTTTTCAGATCTACAGAAACCACTTTTCTGTGAGTGAATTATTGGGAGATATTTTTTTCTTAACAAAAACAAAAACTCGCACCCAGCTAGAATCGAACCTGCAACCTTCTGCATTACAGTCGGGCGCACGCCGCGCAATAGAGGTATTTCATGTGTCATTTAATTAAATTGAAATATGTGGTCATCGCATTTTGAAGCTGACCGTACCTACCCCCGTATCGAAACCTTTCGGCCACCCTTTGCATTTTTAACGAACACCCCTCAAGCCCAAATTGAAAAAGAAACTACTGCACATAAATTGTGACGAGATTTCGCCTCTATGCGCGTAAAATCAGCTATTACGATACTTTTGTCCGATTGTTTCTACTGGCTTGTTGTTTCTGGCACTATCTTAGTCAAGCGGTTTTGTTCTAAAAAAACGGCCGTTATCACAAAATTATGTACGGAACCCAAAAAAAAATATTGAACGCAACTTTAGCTTTGTTTTTATAACTGGCACCAGTATGTAGATGGCGCTATTAGTAAAAAGAAAACGCGTTAACGTTGAGTAAAAAAAAACACGTTTGTTGTTTGCCCCACTTAAATATTTATTTTTATATTCTGTGTGTATTTGTTGCAATAGCGGGAAAATTTGTCTAGCTATCACGTTTTATGAGATACAGTCTGGTAACAGACAAACAGACGTACAACGAAATCTAATTTTTATGGTCCTACTTTTACCTTTTGGGTACGGAACGCTAAAACCACGAACCCCCTGGGTCGGTATTACGCTCCGCAATCGTGTTTCAATAGTGTGTCGATAGAATATTAATCGTCATATTTGACGTGTATTTGACACATTTGGCAGTTTCCTATGTTAACTATTCTATCGACACACCACTGCGACACCACTGAGATGCCACTGATGGAGTCTCGATAGTTGTCAAAACTCTAATGACAGGATGGATTTCTAACAGACTTGACAGACAGACAGACAGAGAAGGTTGGTTACCATGGTTACTATTGCAATTCCACTGAGATACCATTACGATACTATTGAAGTCTACCAAATTTGTCACAGTCTCGATATAATGGCAATATTAGTGTGTCGATATAATCGTAATAGTATTGTCATCTTGTGTCATTTAGTGTAATACCGGTCCTGGTTCGTGGTTTTAGTACTAAATGGTAAACTTGATAAGAGTCTCGCATTCCAGTTCGTCAGTCAAAACATTTTTTTCCTAAATTATAATTCTAAGCTGCGAAAATTACATTATTGTAATGTTACAAGCATTTAAAGAAAAAATACTCCTTGGTAAGCAAGGTATAATTTATAATAAGCAATTAGCTGGAGATCTAGATTAGCACATAGGTTATTTTTAATCCCGATATCCCGCAGAATCAGGAACCACAGGGCGCGGCTAGTTAATTAATAATCAACAAAAACCTTGTAACTAAGCCAGTAATCTATTTAAAGCAAAGAAAAACAAGGAATTAAGAAGGGTCACATATTGTACCAAACAATCAACTGTCCAATCCCAATCTAAGGTACTTTAGGGGGTTTCAATAGAGGGAATTATTGTGTAGGTCAAGGGTCTATTATCTCCGAGCCTATAGATATCAATCCTCCTTATTACAAATCGAAGTGTAAGCCTTGCTTACGGTGAATATGTGGGCTTGTGATGGTACTAAAGTCATAACTTAGATTTTTTTTTTCGTATTGTGGTGTGGTTCACCTGGTGTTAGAGTTTTCGGGTCGCTCTAAGGCCTCTAACTTGACCTAACGACTGCTATCTGAGATAACAACCGGGACCAACTACTTGATGCGTACCTTCCGAAGCACGGAGGAGCTCGAGAAAATTAAATTTTGCCACACAAATTATCAGTCACCCATCCAAGGAATGACCGCGCCAAGCGTTGCTTAACCGGCACTACCGTTAATTATCGGCAGGTACAGCTAGGCCAATGAGCTCCTCGATGATTACTTAGATAAAATCATAGAACTGGACTGGTCTCCATTAGACTAGTAGGAGAAAGGTCGCTTGAAAGTGATCTATTTCAAACTCGTCTCTGACGGACGAGCTTTAACAGTTCTAAGGTCAAACAGTCTGGGAAATTACTCACACATCTTTAAAAATATGGATTAAAATTCGAACGTCGTTGTTTGAATACCCACCAACTAGGCAATCTAAAGATAAAATTTAATAAATAGCTTACCTAATAATGTTAATTAGTACACCTGTTTGTTAATCGTGTTAAAAATGGCTTCCGAAATGGTTAGACACTAATAATAAACTGTTAGGTTTTTTGGGGTTTTGCGATGCCAATGAGATTAAACTCATTTTTCAGTTTACCCGTATCTATTGTAAAGTCTTTGAAACGTCGAGGGTAAAAATAAAATAGTTTAAGTGAACTATTTTTTAAGCTTAGGCTTAGTTTTGTAATAAGGGTGTGGAAGTCTATAGATATCTATGTGACGAAAATACTTGTGTCTGCCCCTTTCACAATTTATTTGGGGCCGACTGAAGAAGGGCAGTCGATATAGGCACCTAGTAACTAGAATTTATTTACTACTGTCGTAGAAAGCGATGGAATTTTTTCACAAAGTTTAGGTAGGTAGGTAAATACCTGACTGAGCATTTGACCATACTGGCATAACCTAGCACCACCTGTAATGCTACACCAATTTTGATGCGGTTGGAGCGGGAAGGCTAGGTGTAAATCACTACAGTCCATCGAGATGGAAAACAATGTATGAAACATATTTGTTTCAAGTTTCAGTGATTGGTGAAGAGGTAAAGAGCTTCATAGCCACTTTCTATTGGCACTGCGTAAATCCTCTGTACTGTTGTTTTGATGCGATTTGAGCCATCTGAGTAATAAAATTTCAGCGGCAGCTCTTTATTACAGCTTTGTAGCCTAGTAATATACGTATGTCAGTTATTATACGTTTTATAACTGAACTAGCAGTTCCCTGCGGTTTCACCCGCATAAGTCCCGATCCCGTGGGAATATAGGGATTAAAAGTAGCCTATAGCCTTCCTCAATAAATGGACTATCCAACACCGAAAGAATTTTTCAAATCGGACCAGTGGTTCCTGAGATTAGCGCGTTCAAACAAACAAACAAAAAAACAAACAAACTCTTCCGCTTTATAATAGTAAAGATTAGTATAGATAGATGGGCACCTTTCGTCTTTATACAACCTATTATTACATACAACTTATTTTTATGTAGGTATATACAATCCGTTATTTCGGTGGCTACACTGAAATGAAACAATACAAATAAAGGTCAGTCGGTGGCTACAATGGACTTAAGAATTAACTGTATCTACTAACTTCACAAAAATGACCATCTTAATTTGGTCGGGTTATAGGTTGCTTTGGCTGCCAACTTCACACTGATATTTAATTATTTTTGCTAATGTAACTAAATTGCAAAATACAAAGTCACAATTTACGTTCATTCAGGTAGAACTGAAGGTAAAACTGCTCGTACATGAAGGCCTTAAGGACCAATAAACAGTTATCTACGCAAGGCCCCATCTATAGTTTACCTTCTAACAAGCCCTTGTTATTGGAAAGTGGGCCCAAACTTTTCGCGTAATTAAGTGTAGGAAAAAATTGGGATAACGCAAGTCAGTCGTTTTTGTACGGAGAGCGCGTGCGTGAAGTTGGGAGGGTGGTGGAAGGTCTGAGAGGAGAGCGGGGAGGGTAGCGGAGAGATTAGCGTTTTGTTTTATTTAATGTTTATTTACTAGGTGATCGTTCACGAGGAGTTTCACGTGCAGTAAAGTTTAGCAAAGGGTTACCTAATAAAATTTCACCATAGATATTATTTAAAAATGGGATATTTACTACGTTTCAATTAACATGGCAAATATTCCGTTTTAAATAATATTTGATGCTCCTCGAAACAAGCCGTAAGGGACGGTGTTGGGACGTCTAGGCAAACCATTTTGGTTCTACGACTCTTAGAAATTGGAAAAATTTCTTTTCAATTTGAAGTTGTTTTAAGTTGTGACTAAAATACCGAAGTTTTTGAAAATAAAGGAAATTAACGTTTTGATTGTAGTAGTCCAAAGTAACACATTGTCAGCGCTGCCAGGTGTCCTTACCTGGCAGCGCTGACAATATGTTACGTCTATCGTAATAATGAATGCAGTAATTCCCGATAGTTCTAAAAAAATCCTAACTTTAAAAAAAATTGCAATGACGCTTAAAACGCCAAAAGCATCATTATATTTGAGGTAGATTTAGGTACTTCAGTGGTTTGTTTCAACTCTCTTCCTTCTGATACCATATCTACTGTTAATGTTGAGATCAAACTAACTGGGTAAACCGGGTGTTAGTCCGATGGTGTCATGATGCTGGTTTGGTGTTAAATGCCGACAAAACCAAACTTATGATCATCAAATCTCCATACATGAAATACCCTGTAGGAAAGCCCCTGGTTGCTCATAATCATGACTGTCTCCACCGGATAGGAACTTGTCAATGTCCAATAATCGAAGTTGTTTTCACACAAAAATATCTTGGCCTTATTATTGATTCGAAATTCAATTGGTACTATCACATCGAACATGTCTGTAACAAGCTTCGTCAGTTTCTAGCTAACGTAAAAATCTTAAAAAATCGAATACCTTTCAAAGTGAAACTGATGCTTTACAATTCTCTAGCAGAATCTTACGTCCAGTATGGTTTGACGAGCTATGGTCGAACATACAGCTCATATCTCAAACAGATTTATGACTTACAATTTAGAATTCTTAAAATTATTGTATCTCCAAATCAGCGCAATGAATTTCATGATGAAAATTTCGGAAAAATATTTAAACATTGCAAAACATTGCCGATTTATGAACAGGTTAAATATATGATATTAAAACATTACTTTTTTAATGAAAATGTAAAGTCATATTCCAAACATCCTGTACGTACGCGTGCAATGGCACACAACAGGCCTAGGTTGGTCGCTGCCCTCAATACCTACGGCGATCGAACGGCCGCTTGCTTGGTGCCGCGATTGATGCACGATGTACCTTCCGAGTTATGCGAAAAAATAACTCAACAAAACATTAAGTTCAAACTTAGACAATATTTTATAGATAATCTGTAAAACAATTTTGTTCCGTACCTATTGTATTTTATAATGTTCCTGCCTTGTCTTCTTCCGTACACTTTTCTATAATATCTGTTTATTTTTTTCTACTTACCGGGTCACTTTCTTTCTTTTTTCTTTGTTGATAAATGTGTATTAATTTAAAACTTAACCTATAATGTATATATGTATTATTGAACTATAGCTATGTATGTATTGATTTAAACTTATATTTAGCATCAAGTTATAACCTCCGTGGTTTTTAGATGTTAAGTTTAACTATTTTTGTATTTCTTTTATGTAATCTGGTAAATAAATTAAAAAAAAAAAAAAAACTGGGTAATACTAACTCTAAATGGAGCAAGTGGGTCGTAGTATCTCAATTTCGATAGCTCGCTTTCAACTTACAACTTGCACCACACTCAGTTAGAGCTCCGAGCAAGAAAGAGACAAACAATAGTTATTAAAATAACCTCTCATTTTGACATAATATTGGACAACGTAGCCATATTGAAATTACAAATATTTATGTAATTAGCTTGGATCAGTTCGAAATCCGACATGATACTTAATTCATTTGGGTATAACGAGGGGTTTTACAATGAAATATGTAATCATTGTAATCATCATGTATCATATGTAGGCATTATATTTAATCATCTATAATGAAATACTAGTTACACAGAAGTATTTCTGATAGGGTTTTATCAGAAATCCTTCTGCTTTAATATTTTTTAATTTCTATTTAAAATATGCGCTCTCTTTTAAAATACCATAATGCAATTGGATTTATATTTAAGTATGTCTGTCTATTTATTTACCTTACTTACTTTACTTACCTTTAGTAATATACCTCAGTTAGATTTTTCTTCTGTTTTCGCAATGTTGGATAGAAATTAAACTCAATTTTAGCAGTGTTACAACGCTCAACCTTGTACTGTCAAGTCAATACTGAAGAAGAGACCGTAAAGCTCTCGAAACGTTGAGCGTTGAAACAATGCTAAAAATAATAAACACCACGCGATTAAAACTGAAAAATGAGTTTAATTTCTATACCGAAGTTATTTTAGTTTTGTGATAATTTAAAAATAAACGTTCCTTCAGCATTGCGAGAACCGAAGAAAAATCTCTAATCGGATGAACTTCCTAGAATACGGAAGCTTTAACTTCACAGGCATCAGAACTAAATCAGCCGCAACGTTAGTAGTGGTGGTTCAGTGGTAAAAAAAACAAAAAATCTTAAAAGTTTTACCTATCTAATGACGACCCCTGTGGCGCGTCGTGCGAAAGCATGACTCGAAATGCAGAAGGTTGCGGGTTCGATCCCCGCCGGGTGCAAGTATTTATGCTTAAAAAATAAATATTTGTATCTGGTCTGGGTGTCCCTCTCTGTATAATATGTATGTATTTACAAAAGAAAATTAAATATAAGTATTATATCCGTTGTCGGTGACTAGACAACGGATAAAACAAGCTTAGTCGCTTACCACGGGGCGAGATGGCGCTGTGTGTAGTTCACAGAATTTAATATTATTTATCTCCTACTGTATATCTTAATCCTACTAACACTATAAAGGTTTGTGTGTAAGTAAGAAAACAAGTATGTTTTATCACTCCTTGACGCAAAAAGTACTGAGCCGATTACGATAATACTGTGCAAATAATGGCTGAGGATCTGAAGGAACGCAAAGGTTATTTTTATCCCAATATTTCCGTGGGATCGGGACTTATTTGGGTAAAACCGCGGGGCGCAACCGATGTTCTATATGACCTTTAACTTCAGAATTAGGTACCTACTTTAAATTTTGCTTAAATATTACCAATATTGTTGATTTAATAAAAAATAAGTGAAATATTAACCCCATTACTTATAAACGATGACTGTTATTATTCTGGTTTACGTTATAATGCCCCAAGGCCGTGCCTCATACATAATATGTTGTGGCCTTAATAAATCATAAATCTAAATAAATCACAAGTACCTTCTTTTAAGACAAAATGCTTAAAAGTGACGACTATTGTATATAAATGGGTGACATTATCGCTTAAACCAATTTCTTACAATCGCTTTCCATAAGAAACGTAACATTTAAAAAATAAAACGTAAATTTGAATTACAATTTAAATTTAAAACTTCACACAGAATAAACGCAAATCTCTTTATTATCCATACTCGTACAACTGTAAATTTTAATAAAAAATAATTTTCAAAAAACGTCAACTTTTATTAAAAACGAAATAAATAATACAATACAAAAGGGAACGAAATAAATAATAATACAAATTCCCAGGCGTTTTCCTAGAGTCCTAGAGAGGTCGCGGGGAGGGTGCTACGACAGTCGTAGCCCCGCCGTAGTCCGTAGCACACGCTACGCCGTAGCTCCGAGCTGCCATTGGCAAAAAACCCCCTTCGAAATAGTGCGAGATCGGTTTTAGACATCTTATTAGTGAGAAATAGTGTTAATTCAGTGATATTTTAGTGCAGTGCAGTGAAAGGATTGAAATACAAGGTAATTTCGTTAATTAAAAGGTAAAATACGTAAAGTATTTTAATTAGGTGAGTTAATGAATCTGTTTCATTGGATTTTGAGATTTATTTTCTTTTATTACTATGTTATATTGCCTAGGACATACCTAATTAAGTATAATTGTCTTAAAGGCGGAGTTCCTCCATACTGGGTTAAAAATTTAACTCCCAGTGCTTAAACACTGGGATATTTAGACACAATTATATATTTTTTTTGTCAGAATTGTATCTAAATACTAAGGTCAAATCTGTACTAGCTGGTAACTTTACAATGAAGTATTTATTAGGTTTTTATTTCAATTTAAATAATAGTTACATTAGCCAAAGGCTTGTATTTATAAGGCAAGGGCTTTCTCTTAGAGACATTATAGACAGTAAGACGCAAACTGAGCCTACTGGATTGGCGAATCTCCCATGCTTTTGAACCGCGGTGTATTTGAGTCCTAGGCAGAAAAAAACACCTTCATAATAAAAGTCGAGGTACCTACCACTATATCACATATATGCCTTTATCTGTGTTTGCCTTTGAAATGCGAAATTTGGGATTTAAGATAAGTTGTTGAGTCTGGGTCGATTCGAAAAATAACTTGAGGTCGATTTCGACCCCCTGGGCATATATATGGGATATAGACCAAAACCGCTCAAATTTCAAATTTCAAAAAATCTTTATTCATTAAGAGTAATGTATAAAAACACATAATCTTCTTAAAATGTCAACATATGACTATGATTTTAGTGTGGTTTCGGAAAGCGTCCTCCAATGAGAAGAAACCACAAGAAACTCATACTGTTTTTAATATACCCAACAAGCTGCTGCCCGCAGTTTCACTCGCGTAAGTTGGATCATTAGTTCAAGTTCGGTTGCCTGGAATAGCTCGCCCTCACGATAAGGCCGCCCATTGTGCTACACTAGATTAACGTTTTTCATTGAAATACTTATATTTAGGTATAATAAAGCGTTTATCTATCTATCTAGTTTTTGCTTGATAGAGTAACAAACATGTTTACATACGTACATACTGACAAACTTTCGCATTTATAATATTAGTAGGGTTAAAAATTGTATTAGAAATGTATGTTATAACGGGTGAAAACTGGTCGTTTCGGGGAGCTTACAGCGCTTATAGTCATAGGCAGGTCATGATTTTATTATATTATTTAATCTTTGACTGCTCGTTCGTCAATCTCGCTTGAATATCAGGACAAAAAGTAGCTTATGTCCTTCTTCAAGGTCACATCTATCTCTTTACCTATCAAAATTCATCAAAATCGGTTTAGGCATGAAAACGTAACAGGGAGAAAGAGTTACTTTCGCATTTATAATATTAGTAAGGAATAGTAGTAGTGCCCCTCGGTTTCACCCGCCTAAGTCTCGATCCTGCGAGAACAATGGGATAAAAAAATCTATACTTATGATATTCAAGGTCTTTAGCTATCTCTATACCAAGTTTCATCACAATCGGTTTTGTAGTTTTTACGTAAAGGAGTAATAATCGTTTTCGTTTACTTACTTAGAAGATGAATAGAATTGATAAACTTTTAGCAGCTAAAACACGTGTAGAACCGGCCTTACTGTAGGGTACATAACATACATAGGTACCGACCTATTTATATATACTTATTTATATGATATCCTATATACAAACAACAGGATATCAACATCCTTCCTTATCAATCCTTCTTATCCTTTCAGTCCTTCAGGATATCGGAAAGTCCTGAAACTTGTATAAGTTTCTTTAAAAGTGATTCTTCAAAGTTTCCTCTCAGTTTGAGTGATAAAGTTTCAGGTTTTCATTTTGGGGTAAAGCCTTAGAGATAAAATAGTTTTTATGCTTTACAATAGAGAATGCGTTGATTCGCTGTGAGTTTGTAAAAGTAAACGGCAAAAGAGACATCGCCGGGCTTTTTTTTTCAGTTTGAATCTCAGCTGTTACTCATTTATTTATTTATTTACTAGGAACATCAACAGCGTTACACACTATATAAACTAAATAAAAAATAACTGCCTAGTATACGAATAATTTTGCCGTTTTGTGTGAACGCTAATTATAGGCGTTACTTCGATTTTTACCATTGGTGAAGAATTTCGGGGTGACTGCAATAAATGGAGAGTGTCAAATACGGTGTGATAGATCAAAAACGGGGCAAGTGCGACACTCGCGCATAAAGGGTTCCGTACCACTATCACAATTGGATACGGAACCCTAAAATGGTTTACAAAAACCAATTTTTAAATTTTATAGGAAAATATGAAATATTTATCTTCGATTCTTACTCCCATCAAACGACCGAATCACTCAAAAAAAAAACCTTGGCACAAATAAAATCTGAAACATAAAATAAACTCTTTGGTAAGTAAGGCAGACTGGTATATTTGACAGATTGGGCAGCCATTTTGAATTCCATGACCAACTCGATTTGTCCTGACTAACTCCTGTCCTTGTTCCTGTCCTGACTCCTTGTTATTTTTGAAACACGTTTGTTGTATGGGAGCCCCTTTTAAATAATTGTTTTATTTTGTTTTTAGTATTTGTTGTTGTAGCGGCAACCAAAATACATCTTCTGTGAAAATTTCAACCTTCTAGCTATTACGGTTCATGAGATACAGCCTGGTGACAGACGGACGGACGGACGGACGGACAGACAGACAGACAGACAGACAGACAGCGAAGTCTCAGTAATAGGGTCCCGTTTTTACCTTTAGGTACGGAACCCTAAAAATTAATGGTGGATGTTATGAATTCATCGTATATAGATACAATTTTTTTTTCTAAGGTATGTACACCGGTTACTACCTAGCAGATGAATTGGCAGATTAAGATCATTCTATTTTTTGTGATAAATTGTAAGGTGACCTTTTGAACAATGTTACACTTAATGTCAAGTGACGGTGTACGTACAAATTGAAACATGTACTAATTCACTTGGTGCTACGACTCCGTGTGTGAGTGTGGTAATTTATGTCTGACCTAATTTAATGATCTTACTATTTGTTACCATTCTTGCAAGCGCTTTTGTGAACTGTTATTTTTCACTGTGATAGATGGGCATTTGACCACTTTCTCTTCTGATAGTAAGTGATGATATGGTTTAAGATTTAGAAACCCCATTAAGACGAAGAAAGACGTTAGTGGAACAAGATCCGACCCGACTTCATTATATGGATTTATAGTCATTATTCCAAAAATGTTTCGGCCACAACACTGTCATAAATAGCATGAATTAAAAGTTATTTGCGCTGTATAAATAAAATTAGATGAACAAAGTTAGATTTTATATCGGCTTGGTGGCACGGAACCTTGTGATGTTCTTTCTGCATTGTAGTGGTATTTTATCTCTAGGGATAAAGGTCATTTCCAGTCGGGTTTCTTGATGCGTTATTTACTAGCTTACACACTTGGTTTCATTCGTAGTTTATTAAACTGAACCCGAAAGCTGTTAGCAGCCTGCCCTTTGAGTTTTCTAAGGTTTTCAGTTTTAACTTTGCTGCAGTCCGGTATTAAAATAAGTTTGCTATGTAATATCATTGTATATATTCATGCTATTTGAGATAAAAAAAATCAAATATGTAGATATAGGTCTTTCTTCTGTTTTCACGATGTTAGATTGATTTATTCTTGAAGAAGATATCTGTCTGTAAACGTTGAGCATTGAAACAATGCTAAAAGTAATAAACACCACGCGATCAATTTGTTCTGATTCTGTATTTCGAGCCAGTCAATAGTTGTAACACTTTTGCGCGGGTGAAACTCCGGAACGTAGCTAGTTTAAAATATTTCTAATGAGTTTAATTTTAAATATATAGACGTTTAACAACTAGATAATAATGATACCTCTAACTTGATCCAAGCCAAATTTGTCTTAATTTTTTAAATATTTTTCTTCAACAAACATAAACCTTCCTAAACAAACACCAATAAAACATACTCCAAGCGAACGACTAAAAGAAAATAAAGATCGACGAGTTATAATAATAAAAAAGGATTTTCTTTGAGCGGAAAACGTGAAAAACACTAAGAGAAATCGCGACAAACGTCGGGATTATTCAAAGGGAGGTCCCGTGGGACGTCTTGGAATCGAGAATCAAGGTATTAATCATTTATAATTCAGGGTAGCTAAGTGCCCTACTTGGTACGCGTTCGACCTTAATTTTCTTTCTATTCTGAGATCTAGTAAACATTTACAGTGACCTCTTGGGGCAGGACTAGGTTAGTAGGGATACCCAAGTATTAATGTAAATGGACGACTGGATGGTGGACTGCGAAAGAGTGCGCGACAAGGATGGTGATCTGGATTTGCAATGTGTTGAAGTGGGACGTCGAATTTTAATCAGCCTTTATAGGTAGGTATACACTTTTACTAAGATTCCGTTGTCTGTCTGTCACTAGGCTGTATCTCATATCATGAACCGTAATAGCTAGACAGTTGAAATTTTCGTAAATAATGTTGCTTCTGTTGCCGATGTAACAATTCAATTAAACCAGAATAATTTCAGTTTAACAAACGTGATTTTTTTGTGGTAATGGTACTGAACTGATGGCCACAATATGATTCGAAGTTTCAAAGTTGAAAAATATACAATATGCTGCCCTCGACATTAAGACAGTGCTTTAGGTCCTCGGTGCATAAACTACTATTAACTATTCAGCCCTTATGCATGGTTTATAAACAGGGTAGTTAGTTTGCATTCAACGTTCAACATTAAGCACCCGGTGGCATACTTTGTTTTGATGAAATATGTTTTATAGTTCATCCTGTCTTTCTACTTCTTTTGAAATTATATTACGTGAAACTGTTCTTTAGTGGGAAAATGTTAAAATTCCCAATATGTTGAACTTCCAAAATATTGAATTTCCCAAAATGTTGAATTCCTAAAATGTGATTATAAAATTATAATTTAGATTCAATTTCAGTGGTCCAATCTGAGTATGAGAAATTGTCATTATAAAATTATAATTTGGTATCAAAGTAAGTATACCTACCGATCCGAAAAAAAATAAAGTAGGGTCATAAATCGTTTTAAATTTCAGTCAGCTAACACTGAATAACAATTTATCTAAAAACCGAATTGCAACTAGAACATGTTGAAATGACGTTTAATCAATTTACAAAATGAGAATCAATTTGAATCGCGACCAGCAGCTATTGAATGTGTCCAACATTCAGAGCTAGCCTGTTGTTGTGTTTGCTGTCTAAATGTATGAAAATGAATTAATTGAATACGGTTTTAGTACGAGAATTACCTCATTTTGATATGAAAATGTATGTTTCTACTAACAGCAATACCTATAATTATGCCCAGTCATAGGAGAAAGATCGCTTCTACAATCTATGCAATCGTATATTGCAACGGTAGCCGTTTGAATTTTCATGTCGGTTAAGCAAAGCTTGGCGCGGTTATTAATTTGATGGGCGACCGATAATTGTGTGACTCATTTTCTCAAGCTCCGCCGTGCTTCGGAAAGCACGTTAAACAGTTGGTCCCGATTGTTATATTAGATAGGTCAAGTAAGAGGCCTTAGGGCGACCTGAGAACACTAACACTTGGTGAGCCATACCACTTATACGAAAAGAAAAACACTTACCATCGGGTGAGATAGTGGTCAAACGTTTTTCTATCTATAATATAAAAAAAAATAATCGCTGAATGTGTTGCTAAGCGCAAATCTCGAGAGCTGTACCGATTTTGATGAATGTTGGTAGATACCTATTAGAAAGTCATATTAGTAGGTTAGGGTAGTATTAGTAATAGGGTAGGGTAGTAGTAGGGTAGGGTAGAGTAAAAGTAGTGTAGGGTTGTAAATCTTTATATACATAACGGGCAGGACAAAGTCTGTTGGGTCAGCTAGTCATTAATAAAAAATACAACCGATGCTGACAAGTTGTCCCGCAATCTATCATGGGACTCTTTGAAATCCATTTAGCTTTTGTGCAGGCTACAAAGTTTCCGTCCATTCAGACACATTTTAAGCTATCTATTCAAAACAAAATTGCTAGTAACGCCGTCACTTATTGACTAGAATCCAGGAAAAAGGCGTTACGTTGCATTTCTTTTCTACAAATGCCTTTCGAAGACTTTTTAAAGAATTTTAGCTCTTCTTTTCATGAAAGGTTTCATTCATTCGATGTTGATTTTGAGATTAAGGGATATACACTGCTTCCCGCGGTTTTACCCGCGTAAGTCCCGATCCCTTGGGAATATCGGGATCAAAAGTAGCCTATATTACTCCTCGATAATGTAGTTTTCTATTGGTGAAATAATTTTTGAAATCGGTCTAGTGGTTCCGGAGATTACCCCCAACGTACATACTTACAGACATGTTACTAACGTTACCTCTTTATAATATTAGTATACATATGGTACCTTTTTAGAGTTTCGTACCCAAAGGGTAAAAACGGGACCCTATTACTGATTTAAATTACTGACGTTTTGGTTCCTTGTATTTGACATATTTTCTTTACGAAGATGTGTCAAATTGTACTCTGTTGTTGACACAATTTATTTTAATTTATTTATAACTCATTCTTAAAGAAAAAGACAAGTGCGCGGTCGGCCTGTATTCGAAACCACGACCCTCGGAATTAAAGTCGGGGTATCTACCACTAGACTAACACTGCTTGTAGATATATAGATACATAACAAAAATTATAATGTATATTGTATATTTCACAAAGCGCACACAAATCCTTTACAAACGCCCGAAGCAGCGAACCACAAATACCGACGTCAAATGCAATAGGATCCACAAATTGTAGGCAAAATAAACAAAGAGAATTATATTACATGAAATAGAGGTAACAGCCTTATTATTCAAGGATTTTTTCTCCGGTATTTGTTATTTCTGATAACAGTTATTTGGTCTAGAAAACCATGAGGCAACGTAAAAACTGTAACACTATTTTTTTAATATTTCTTTTCATTTTTATTGCTCAAGGCATTTTTACTATAAATATTTTACAAGGAGAAGTTTCCAAGGCAGGATTCGAACCTGTGTCCTTCGCTTGCCGGGGAGAATTTTTGATGATGCATTTCTCCTTGGAAAATATTTTTACTAGTTTTATTGTTATATAGTAGTCTTGTTTCGTTTTAACGGACACATTAATGACCTCGCTCCGCTCGCGGTGGAAACTAGGCTTTAGTTTTTCCATTGCAACCAACACTCAAGCTACGTATCTGTGCAACGTATGTACGTATTCATAATCCAGATTTTCAGCTATCTGCATACCAAGTTACATCGCAATCAGTTCAGTATTTTATACGTGAAGGAGGTACAAACATACTCTTTTACTAACTTACACACTTATAATAGATAATAGATGATATAACATTTTTGATGTTTTATCTACTTCTAAAACCATAAATCTCTTTAAAAATAACCCAAACGTGCGCTCTTGTTCACTTAAAGCAATTTCCTAGAGATACCGTGCCTAGATAAGCTAACTAATTAGTGTTTTAAGTCTTATCTTAGCACGGTAAGGTGGGGATTAGGGCGCGTTTGCACGTAGTTTTGTTGTGTTAATGCTCTGTAAGTTTGTTGCTACCTGGCGTTAGTGCTGCAGGTCTGTTTGATTTGTAACTCTTTATGCAGATATGTGAATTCTCTTTAGTTTTGGAATGAACTATACTTTATTATTAGACACGGGTCTAGATCGCGTTATAGATAATCATTGTTATTATTTACTTCGACGTTTCGGCAAACGGGTTATACCGGCCGTGGTCCCGAGAAAACACGGGCCCGTGTCTAATAATAAAAATGGACGAAAATCGTGTAAGTTTCAAAAGTGTGAACTTTACTTATGGGGAAGGATGCCAAACTCTTTTTCTCCATACAAACTTTGCAAACGTTTGTGAGTATTTGTATGTGTGGTTGTTACTCAATCACGTAGAAACCGCTGAACTGATTAACATGAAACTCGGTTTGTAGATAGCTGGAGACCTGGAATAACACATATGCTACTTTTTATCTCAATATTCTCGCGTGATCGGGACTTACGCGGGTGAAAGCGCGGGGCGCAGCTAGTAAGTTATTAGTTAAGGGGGTAATCCTCGAGTTTTTCTTGTTTGTTTTTTCATTGGTACATATTGGTTTAGGAATTAGTTGATTTTGCAAATTTGTTTTTGGGAACAGTCAATGGATGAATCAAGACGCTTTGCCTTGAACGACAACGTGTCCTCGGCTACACGCTATGTAAATAAATGAAATAAATAAATAAATTCTGTGTCCTTACATCACACAGCACCATTGTTGTTAACATGCAGTTTTAATGATTGAAACAGACTTCAAAACACAATTCACTCAGGTTTAAACAATGTAACGGCACCTAACTTGCCATACCATGAGTGAAACTAGAGAATTTCCTCGAGCATTTCAATATACAGGCAAAATTCCCAGTATCACCTACAGACATACCTATAGCTATATGCATATCTGTGGAATCACCCTGTAATGTGAATGACGTTATGAGAATGGTCTGCTTATGCTATGCTTGTTAAGATTAACATTTATTATGATAAAAAATAACATTAAAAAATTACGTCAAACGTTACTGGTTGTCGATTCTTGAGATAACTGACAGCCACTTCATGGTGAATTCCGCGGTGAGTATAAACATTGATTTGTTTATGTTTTCGTGATAGAGAATACGCTGTCCCGGTTTATGAAACCTTGCCATATGTCTGTAGTTTCGCAGATCAATGAAGTACGCAGTTGAGTTACATGCCAAAATGTGCGTCTGTCACTCGAACGCCTTCAAAGTGCAATAAGATTTTCCATAATTTTCGCCGACTAGGATCGATAATTTTCTAATAACTTTTTCAGTATGAATTAAGCTATAGTTTAAGCCATCTTAGGCGGCCTAAAACTGTAGGTAGGCCCTTACGATCGTGGTCAATAAAATAAAACAAGTTTATCAAATTTTATCGCGTAGTGTGAGATTTGTAGATTTTTGTATTTGCATTCTGTCGAAAGCGCGCTAGAGCGGCAGCTTGCGGAGAGAGATAATTTAAGTCCATTTTAAATCATGAGTGAAGACAAAAGTGACTAGTGAAGCGATATTAGAGCTTTATAGAATAGCATTACATGTCCAAATCCCAATTATTTATTACCCATCCGAAATTCCACGTCGAATTGGCATCACCAACTTTATATCCCATCTTTACTTTTAACGACTTACATCAAATAAAAGCTTAGAATGGTCACTTTTATACGTCGACGTATCTTCGAATTATCTTTGTAATAAGGGCAAGAGTTCCTTTGAGAATTATTTGGGATACTGCAGACGGCAGATTTTATAGGGTTCCGTACCCAAAGCGGAAAAACCGGACCCTTATACTAACACTCGTATTTATAGTAAACTAGCTGCGACCCACGGTTTCACCCGCGCAAGTCCCAATCCCGCGGGAATATCGGAATAAAAAGTAGCCAGTGTGTTATTCCAAGTCTCCAGCTATCTACATACCGAGTTTCAATTGGTTGAGTAGTTTCTGGGTGAATGTGTAACAAATAAGTCACTTGGATACTTGCAAACATTCTCGTTTATGATATTAATAATAGAATGGGATTATTTTTTATATAAACTACTAGCTGCGTGCCGCGGTTTCACCCCCGTAAGACCCGATCCCGTGGGAATATCGGGATCAAAGCCTATGTTACTCATCAATAATGTAAATTTCTTCTGGTGAAAGAATTTTTGAAATCGGCACAGTGGTTTTTGAGTTTATTCAATAGTTTGTATTGAATAAACTCAAAAATACAAATATTTTCTTTTTCATAATATTAGTGTAGATTATAGTGAAACGGAAGATTTATAGTCGGTAGTTTGCGATAGGTATTAAGGCGTGTGTACACTTATAACGCTAACATTGTACGATACTAACGATACCGAACAAGTAATTGTTCACCGAAGTACCCTTAACTTTGTTGCTAATTTCGTTCGCAACGGCTGTAATGTGCTGTCGACCTATGTATGACTATTGCGAGACTTTGTGGTTTCAAGAGTTTTGCTCTTGCTAAGGGCGGAACCTCAGAATACAGAATACTATTTGCGTCCTGCGTTTTCGGCCGCGATAGTCCCGATTCTGTGGGAATATCGGGACCAAGAGTAACCGTGAGCTAACCGTTAACCTCTTAGAATGAACCTCGTGAACCTCAGAATATAGACGGAGAAGTCGCATTCGAAACTTAGCGGATTCTACCTCAAATTGTTTTTTTTTTATTTTGGAGTCGGCGCAGTATATAAGTTAATATACTGCGCCGACCCCAAATAGAATTCGGCCGCGTCTACCTGACACCAACCCTTCTACGGACCAAGCAAGTTCTAGGACCTGCCACCACGCGGGGAGAACATAAGGCTTGCTAGTCTCCCTCAGATCCCATTCACCTTTTACGACACCCACGGGAAGAGATCGGGTAACCCCATTCTATGCGGGGGCTACACGGCGGAAATTACAAAATCTGTATGTGGTAATTTGAAAGGATTAAAATATAATTATCGAAGTTTCGTATTCATCAGTTCTTTTGCGACCAAAGGAAAATAAACTCACATAAGTTACAAATTTCTTAAATAAATCAAGAATCATTATTAGAATAAATCTAATTATTTTTAGTCGAATTGTTAAATGCGAATATTTCGTTGTTATGATATTATATAAAAACCGGCCAGGTGAGTCGGACTCACGCAGGAAAGGTTCCGGACCACTATCACAATTGGGTACGGATCTCTAAAATGAACACTAGACCAATCCGTGAACGTAACGCCAACGCTAAGTCTATCATTCCATCACTAGATGGCCCTAGTGGGAAAAATACATCGCGGTATTGTTGCGTTTCTATGTCAAAAATCGCGTTTGTTGTATGGGATCCCCCTTTCAATATTGGTTTTCTTTTGTTTTTAGTATTTGTTGTTATAGCGGCTACGGAAATGCATCCTCTGTAAAAATTTCAACCGTCTAACTATCACAGTTTATGAGATACCGCCTGGTGACAGACATACAGGCGGACCGACAGCCGCGAAGTCTTAGTAATTGGGTTCGGTTTTTACTCTTTGGGTACGGAACCCTAAAAATAGGTTTGGCCAAACCATAACCAATCGGTTCTGTCAGCACTTCGTATTCGTTCATCGAAAATGTGATGGTTTTGGCTTTTACAAATATTAGCTTAAAATATTACTCCGTGGCGTATGGAACTTTTTAAATGTGTAAATGTTGCTACAGGTTCGTTGGGAAATGGATTTTTGAAAGCTTTTTTTGTTGTCGAGAGGTATAGGCAATATACACGTATACGACAATGTAAGTGTTGTAACATCGTATTAGTTGTGGCTAAGCACATGGAAATAACACTGAATGGAATTGAATAATCCACGATTTCGTGGGAATATCCGAATAAAAAGTACAGTGACTTTCAAGGATTCAACTTATTTTCATACAAGTTTTAGATCTCTAAACCTTTCTGGGCAGGCTATGGTTTTTGCCGACTACAAGACTAGCCGACTAGCCGGCAATTTTAAAACCGACTAGTCGGCAATGCAAATCATTATAATTCGTGTTAGTCGTCCACCGGCATGTAGGCACCTACTTCCTTTTGTATTGTTTTCCTCTTTTGTTAAGTTATACATTTTTGCCTTGTATATATGTATGTATAGATTGTAATTTCAAAATTATCTTTTGTCATCCGGCCTTATTATTATCATTTATTTGTAAGCGTATGTTTAAGTAACTGGTATCGGGGTCTCGCGACACAGGCTAGTCCTAGTGCGAGCCCCACTGTTTGTATAAACTTGTAATTTTCTTTTTTGGATAAATAAATGTATTTGTATTGTCGTCGTCGTTGAATCGATTTAAAAAAAAAGAACATCTCAAATGGTTTAGTCATTTTCGAGTAAATAGTTGAACATCCCCAAAAAATATAGGTACACGACGAATTGAGAACCTCCTCTTTTTTGGAAATCGGTTAAAATATAACAGGGCTAATACATGTTGAGGTGCGCCCTGAGGGTTACTTCGGTTCTTTTCGATACGACAACAATACTGTCATAACGATGATTCTACTGTCACCCTACTATCAGAATGTGACAGTAGAATCATCGTATGACAGTATCGATGTCGTATCGAAACGAACCGCAGTAACCCTCCTGGTTGTGAGGTATTTGTTTAAGTTTTTATGACTTGTTACCTGGCGGTAGTCGGTAAAGTTGCCGACTAGTCGGCCCATCACTACCAAGTACCTAGTAACAAAATAAGTTCTGGGGCCCAACTCGCGTTCTTCCAAACGAAAATTTTGAACGTTCGAGAATACATCTGAAATGAAGATTTCGTTGAAATATAACACATCTGCAAAGGAACTAGTTGTCTAGGATCTATCGAAATAGCTGTCATTCGAAATGAATATCTCTTTTAGAGCTCTTCGCTCTCTCACTAAACTTCTGCTAAGGAACTAGTAGCCTAAGACCAATCGTAGCTGAACTATAGCCATTTTAAATTGAACCGGAACCAAAGAATAATTGCTAAATTTAACGGTCCTAAATTTAGAGGTACTCTGGATCAAATTTAAATTACAATAACACAACGATATCGATTCCTCAAATGTAAAAACTTAAACCTTATTTCCCAAGTGAGTCTAAGTATATAAGACTATGAAAAGCGATACAAAGTTACCACAGTTACAATAGTGCGCCTCAGTTAGTAAACTGAGGTACTGTTCGCATAAAAATGGATGACCACATTCAGATTTTCAAAAGCGAATCTTATTTATGGGGCGTCAAAACCGAGACCATTTTTTTTCAGAATGTCTGACCTCAGACATTCTGAAAAAAAATGGTCTCGGTTGCCATGTCAGATAGCAGTCGTTGGGTCAAGTTAGGGGTCTTGGAGCGATCTGAGAATTTAAGGTTAAACTTATTTTTTTCAGATCGCCCCATTCTAAACTAGGTTAGCCACACCACTATACGAAAAGAAGAAGATCTCAAATATTATAGGTGGTATACCCTACCTGTCATCTTTTTTCGCGTCCATCCAAAGGTTGCCTGGAATTAAGGCTACCTAGATTTAAGTTGTTTATGTTTTACTTTGTATTGTAATTTAGTATTTTAGTGTTACAGTAAAGAATTAAACTATCTTTCTATCATATTAAGAAGTATATCGATTTTGAAAATCTTAATGTGTTTCGAGTTTCGATGCTGACTGTACTACGCACTAACTTAGGACACACTGCGAAAACAATACCTAAATAACACGGCAACTTTCCCTAGAGTAGCCTAGCCACCGCATACGTTTCCAAACTGTAATTAAATAAGCCCTTGAAACTTGAGTATATGTAAATATCAGTTACGAAGTCACAACTTTCAGAATATGTCCCAAATGAGTCGTTACGTCCGCTGTGAAGAATTAATTTATTAGTTGGACGATTAATTTCGTTTCTCGCTTGGGAGAGTTCTGTGGTTCGCTAGTTCGAGTTGGGTCTATGGATTGGGAACTTTTGATTGACTGATTACCATTTTATTGGAAATAGAGAAAGGACCTATAATTTGTGGGAAAGGAGTGATTTTTAACCGACTTCCAAAAAAAAGAAGGAGGTTCTCAATTGGTAGCGTTTGTATATTTTTTTAGGGATGTTCAACGATAACTCGAAAACGACTTGAATAATTGAAATGATTCTTTTTTTAATTGAAAGGTGGGAGCCCCGAGATGGTCCCATAAAAAAAGATAATACGAGGATCTTCGGCGTGATGAACGGGATTGCACAAAATGCAGTATTTTTTTCACCTTTATTCAAGAGGATTTTATGTGTATTTATTATGATCAATTCAGCGATAGTCTACCAGTGAGCTAGAGGTTTGGATAGACCTTAAAACATGGGGCGTTGATAAAATGCTAATCTAAGAAAAGCAATGTGATTATAACCAGAAAAATGATTTTAATTTCATTCCAACATCGCGAAAACATGAGACATTTTTTTATCTATACTCTATAGGTACCTACTAATATTATAAAGATTTTGTATTTTGTGTGTCTGTGTTCGTTATGAATAAACTCAAAAACTATTAAACCGATTACAAAAATTCTTTCACCATTAGGTACATTCACCTTGAGTAACATAGGCTACTTTTGATCCCGATATTCCTACGGGATCGGGACTTACGCGGGTGAAACCTGAGTCTATGTTACTCAGGGTGAATGTAGCTTTCTAATGGTTAAAGAACTTTTGAAATCGGTTCAGTAGCTTTTGAGTTTATTCATTACAAACACACACACACACACACACATATACAAATCTTTCCTCTTTGTAATATTAGTGTAGATTAGGTTAAAGAAATATTATATGTAGTATATAAGTTGTCTAGTGCCCATAGTACAAGCCTTGTTGTTTAATTGCGCTGTGTGAAACGTTCTGCAATACATTTACATATTTATTTATTACAAACATACTTGCGATTGTTACTAACTAACAACAAAAGATTTTCACAAAAATAATACCAACTATTTAAAAACAAATGAAAATAAATTACAACACTTAAGGCTCATAATTTAAAATAAAAGGTCGAGTACTTTTTTGTTGAATTTATAAAACGTGATTGGTGTAATGGCATGTTGGCACGTGAACTTAACCACGGCAGATGTGTCACTGATTAGATTTGAATTTCGAACGCTAGTCACGCCATTTTAATATTTTTTTAACTTATTAGTTCCTTGCGTTAAATGAGGGATAACAATGAGCCTTAATCTTTGACGATAAGGGAAAGCTAATATTTTATTTGTTACCATTTTGTGCTGGACTCTTAGATGGAAAAAAATACAGCAGATACGTTATCTAGTCTCGGAAAATGAGACGATAAAACTGCGTCTAGCCGACGCACTAGCCTCAGTCGTATGTCGAGCCGTTGCCGCGTGAGCACGTACTGTCACACTGCGATTATCTTTTTGAAATCCTTATAAATGCCTTTTTGTTTATTTACAAATGCCTAAATCATTCTTATAGAAGATAATTTTATGAAAATGCATGTAGGTGTTTCTAGCATGTATTTTTCGAATACGCAATGCTACAATACATACGGTATCTAGTTACATCCCCACATCCTCTAAGAACGCTGACGTTGTCTGCAACTTAATTGGAAGTGTTGTGATGATCGAGGCTTTCTTAGAACATAGGATGTTTAGTCTACCTAAGTTCTCTTTAGCTCTAAGATTTATTGTAAAATTAGTATTAATCTCACTATGGACGAATAAAGACGTTCGAAAATAAATAGTTTTTTTTATAATTTGCCAAGGCTCCCAACTTGAATGGCGCAGCCGGAGCGGATTTTTAAGTGAAGTTACATAGTAAATCCAAATTAATTTACGTAATTTTCGCGAAAATCCGAATCGAACCAAATAAATATTTTCAAGACCGAGTGCAGCAGCAGTTATAAGCAGATATATCAAGGGAGAAATGGGTTCGAGTGGTTGGTGAGTAGACATCCTTGCCATCCTTAATTCGTCCTGTCTTATTCCCGTGATCTGTATAAAAACTATTTAAGGTAGTATCGCACTACACCGTAGTATCGCACTACACTTAGGTTTAACGTAGTATCGGACTACGATTAGTTTTTAAATAAATACTATCTGATTTTGAAAAGAATAATTTGTGAAAAAAATAATTTAACGTAACATTTAAACATTATATAAAAAATATTGTATAGACAAGGAAACTAAATCGTTCCTTAAATATTAGGTAGGTATATAAAAAAAAAATATTGTATAGACAAGGAAACTAAATCGTTCCTTAAATATTAGGTAGGTATATAAAAAAAAATATTGTATAGACAAGGAAACTAAATCGTTCCTTAAATATTAGGTAGGTATATAAAAAAAAATATTGTATAGACAAGGAAACTAAATCGTTCCTTAAATATTAGGTAGGTATATATAAAAAAATTGTGTAAACAAGGAAACAAAATCGTTCCTTAAATTTATTAGGTATTTAATAATATTTTATTTCAGTATTTTATTGTGTGTGTATTTTATTGTGTGTATTTTACTGTATTTTAAAGTGTGTGTTTAAAATTTAAAATGGAGCAAATCCAACTTATTCCAAAAGAAATTTTGTGTTTAATCCCGAAATTTGACGGCGAAGAAAATCTTTTAAATTTCTTCCTTCAAAAATGTGAATATGTTGTTAACAATTTCCGAGGTGCCGGTACTCCAGCACAAAATGCATATTTATATCAGTGCATTAGTTGTAGACTAAGCGGGAAAGCAGCAGTCCTAGTAAGCGAACGAAACGATATCAGAGATTGGGAACAACTCAGAGCTCTTCTTACCCAGCACTTTGGCGATCCTAGGTCCGAACAATGCATCAAAATCGAACTAGAAACCTTGCGTATAAAACCGAACGAATCTTATACAGATTTCTGTAAAAGAGTTCAAGCGCTTAAAAGTAGTTTATTTGCTAAAGTAAACCTCCTTACCGACGAGGGTGTAAAAGCAGCGCGTATGATCATCTATAACGACACTGCATTAAACGTTTTTCTGAATAATTTACCGAAAGACTTGATAAGAATAATTAGGCGAAAGGAAGTAACCATTTTAGAAAATGCCTTAAGCATAGTTATGGAAGAGGAAAATTTCACGAACCAATACAATGCATTTAATAATGTCAAACCAAACACAGCTAAGCCGATTCAACAGCTAATAATAGCACCGGCTAATACTAATAACAGTAACCATAATTTTAAATTCGGTATTCCAACAAATCGAATGTTACCCCAAAACCAGAATCAATTTTCACAAAATAGGTTTAACGTACAAAACAAATTCAATCAACCAAATACTAACTTTAAATTTGGTATCCCACAAAACCAGAATTTTAAACCAAACTTTCAACCTAATCAAAACTTCCGAAATCCAGGAAACACTAATTTTAGATTTGGTATTCCGCAACAACAAAACTTTAAATTCGGAATTCCTCATCAACAAAATTTTAAATTTGGCATTCCAAACAACCAACAAAATGTCAATAGAGGTAATCCTCAACCAGGTCCTTCATTCAATAATAACAGGACTAATTATCCTTTTGTATCTCAACAGAGACCACCACAAAACGATGTCTCTATGCGAACAGCTCGCAATAATTACATTGACGAATCCCAGAACCAAGTTTATGAAAATGAAAATATGTTTTACAATAACGAATTAGAAACCGACACAGATTTCGAACAGTACGAACAATCTTATTTCGATAACAACTTTTCTACAGAAACAAATAGCCAAATCGATATCCAAGAAATCACTGAAAGCGAACAAAATTTTTGTACTGCAATAGAGGACGCGAGTGTGAAATAATCAACCTTAATTATCATAATATAAATAAATTACCCCATATACATTTACCCGAAATAAATGCATACTTCATGATCGATACCGGAAGTACTAGATCTTTCATTAGCCCAACACTAGCCTTAAAATATTTTCGAAAATTTATTTACCGAGAACCATTTGAAGTAGTTAGTACTCATGCAAGCAGCAAACACGATAAAGTTATCTGTATTCCATTACTTATGTCATTCAGAACTAAAGGACAACATAAGTTCTATCTATACGACGTAGACAAACGTTACGATGGACTAATCGGTGCAGATCTTTTATCACAATTAGGAGCTACAATCGATATGGAAAAACAAGTTTTGAAAAATCGCAATTCTGAAATTCCCATAGTTTATAATCCCCCGTATGAAGTTCATCTGGATCCGCGATCTGAAACAAGAGTTAAAATTCCAACCGACCTTCCCAATGGCGAAGCTATTGTCGACTATCGAGAATTTAGTAAAGACGTACGAATGCCTTCAGCAATCGTTAATTGTGTAAATTCTTATGCATATACTGTAATTCAAAACGTATCCGACGAAAAATTAATGTTGTGTTTTAACAAGCAAATTAAAGTCAATAGAATCAATAAAGAAGACATTCCAGCTGAAATCGAAATCAACATTATACATGACCAAGACAATATAGAAGTAGATAACATGCTAAAACAAAATCTAAATAACCTACGGCTAGATCATCTTAACCAGGAAGAACATAACCTTATCAAAGAACTTTGTTATGAATATAGAGATATTTTCCATTGCGACCAAATTCCGTTAACACATACAGGACATGTGAAACACAATATACGTACCCAAAATGAAGACCCAATATACGTTAGGCCCTTCAGGCATCCCCCAGTTGTTAATGATGAAATTCAAAGACAGGTTAATAAAATGTTAAACGAAAACGTTATTAAAGATTCACATTCCCCCTGGTCAGCCCCCGTACATTTAGTCCCTAAGAAAAGCGACATTATAGGCGAAAAGAAATATAGGTTAGTTATAGACTACAGGCGATTAAATGAAATCACTGTGGACGATAAGTACCCTATACCTAACATCACAGATCTATTCGACAAGCTAGGAAAATCAATCTATTTTAGTACGATTGATTTAGCTAGTGGTTACCATCAAATTGAAGTTAATGAAGAAGATAGGCACAAAACAGCGTTTACCACCCAATCAGGACACTACGAGTTCCTTAGAATGCCTTTTGGACTCAAAACAGCACCAGCTACGTTCCAAAGAGCCATGGATTCCATCTTAAAAGGATTACAGGGTATACACTGTCTAGTTTATCTTGACGACATCATCGTCTACTCTGCAAGCCTTCATGAGCACATAGATAAATTAAGAAACATATTTCAGAGACTTAGAGAGACAAATCTGAAAGTAACAATGAACAAGTGCGAGTTCCTCCGAAAAGAAGTACTCTATCTTGGACACGTTATTACCAAAGACGGCCTTAAGCCCAATAATGATAAAATAGACGCAGTTCTAAAATTTCCGTTACCTAAAACACCCACAGAAATAAAAAGCTTTTTAGGATTAGTAGGATATTACAGAAAGTTCATTAAAGACTTTTCTAAAATAACACAGCCTATGACCAATTGCCTTAAAAAAAGGAATAAAGTAATCGCAGACGAAGCTTTTATTAAATCATTCGAAACATGCAAAACACTATTAACTAATGCCCCATTATTACAATTCCCTGATTTTACAAAACCATTTGTTCTTACCACAGACGCATCAAACTTTGCAATAGGCTCAGTACTTTCTCAAGGCCCTATAGGTGCAGACAAGCCAATAGCTTACGCTAGTCGAACACTTAACGAAGCCGAAACCCGTTATAGTACCATAGAGAAAGAGTTACTTGCCATAGTTTGGGCGGTAAAACACTTTCGACCATATTTATACGGCAGAAAGTTTACTATCTATACAGACCACAGACCTTTAGCTTGGTTAGGATCAATTAAAGAACCAAACAGTAAACTTACCCGATGGAAACTAAGACTAGAAGAATTCGATTACAATATAGTATACAAAAACGGAAAACAAAACCTAAACGCAGACGCACTTTCAAGAATAAAAATAAATGCCATAGATAATGAAGAAAACCTTTCTATGATAGGAAATAGTCCTCAAAGTATAGTAGAAATATCAGACTCAGATTCTCAACAAACAGAAATAATTCAAGGCAGAAAATCACCTTATTCTATCCCTTCACCATCAGAAACTACTCTGACCGGATCTGAACGACCAGATCATAATAGCAGTAGCACAGAAACAGCTCATTCAGCTTTCGATATTGACACAGACGGTATTCCCATTTTACATGAAGCTATAGACACTAAACCGCACCAAATCCTTGTATATACCTGGAACAGAGACCAAATGACCGTTAAAAATCTATCAAATAACAAGCAAAAGATTTTTGAAGTTCATATGCCTCTAAATAGATTAGACTTAGTCAAACAATTACTCAAAGAATATGTCAGACCTAAAATCAAATACTTCTTTTATTTCGAAGACCAATCATTTAGGAAACTTTTTAACGAAGCAGTTATTTCATTATTCCAAAAGAATTCAGTTAAACTCTTTGAATGTACAGACCGAGTTGTATTTATCGAAAATGAAAATGAACAACGAGAAATAGTTTTAAAATACCATCAAGGAAAAACATGCCACCGTGGTATTAAAGAAACATTGTTACATCTAAAAAGAACATACTATTGGTACAATATGGAACAAACAGTATCCAGTATAATAAACTCCTGTGAAACATGTAAAGCTATGAAATATGACCGAAAACCATTTAAGCCAACTCTTCAGCTTACTCAAACTCAAACGAAACCATTAGAGGAATGTTTTATGGACATATTTACTATCGAAGGCACAAGCTTTTTGACAATCGTAGATTCATTTAGTAAAGTAGGACAAGCCTTTGAACTATCAAACCGTAGCACACCCGAAGTAGTTAGAGCCCTAATCAAATATTTTTCATTTTACGGAACACCTAATAGAATCACTTCCGATCCAGGTTCTGAATTTAATAATACCCTTTTGAAAGAAACCTTAAGCTTTTATAAAATCGATTTACATTTAACCACTCCACATAATCCTAACTCATCAGGTTTAATAGAAAGATTCCACTCCACCATTCTAGAAATATATCGTTTAGCCAAATACGAACGTAAATTGACAGACGCTAGTTCAGTTATGACGTACGCGATCATGTCATATAATCAGACGATCCATTCAACTACCGGACTTACACCTTTCGAAGTTTTATTCGGACACACCGAATCCAACGATCCTTTTGACGTAGATTTTAACAAACAATATACACAACATTTGGTAAAAGAACATTGTCGCAGGACAAAACACTTGTATGAATTCCTAACCAATAGGATTATAAGTGCCAAAGAGCGTATTGTAGAAAAGAGAGGCGGAGAAAGAAAATTTGATCTAACACCAGGAGACCAAATATTTGTTAAAGGAGTCAATAACCGTAGAAGCAAGGATAAGCCTAGGTTTTCCAAGGCAGTCGTAACAGGCGACATAGTTAGGAACACGATCCCTATTAGACTCAAAGGACGAGACACTAAAGTACCCATTAAAGACATAAAACGTCCTCCACAGGTACGTCCTCCTGATCTTAATCCTGACGACCAGCAGCCAGGGCCTTCTTCTCAAGAAGATTGAAAAGAATCCAGGCGTACTACCAGTTAGACAGGGACTCGCGTTAGTCCAAAACGACAAATGGACATTAATTAAGGTTTTAGATTTAGAATTAGTTCATAATGATTTAAAAGTTAACGTTGATAAGTTCAACGAACTTCTTATTAATTTTGCACCTTCGCTTCACATTGACACTGTTGGCCCTGAATTAAGTAATGTAATAAACCAGGTAAACTTTATAAAGAATATAACAATTGAAAAATATCATCAATTGGTTCCGATAAACAGAATTAAAAGAGGTCTCATTAACCCTTTAGGTTCACTTATAAAATTAGTTTCTGGTAATCTAGATAACGAAGACGCGGAAAGATATAACAACCTAATTAGTGATCTTCAATCAAAACAAAATGCATTTGAAAACAAAATGACCATAATCAAAGAATTGGTGGGTACAGTAGAGCACTTCGCCAACTCTACCCGATACAATTTCATCCAAGTCACAAAGAAACTTAACGAAATTGAATTATCCATTAACAAAACCATAAACATACACCGTGTAACCACATTGTTTAACATTTTCCTACATAACTTTCAGACTCTATATACCATATTGGATGAGGTTGAAACGGCATTAGCTTTTAGTAAAGTTAATACTCTACATAGCTCTATAATAGACTCACAAGAGCTTTTGAATATTTTACAACCATTGGAAAAATCTGTTAATTTTCCTTACTCTATTATTCCCGAAAATATTTTGAATATAGAACAATGCACAAATTTAAAAGCCTATGTAAAGCAAAAGCAGATAGTATTTATCATTGAGGTTCCTATTGTTGAACAATCAACTTACGTTTACTATAAACTATATCCACTTCCTGTGTTAAGCCCTTCGAACCAAACATTCGTAATCCTACCCAAATATCCTATCCTTTTGGCAAAGGGGTCAAAAACCATATCACTATCGCAACCCTGTCCACAAATCGAAGATTCTCTATTCCTGTGTCCTGAAAACAGCCTGTCATCCTTACTGAAAGATGACTGTGTCACCTCACTGGTTCTATTCAACAAAGACGTAACTTCATGCAAACCACTACCAGTCATTGTTAGCGGCATCAGACTAGAACGCATTCAGAAAGATAGATGGATATTATTTACAGCTGAAAAAAATACAGTAACCAAATCCTGTGTAAACGAGATCCTCAGATACGATGTCCTGGGAACATATATACTTACCTTAGAAGACGATTGTGAAATCAACATTAAGCAGCTCTACCTGAAAAGGAAATTAACAAACATGGATCCTGCCCCGTATCGACCCTTACCGATGACAAACTTACCTGAAATCTCTTTTCCTGTTGCTGAAACCATACCTACAACGTATTTCGACGATGTGGACTTAACAAAATTACACGCTCTATCCTATGTACTAAATAAAAGTGAAACTGAAAGGTCAATTAACGTGAAAAGTGTCAGTGTTGGAACAATTATTTTATACTTACTTATAATCATTTTTGTAATCACTTACTTTATATTCAAATATAAGAATAAGATAATTCTTTGCCAAAACCACCAAAATTCAGAGGAAAATCATGAAAATCATGAAAGTGGTTTTGACACTGAAAGGGGAGGAGTTACATCCCCACATCCTCTAAGAACGCTGACGTTGTCTGCAACTTAATTGGAAGTGTTGTGATGATCGAGGCTTTCTTAGAACATAGGATGTTTAGTCTACCTAAGTTCTCTTTAGCTCTAAGATTTATTGTAAAATTAGTATTAATCTCACTATGGACGAATAAAGACGTTCGAAAATAAATAGTTTTTTTTATAATTTGCCAAGGCTCCCAACTTGAATATCTACTATTTTTGAAATCAAATCAAATCAAATCATTTATTCAACTGCTTGCACTAGGTAAATTACAATAGGTGTTTTACAATAAATGTGATGACCTCTAGGCCCACCATAATAGGTATACAGTCAACTTAGTAGGTAAAAATATAATAGAATGTCAATGTTAGTTAAGTTAGTATTTATAATGTCATTCATTTAATATGCTTATTATGTCAAATAGAAAATAAAAATGAAATCATACTAATTTAATAATAGACAGTAAAATTAATTATCCTTAAGTATTTGATTTGTCATTGAGAAATTGTGCAATCTCATAATATCCCTTACTCCCTAAAAATTTGTGGAGGTTAAATTTAAAACTTTGCAGGCTAGCGCAGTCTCTGATGGATCGTGGTATTTTATTATAGATAGTTGGCGCCATACAGAACACACTAGTTTGCATTAGATGGGTTTTTGATTTATGAGCGCGAAGGTCACCCCCACGTCTACTGCCTGCAGGACAACTATCAAAATGCATAGGGTTCTTGCGAACAAATACAGCCACCTCATAAATGTACAGAGAGGGCACCGTTAAGAGGTTGTACATTTTAAAATATTCTTTACACGAATCTCTTTTCTGTAAATTAAAAATGGCTCGGATGCACCTCTTTTGTGCTATAAGTACGCGCAGCTTTTCAGTAGAATTTCCCCAGAAAATAATGCCATAACGCAAGATAGATGCAACATGCCCATGGTATGCAGTTAAAAGAGTTTGCAAGTTTGCAACTGATCTCAGTCTGTAAAGGGCATATGAAAATTGCTGTAATTTCTTACATATACTGTCAACTTGCAGCTTCCACGTTATTCTATTGTCAATATTCAAACCTAGGAATTTTGCAGACTCAATTTCATTTATTTTAATTCCGTTATAATTTATGTCAATATTAAGGGGAGTGTTCTTTCGCTGCCTGAAACTAATTAGATTACATTTATTTAAATTTAATGTCAAGTTGTGGGATAATAACCAATTAATAATACATGTCAGGGTTTGATTTATGTCACTTTCTATGTTGCTAATGTTACTAATATTAAATAAGACGGTGCTATCATCGGCAAAAAGGGTGGTTGAAAAACGCGTCACCTTAGGCAGATCATTGATGTAAATGATAAACAAAAGCGGACCCAGAATACTACCTTGCGGAACACCCTGGCTCATAATTCTTTCATCAGAATCAAAGATAGTGTCAGTATGAGTTAGGTGAGATATTCTATTTATTCGTGTAATCTGCTTTCGATTGTGTAAATATGATTTTAGTAAACTATGAATATTACCCCTAATCCCACATTTGTAAAGCTTGTTCAGTAGTAAAGAGTGACTAACGTGATCAAATGCTTTGGTCATATCTAGAAATAGGGCTACGGTTAATTTACGATTGTCAACATTCAATAAAACCTTATATAGGAAGTCAAATATGGCCATATTAATCGATTTGCTTTTCCTAAATCCATACTGATTTTCACAGAAAAAGTTGGATTTTTTAAGAAAGCCAAATACTCTCTTATTTATAATTTTCTCAAAAACTTTTGCCAGTATTGGAATTAGAGCAATAGGTCTGTAGTTATTTGGATCTTTTGAGTTTCCTTTTTTAAATAGCGGCTTAATTATTGTTATCTTAAGTCTATCTGGAAAGACTCCAGCTATAACGGATACATTAACAATGTGTGCAAGAACAGGAGATATCAGTGTTGCAACGTCTTTTAGGCTTCTGGTAGAGATACCATCATGGCCAACAGAATTGGTAGTTTTCAGGGAAGTTATAATACTAAAAATTTCATTAGCGGCCACTGGTGCAAAATACATTGAATTTAGATTAAAGTCATGAGTTTTTGTTAAAATAGGATAAAATAGTTTTTGTTTTGTTTTGCATCTAAGGCTGGACATTGCTTTATTGTGGATTCGTCCTGCAATGTTTATTTATTTTATGACAAACTACCTGCGCCCCGGGGTTTCACCCGCATAAGGTCCTTAGCAGCGGGATTTACGGGATCAAAAGTATCCTATGTTACTCCTCGATAATGTAGCGTTTTATTGGTGATAGATTTTTTGAAATCTGTCCAGTAGTTTTTGAGTTTATTCATTACGAACATACAGACACACACACACACAAATACAACTCGTTTCTCTTTATAATATTAGTGTAGATGTAGATAGTGTAGAAGTGTAGATGTAGATATATAGATCTGTACAGTTACTTCTACCATGAGTTAGAACAAGTAGTAACAAAAATAAACTCCAACTGCAGCCAACATAATGTTTGATGGTGGCCAGTACAAACTGCTTTGTTCTCCGTATGTTTCATTTTATTTCAATCGCAGCGGTGTTATGATAAAGTTTCATACCAACTCAATGTGGCGGTTTAACATTCAACAATACAATTTTTGTCTGCAAACTTTCGAAAAAATAAACCGTTTTTTATGAAAATCTCAAGATGCTGAGGCGATGTTGAGAGGAATATAATATCTACCTAGTTGATAACTGAGTTCGATAGACACTTTGCAGTAAGTACATTTCTGCTTTGAAGTAACGTGGTAATCGCCAGTTATTACCTCGAAGCAGCAACGTACAACATAGAGTATAGTCAGGTAAGATCGGATACTGGGACCCCGGAAGACTAATACTATGCATAAAGTACGTTTTTTTAATTTCAGGATACAGTCTGACGTTTTGTTTATTATATTCATTTATTTATTTGACATTTTTTTCTTCAGGAATATGAGTCAAATTGTAGTCTTCAATTAAAAAACGACGTATATTAGTTATAGCGTCCCCAACTAGTATGACCACTTTGGGTATAAATGTAGTGGTCCGCTGTACCGTCAGGCCACTCCCAGGAGCAATAATCAGGGATCTGGTTTAGGCAGATCGTGTCCCCAAACGCTAGTTTGGTAAGATCGGAAAAGGGGGAAGACCGTATGACTCAAATATTTTCCAAAATAGGTGACATCTTTTAGTGTTAGCCACAGTGTTCACAAGAGCAATTCACCCCGCAGTCCATACGGTCTTCCCCCTCATCCGATCTTACCTGCCTATACTTTAGTGCCTAAGAAACTGAGTTATCAACTAGATATATAATTCGTGCTCTAACCGTTGTTACATGAGAGTTTGTTTGATTAAAACTTTTATATCGGTCTGAGTTTAATTTGACTCGGTGTTCATATTTGTTTGTGGTTACTTTGTACTGATTCGATTGAAATTTCGAGTCAGTGTTACGTGGGCGGACGAGTTGAGTCGGTTATAGTGACGGCCGACTGAAGGTAGGTACCCTTCCACCCACATGTTTGAGATTGGAAAGGTACCATTGATCTCAACCCAACCTTAACAGTAGATATGGCTTTCTAGGGAAGACAAATAAAACAAAATAATAAATATTAAATAAAATTAAATGATACTTTTGACGTTTTAAGTCTCAGTTCAGTTCTTTATTTATGGCCTTTCTGCCAGCATTTAAGGGCAATTTGGGCCAATATCACGTGAAACACTATGTGACATTTAGAATTTTACAATGTGGGTAGGAATGTACAAAAAAAAATGGTGGCGAATTTTTTTGCAACTCCATGTGAGCATCTGATTGCAACGCGATAATTCCGTGTTCGGCACTGTTATTATCTTTTCACGACACTCGTTATCTTTCATGAAACTAAATTGATTATTATGCCACCAAAACTAAGCAATTTACACGCAAATAACTAGATTTTACGAAAATAAAATCCAGGACCTCGCGTTCACCAAGGCGTCTCTAACAGAACTCCGTTTTAAGAGGATAGTCTCCATTCTCTTTCTCCATACAAAGGTAGTTTAAATTTTCCTCCCTGTATAAAGACATTAGAGCAAATATGTTTATGCCATAAAACCTATATCTGTCATGATAATGCATCCACCTTTGTATTTTTTTTTATTTTCTAATTAAAATAATAATAAAAAACAGTAAAATGAAAAAAATAAAAAGGTAGATGCATAGTCATAGGCGACGCCGTCGGACCCAACCGGGAGTGTCTCTGGATCATCTCCGCTGAAGACGTCAAGGATGCGATCATACAGTTCACGATTAATGCTACTACTTTTGAGGTTCGTCTTTTGATCATTTAGTCTTATTTGTGAATGTTCGTATTTTCTGCCTACCCTAGCATTCTTCCTTAAGTACACGTAAATCGGTTTTTTAAACTACTGCGTCACCGTGGATCAACGATCGCCAACGATGGCTTCGTTTCTCCTACCTAAACGCGTGATTCAGGATTTCAAATTCAACGAACTTACTATTGGTTACTTACTATATTTCCTATTGGACAGCGGTTAATCTAACTTCTAGATGTGACCAATGGAAAATGAAAGATTCCGATCTTCGGTATCGGACCAGGGAATGCCTGGTCCGATCGGAAACGTATCTCCGTCTCGCTCAGCAAGATTTAATATGAAAGAGACAGGCACACTAATTTCAATTATTGGTGTTGGGTCGGGGGCTGTGAATACACAGACCCCACAGTTGTTCTTGAAAGACCTTTGTTGTCGAGTTTTGGGCCAGCAAGTACAGTAATTGTGACTGCTTAGTATTTTATTTCAGTCAGTAACGTTGTTGTTTAGGTCCCGTGCGACGAGAACGCAGTATACGTGTACGACGGTCTCGGCGGCGTCCCGGACCTCACTAACAACCCTCAGAGCCAACTACTCGGTGTATTCTGCGACGGCGCCACCTCAGCCGTGGTCGAGGCTCGCAGCGGGAACCTCACCGTCCACTACAACCAAGGACAACCGGACCAGGGTTTCGAGGGCGTCTATAGAGTCCTCGCCTGCGACGGGTACTGTAGTTGGCCGCGCGTCTGCAACAAACGACACTGCGTCTGCAGGGAAGGTTACGCTGGCCCAGACTGTGAAACTGAAATATGCCGTAATAACTGCAGTAAATCCACTGGAGCGGGTGTTTGTGATGCGAGCTACGGTCGATGTCTGTGTTCTGATGGATATGGAGGCGATGACTGTTCAATAAAGCTTGATAAAACTCAGCTGGTTTTCACAGAGCTTTTTAATTCGGAATTCCTCTCGGATGGCCTGGATCATCTCCGAAAGACTTTACCTCGATTCGGTCACACTTTAGTAGCGGATAGGCGGGGTTTATGGATGTTTGGTGGGTACTCTTTGTCCCACGGACCCCTGAACGATATCCGATTCTTCGATACGAAAAACAACACTTGGATGCAGGTGACAGTCGAGGCCACGCCTGACGCTAAAATGCCCGAGGGAAGATATTTTCACGCGGCTGAGATATATCATTCAAAACAAAATATTTACATTTACGGCGGGTTGAGTTTGCAAGAGAAGAGCGAACATAATAATAAGACGTTGGGAGACTTCTGGCAGTTCAGCTTGAAAGATCAGCGATGGGGCAACATCAAAGGGAAAGAAGCCCATCCTCCTCCCTTAGCCGGTCACACGATTACATTGCAGAAATATCAGGATTACGAAAGTTTGGTTTTGATCGGCGGCTTCTCTTTGGAAGGTGGTTTCATGGCTGACACCTGGGAATTTGACCTTGATAATGAAAAGTGGATAAAACTGAACTGCGACGGTTCCGTACCGGTCGGGATTATAGGACACAGCACCGTTTATCACGCTCCATCACAAAGCTTGTACATAAGTTTTATGGCATAAACATATTTGCTCTAATGTCTTTATCCAGGGAGAAAAATTTAAACTACGATTGTATGGAGAAAGAGAATGGAGACTATTCTCTTAAGTCTCATTCATCGTCTCAGCACTTCCATCGATTCATTTTTACGATTACACCATGGACGTAGATGAAATACATCTTTCTTCTGAAAAAATGTCGTCCTTTACTAATTCGATCACAGCATACGTGAGCTCAGCAGCTCCCACACAGTTTGACAACTGAGTTATTGATGCGTCCGTGTGAAGTGTCACATTATCATAGTAAATCTAGAATGATTGATAGGAAACTAGCAGGGACTTAGGTAGTGGTTTTAAAGCCGAACGGCTGCTGGCTAAACTAAGCAGCAGTATTAAATTCTAAAAACTAAAAAAACCGGCCAAGTGCGAGTCGGACTCGCGCACAAAGGGTTCCGTACCATTATCTATACAACAGATTTTGTTTTGAAAGATAAATTGTGGTTTACGATTTATGACGTTTAAAAAAAAAACCACTTAATAGATCTCGTTCAAACCAATTGTAATTTTTACTTTTATCATTCCATTATTTTAGAAGTTACAGGGACACACATTTTACCACTTTGGGAGCGTCTCTCGCGCAAACTATTAGGTTTAGAAAAAAATGATATTAGAAACCTCAATATCATTTTTGAAGACCTATCCATATATACCACATGTATAGGTTTGATGAAAAAAAAATTTTGAGTTTCAGTTCTAAGTATGGGGAACCCCAAAACTTTGGTACTTTTTTTCTAATTTTGTGTGAAAATCTAAATGCGTTTCACCGGATACATCTACTTACCAAGTTTCAACAGTATAGCTCTTATAGTTTCGGAAAAAAGTGGCTGTGACATACGGACGGACGGACAGACAGACAGACAGACAGACAAGACGAATCTATAAGGGTTCCGTTTTTTGCCAGTTGGCTACGGAACCCTAAAAAGGTGAAAACTAAGGAACATTTTGGTACTTACAAGTTTGGTCACAAAATCCAGATTTGCCTGCATCTTTTTGCAGTGTTAACCTTGATTTTAATTTTACTTTAGTAGTGGTGGGCCTAAAGGCCATCATATTTATTTTATGACAACTATTCTGGACCCGGGACGCTTGGCGATGTCGATGACGGCCGCGAAACCGTTGGCGAAATTGGCCGGAGGTTGCAGAAGACCGCGATAGGTGGAAAGAAATAGGGGAGTCCTTGCCCAGCAGTGGACTATCCAGGCTATTAAAAAAAAGTATTTTACCTACATAGTGCAAGCTATAGAGTTATTATGTACCAGTACGTGCAAGCAGTTATGAATTGAAATTATAACGGTCTTGCTTGACAGACAGACGGACGGACTTGAGATTCGGTACCCTGAAAAGAAATATTCAAACTATTATTTAAAATGGTAACTAACTCACATTCGGTACGCCCCCACATCACCAAATATAGCGAGATCAAATTTTCAATGGGTACTAAATTTCTCATTGATTTCAAAATATTAGACAGGTAGGTCTAATATTTTACCTTTTACCTACGCTTTACCTTATACAACGAGAGACTACCAACAACGAAAGAATTTTTGAAATCGGTTCATTAGTTTCGGAGCAAATTTGTTTCAAAGAAAGAAAAAAATCGTTTTTCTTCTAATATTAGTATAGTATTAGTATAGTATAGATATTTACCCATACTTGGTACGCCTCAGACACCATCGAATATTACGAAATCAAATTTTCAATGGGTACCAAATTTCTCATTGATTTCGAAACAAGGACCTATACAACGATAGACTATCTACAACACGTAGAGGTGTATCTTCAACAAAGACAACTGTGTAATATGTTTACGATTATTTAACCCTCCAGAGTCGCACGTTGCCTTACATTAGGAGTGGTTAATGAAATAAGGGTAGGTACTCGTCGCCGACCGGAGACACGGCGCGGACGGTAACAAGTTGAGATCGTGACGGAGACTGTTTGTGACGTGATAATGCGATGTGTGGGTTAAGGTGTGAGGGGTTAGCGGTTAAAAATGATACCCTACTCTCTCTCAAAATTTTAGATCAAAAATGTAAATATAGAACTTTTAATATCAAAGGAAAAAGTAAATAAAAAGCTGTCGCTTTTAAATGAATGTAGGTATAAGATTTTTGGTAAAATTTACATAACATTGATCTAAGATTCTGAGACAGAGTATAGTTGTGTGATGTAATGTAATGCGTGAAGTAAGTAAACGAGTATTTTTGTTATTCCTTCAAGTGAAAACACAAGAAAGATATCTGGATTAACGCATATTATACTTTTTATACCCATATTCCCGTTTAAAGTTTATTACACTGATTAAAAAAAAAACTTATGCAGCTAAGATATAATTTGCCTCCGTAGTATTGCACCCGTACAATCTCGCCGAGTACGAATTATTGGAACATTAAAATAAAACAATAAAAGTTGAATTTGGATTAAATTTACTGGCAACATCTTTCGAAAGTTGAACCACTTCGCTCTCGCCCCCAAATTACACCACACAAAAGACGTAACACCGGTAAGTTACACGATACTAACAAATAACTCTTAGAAACGTTATAGCACGATAAACACGCAGTTTCGACGCGGCACGTATGTCTTCCCTTAACAAATTAAACGTTAGGAATTTCATTGTACGCGACAAAATACTTAATGTTGCCCCCGTGTTGTATGCAAAATTTATGTCTCAAGTTAAATTTGAAACGACTATTGATCTTACGAGGTTCTTCAGCGATTCGCTTTGTTGTTTGTTGGTTTTGTTAATCGTATTTGTTTTTTAATCGACTTCGTAAAAAGGAGGAGGTTCTACATACCAAAAAAAAGTAGTTATTTGTCTAATACTAGCAGTGCCCGCGACTTCGTCCGGCTAATTTTTTTGAAAATATAAAATAACCTATAGCCTTCCTCAATAAATGGACTATTCAACACTGAAATATTTTTTTCAAATCGGACCAGCGGTTCCTGAGATTAGCGCGTTCAAACAAACAAACAAAAGAACTCTTCAGCTTTATAATAATAGAGAAGAGATAGAGAAGAAAAGATAAAGATACCTAATTTTATTTTAATTTATTGAACATTGTTGTCACGGAAACATTGTGAAAAAACCAACATGTCCTAGGACTCACCAAGCGGGCTAACAAAAACAAATGAAAAACTTTAAACACAATTCATGGACAACTCACAGCCTAAACCACCACGCACTGAATACAAACTGAAAATGTAGGAAATTCAACTGCCAGGCCGGATAGACTGAACAGATCTGAATCAGATCAGATCAAACTGAACACGTCTGTTTAGTTTGGTTGAGTACGGCTACGTTACAAAACCAGACAAATGGAACCATAAAAAATCGCTTTGAGTCAAAACTTTTATAAAATGATTAATAATATAATATTTAACTTCTATCTTTTTCTCACTCATTCAGAATGTCATAAATACCGAAATCTCGATCTTGCTTCAATAAAAATAAACCTTGAAATAAAGACATTTTTCGATTTTAATCGCGTGGTTTTTATAACTTTTAGCATACGCTCAACGTTTCGAGACCAAAAGAGAGAAAATTAGAGAGATAGAAAATTAATTAATTTTTAATTTATTATAAATAGGCACAAAATTCAGTGCGAGACCTCCTGTCCATATAATTCAGGTTAGTGTATTCCCCCAACTATGTAAAAATGTTGGCGATTTCGCATTATTCATAAAAACGGTATATTCCGTTTAGGTAGGTTATTAGCTAAATAACAAAAATGTTTATTACAAAATGGAACAGAAAGTATTATTTCTGAAATATTTTCACAAAAACGTTACATAGTAACGAGGTTCCTTTGTAAAATTAGTTTTTACAGTCGAATGAAAAATTTTAATTAAATAATTCAATATTTTTTACGTTGAGTTTGGTGTAAAATTTCGGTTAAGTTCTAGTGCAGTTAAGTTCGTAATGGGGTTCTAAAGTTTTAGTGCTTTATTTGGGATGTTAAGTTTAAGTAGTTGAACTTTTAGGGTGGAACTGAGGTTACGAGCTAAGTAATGTTTTATTGGAGTATGCTGGTTTTCAGTTCTGCTGGTGTAATTTTAGATTCTTTTTAGGGTTCCGTACCTAAAGGGTAAATACAGGACCCTAATACTGAGACTCCGCTGTCTGTCTGTCTGAGATACACCATACTGTATCTCATGAACAGTAATAGCTATACAGATGAAATTTTCACAGATTATGTATTTCAATAGCCGTTAAAACCAGAAATGAAAAGGTTTTCCGCCAAGCACATGGAACCGGTTTGGGAAGTAAACCGGTATCCGAGCCTAACACCCGTATTTATAGATGAATCTGGGTGATCCCGCGGGGTCGGAACATACACGGGTGAAACCGTGGTGCGCAGCCAGTTAACTATTAATACGAGTGTAACCCCCGTATTTATAGATGAATGTAAGTGATTACTTTGGCTAAGTAATGCCCTGTCTCGCTCAAGTCAACGAAAATGTGACAGACATATTACTTAGACGAGTAATTACTTAGAATTAACTATAAATTTTAATACGAGTGTAAGACTGTAATATTTCTAATTGAAGCGTTTGTTCTAGACTAGACAGTAAGTTCCAGAGTTTACACCTAAGTTAAACACAGTTTAACGATGTTGTAACTAGAAACTGCATGCGCTATTTAACTAACTTTACACAAACAAACTAAATTCGGATTAGTTGTTGACTTCCAATTGAAATTTAACACTTTTCGTTTTGTTTAGGTTTATGCAGTGCAGGTGTTTAGGGATGTGGTAATCTTACTGGAACGGATAAATACTAGAGGGCAGCACTGGTAAAAATAAATCGCGATATCGTTGTGTTAAGAATTTGAAATCACGTTTATTGTATGGGAGCCCCTTAAATATTTCTTTATTTGGTGTTATAGCGCCTATAAAAACACATCATATGTAAAAATTTCAACTGTCAGACAGACAGCGGAGTCTCAGTAATAGATCCCGTTTTTAACCCGGAATCGAACCCGCAACCTTATGCATTGCAGTCCGGCCTTTCCCCAATGTGCCACAGAGGCCGTCATAAACAATGATTAGGTATAGTAACGTTGCCAATATGTACGTTTTCTTACTTTAAACGTAATTATCTTCTGTCGGTCTGTTTTTGAAAATAAAAATACAAGAAAATTAAATTTCAGTGTTCAGACGTAAGAAATCTACCTCAAAAGATTGTTCAGAAGTAAAAGAGAATTTTTCTATATTTTGTCCTTGAATTTGCAAACCTTAGACATTGAATCGGTCGATAGAACTTGTTACATATACTTTTCAGTTTTAATTTGTCTCTTAAGTTTTATTTTAAGTTTTTTTATGTGCAAGTTGGACTCGCGCACGAAGGGTTCCACGCAACGCGAGCGTTAAATTTTTTTTAGTACTGGCGCAAGTCTATCACTCCATCAATAGATGGCGCTAGTGGTTAATCGCGGTATTGTTGTGTTTCTTATGTCAAAAATCACGTTTGTTGTATGGGAATAAATATAGATTTTTCTTCTGTTTTCGCGATGTTGTATTGAAATTAAAGACATTTTTCATTTTTTTTTTGGGAATAAATATTTGTTTTATAGTATATTTGTAATTGTAGCGCCTACAAAAAGACATCGTTTGTAAAAATTTCAACTGTATCACATGTGATATACAGCCTGGTGACAGACGGACAGACAGACAGACAACAAAGTCTCAGTAATAGGGTCCTGTTTTGGGGTACGGAACCCTAAAAACAAACATCGATCGTAGTACATATCTGCCGATCAAAATTACGCAGTCTAAAAGATCTCAATTTTGGTCTTTTCTACACAGTTTTATAGAAAATGGTGGGTCGTAACAATAATATTTTTTCTGTATTCGAATGGCATAATCAAAAGAAAATATCGAAGGGATATGGTTACAGTTCGCCCGGAGCTCGCCTTTTGATATAGAACCAAGAACAGTTTTTGTTTTTACATTCTTAGAGATATATGAACCGTTTCTGGTTACTTTGATAAGATTCTTGGCGACTTTTTAGGGTTCCGTACCCAATTTGGAAATATTACATAGTTATGAAATGCACAATAAATGAATTCTATTCTATTCTAATTGTGACCTTTCTGATAATAGTACGGAACCCTTCGTGCGCGAGTCCGACTCGCACTTGTCTTTTTTGTTTTTACATTCTAAGGGATATTTGAACCGTCTCTGGTTATTTTGATAAGATTCTTGGCGACTTTTTAGGGTTCCGTACCCAATTTGGACATATTACATAGTTATGAAATGCACAATAAATGAATTATATTATATTCTTATTGTGATATTTCTGATAATGGTACGGAACCCTTCGTGCGCGAGTCCGACTCGCACTTGTCCTTTTATGTTTTTACATTCTTAGGGATATTTGAACCGTTTCTGGTTACTTTGATAAGATTTTTGTAGATTGTTTTAGGGTTCCGTACCCAAAAGGTAAAAATGGAATCTCAATACTGGGACTCCGCTGTCTGTCTGTCTGTTATCAGGCTATATCTCATGAAACTTGACAGTTAAACTGTTGAGAACAAAATAAATTAAATATATTAAAGTTATTCGCAAAATTACCGCGATTTATTTTTACCACTAGCGCCATCTAGTGATTAACAGGCGTCAGTTTGTGTCAGTCGTTGCGTTCACGGATTTCGCTCGGTCTAGTGTTTATTTTAGGGCTCCGTACCCAATTTTATTGTGATAATGGTACGGAACCACTCGTGCGCGAGTCTGACTTGCTCCTTGGCCATTTTTGTTTTTACATTCTTTGGGATATTTGAACCATCTCTGGTTACTTTGATAAGATTCTTGTGGACTTTTTTTGAGATTACTATTTAGGGCCCGCAGGAAATTGAACAGAAACAGTTTATCCTATCCTACTCATATTCATAAAGCTGAAAGTTTGTGAGTATGTATGTGTGTGTGTGTTTATGACTTAATCACGTAAACCACTGAACCGATACCACGAAATTAAATATAAATAAATAAATATTGCACGACGTTACACACAGCGCAATCTAGCCCCAAACTAAGCACTAGGGTTGTACTATGTATATTAATATATCTTATATATAATATATCTATCTATATATCGAAACACGATATATAGATAGCTAGAGACCTGGAATAACACATAGTCTACTTTTTATCCCGATTTTCCCGCTGATCGGGACTTGCGCGGGTGAAACCGCGAGTCGCAGCTAGTCTTAACAAAAACTACTAGATTAATAATCGAAATTTTGCTTTAATTATCTCTGAAAAATAATGTACCTACATAAATTGAAAACCTTAAACCACATTTTGAACGCAAAACAGAAATAAAATTATCTACTCTCGAAATTTAACTCATTATTTACATGTCTCTTCTTCAGGATTGACTGAAAAAGAGACCTGTAAAGGTCTCGAAACGTTGAGCGTTGAAACAATGCTAAAAGTAATAAAAAATGATTTTAATTTATATCCAACATCGCGAACCAGAAGAAAAATCTCAAATTACTATTTCACCTCACTTATTGGTTACCTGGAAGAGATAGCTCTTAGGCGATAAGGCCGCCCATTGTTCCACACTAGATTTAAGTTATTCTACTTGTATATTTTATATTACACTAAAGCGTTTATCTATCTATCTTTCGCATTTCGAAAAAACAAACATCGATTGTATTCATAGCGCGAAGTTTTTTTTTTATTTACTTACAATTACGTTTATGTTAGGTAAACATAATTTGCAAATGGAATCCAGTTCGTTTGTATATAAAATGTATGTGAAAAATATTTTCCCTACAATTCTAAACAATGAAATGAAATGGTGTTATTTTAACCAATCTACATAAACATTGAAAAATTATATATACCTACCTACCTAAACCTTTTTCCTCCTTACTTACAAACGATGATTAATAGATGGCTAAGTTATATAACGTTTGTTTCTTTTTGCCAGCTTTGCAACTCCCCCCTTACTTATAAACGATGACTAAGTTTATATATTGTTTGTTTTTACTGTGACATGAAATTTCAAAGTTAACAGACAGTGACAAACGTTACATAAACTTAGTCTTCACTAATATTATAAAGAGGAAAGATTTGTATTTGTGTGTGTGTGTGTGTATGTTCGTAATGAATAAACTCAAAAACTAGACCGAATTCAAAAATTCTTTCACCATTAGAAAACTACATTACCCTAAGTAATAGGCTACTTTTGATCCAGATATTCTCACGGAATCAGGACTTAATCCGAAACCGCGGGACGCAGCTAGTTGTTAATAAAGGCTATCTTTAAGTTCGGAGTAGTGAGAACATGCTTTGTATTTTTCCGTGACAAGAACTTTCAAAGTTGACAGACAGAAACAAAAATGGTAAAATTACTCCGACCTTACTCCGCGTCAATTAAAAAGCTATTAAGTTCACACGATTTGTTAACATTTTTTTTTTAAAGAAAAGTCAACCGGCATCCATCTTTTTATCCTTTATCCAACTATCAAGGGAACGCCAACGCCATAAAAACTAAATAAAAGATTCCTAATACTTATAACTCGTTAGATAACTCTTGAAGTTTATAAGGGTGCTGCTGGAGGCTGTAGTAAGGCGAGCCATCCGCGCTCCGATTGCGACCGATAAGAAACAAAGTTTGCTAGGCTAATGCGATATGTTTGCGACTTGTAGTGTCTTACTGCTTCACCTGTATAAGTCAAGATTTACTAAGACAAGAAGATGAAATTTAAGAAATTTCTCGGTTATAATCGCGTAGTGTTTATTAGATACTTTTAGCATTGTTTCATTTCGAGACCTTTACATGTCCCTTCTTTAGGATTGACTGAGATGTGATTTGTCTCCGATGTGATTGCTAAAAGTAATAAACACCACGCGATTAAAACCGAAAAAATCTTATATTTCAATACAACTTCGCGAAAGCAGAAGAAAAACCAGAAGATGAGGTCTAGATCGAATACCGCGACATTCGCTCCGAAACGGGATTTCTTCCACTGTTCCAGTTTTTCTTAATTCTCATTCAAATCGGTCAAGCAGTTCAATATAAGTACGGCCGGCCCTATCAATAATAATCTAAAAAATATTATGTCGCCTCATCGTTACTTCCCATCAAATGAGATGAGGTCAAATGCAAACCATACGAATGTGTAAAAAAAACGTATGAAAATTAAATTATTTAATCTTTTCTATGCCAGTGGGACACAAAAGGTGATCCAGAAAATATTAAAAAAGATAAGTTTAAATTTCGATTGAGTTATTGGATTAGTATAGATCAGTGAACATGATAGCCACTCTTCTTGAAAATTGGAAGAGCGCCCAATCTTTGAATTTATTTTAAAAATCACTTGGTTGCCTTTTTGTGTCTAACAGAAACATAGATTAGACTCTAATCTAATCTAGTTTTCGAAATTTAGGACTCTGGGTCTTTGGGGAGTAATACGTTCTGTTACGAAGCCGGAACCAGCTATTAAGTAGGATTGGTCATATTCCGACTTGTTATCTTCACACGGGACTGAAATCATTAGCAAACAAATAGCTTTAAAATTTGCATGCTATGCCTTAGACCTTATATAAAATTCAAAGTACTGACTGACTAAACTTTAAATCAACGACCAGCCTAAACCGCTGCTCCTAATCACATTACACTTGTATCATAAATCGGAAAGTTTATTTGTAAATATATTTTTTTGTTAATATTTACCGTCAAATGGCTCAATCGATTTGGATAGTAATTTGTTTAAGTAATGGAGAGTAACATAGGACTCTCGGGACCACGGCCGGTGTGACCCGTATGCCGAAACATCGAGGTAATTAATAAAAATGATTATCTACAACGCGATCTAGATTCGTGTCTAATAATAATGATAAACATAGGATATTTTTGATTCCGATAATCCCGCAGAATCGGGGCTTAAGCGGGTAAAACCGTAGGGTGCAACTCGTTAATTAGAAAGACAATGTCAATGTCAATATTTTGCATATCACAGAGTTTTCCCCATATATAAACAGTAAGAACAGTCTAATCAGCACCCATTGAAACTTTCTTAATAAATGTAACCATTCCACGGAAGAGCCCCATAAAAAAGTCGCATACAATTAAGCAGAATAGCGTCAGAAATGCCACGCATTAAAATACGAAAAAATTAAAACATTTTTTACGTAACAAGGCCACAATTACGCACGCAAAGTTTTAATACGTTTATCTCGTTCAGTCGGGCCGTGTATGTTTATCTTTAGATGCCTACTGTCTACCCTTTGAGCACTTTTCTTATGTATGAAGTTATGTGTGTGTTTGATTTTCTTTCGAAGCAGGCTGCAGATTTTATTATCGGTTGATAGGTGGATGATGCGAGTGGTCGCTCACACTTTTGAGGGAAAATCATACGTTGTAAATTAGTTAAAACTGTTCGGTGATTTACTCTGCCGCAACACATTAAATAAAAAATAGTGATGAGACTAGTTTTTCCTTTTCTGTTACTTTGCAACCAAATTTTAATAATGTTTTAATATGTTAGGTACTCGTAATGTTATAATAATATAATATTTCCTGTTACAATTGTGTACCTAAATTAGACAAATAAAGCATAGTTCATTATAATTTCCTCAAAAATTTAAAGGGAACGGCCGTACCGCGGGTTTTCACGAACGATAAACCGTAAACTTATTTGATTAAAACCGCAGAGGAAATTTTAGGCCGTTTGTTCTTTTGTTAAAAGCTAAAAGGGGTAAGGCGGCTTATGTGTTTCTTTACCTCGATATTTAAGTGATCCCACAGGCCACAGATCGATTTGAAATTAATGAAAAGACGTTGACGAAGATGAAATAACGTTTATTCGTAAAAAAATGTTAGCAACCTCACTTATTAATATGTGGAGAAAATGTCTACTTTTAAACTTTTTTATAAATTAGAGATGAGTGTTTGACCATTAACTTGAGGTAAGTTAATGGTCAAATGCAATAGTACCTAAGTGGTATGGTCTAAGATGTAGCATGCTCATCTAGAATAATTATGATGGCAATGGAACAAAATCTTACCTTGCTTCCATATCTATCTGTTTTGCGGTTTATCGTTCGCGGAAAAAATCCACAGTACGGCCTTTTCTAAAAAAATGTTGGGAAATAAAAATATAATCAAGCGATTGTGGAATATCGGCCGATAGAAGTCTGGCATATGTTTCCACCCTATGAGCACTTTTCTTATGTATGAAAATTATGTATGTATGTTTGTTTTTGTATATTAGTTCTCTCTTCGTTCGGTCTCTCATTGTTCTTGGTCGTGCCATAATTTTGTTTGTTAGCAAAGATGGATTGGTATTTACATTTCGCTTGGATTGCGTAGGAATTTCAATTTGCTTTTTTGGTTAAGATGTTCCCTTTGTTGGGAGGCTTTATTTGTTTTAGTAATTCAGTTTCTGTAGGTACTTACTTATTACCTTTAGTTTTCAGTGATTGTTAATTTAATAATTTGTTTATTGAGTTTGTACTGCCTATGGTGACTTTAGCAGTTTATTATTTAACTATTATTTATTTTTAGCCTATTTTGTCCCACTGCAGGGCAAAGGCCTCCCTCCCTTCTCTCCACTCTTCCCTGTCCAGTGCTAGTTGGGCCCAGTCCCTATTGTGTTAAGCAGTTTACCTTGATTTATTTTTATAGTGTTTCCCGATTGTGCACGGTGTACGTATGTTTTGGCCTCCCACTAGAAATGAATTTAAAATGAAATCGGAGAAAAATAACCCTAAAATTTCTTAATTTTCTTATTAATTAAAATACGAAATAAAAAAATCTTCCACCAATCCCAGCTTTTGAAAACCTTATCAAATTTCCGGTATAAAAAAACTAACATAACGTTAATAAATAAAAAAAGGTTTACCGTAATCCTAAGTTTTATTTATGCCACCGTTTTATCAACTTTTAAAGGGACGCCACGTTCAAAAACTTTGCAATTTCCGTAATATTTTTCGACCGAAAAATTACATTACGCTAATGAATTTAAGCAATATAGGCGTCGGGTCGGCTTGGGCGCTTATTTGCTGGGGTTTTTTTTTTCGTATACATTTTGAACAGTTTAAAGGGCCGCGTTAGACGGGGTCAGTAACATGGCAGTACAGTAACACAATCCAGTGTTTAGTCATCCTAAAATTATGACTTTTGTAGCGCCACGGGCGATCACCTACCAGTGACGTGGAAGTATGCAGGTTCGATTCTCTTATAAGTGTTTTGCTGCCCATAAATGCTTGTTTCTATTTATGTAATAAAAATATTAAAGTGATACTAGCTGCGCCCCGTGGATTCACCCATGCTAGTCTCGATATCGCGGAAATATCAGAATAGAAACCCTATTGTTCTCCAGCTATCTCTATACCAAGTTTCATCGCAATCTATTCAGTAGTTTGTGCGTGAAAATGTAATAAACATAATTATTAGTATATTACATATTACGTCGTGTGATATCAGGCAAACCTCTTGGCCAATGCTGGCTTGCTCTTGCAAGTCAGCATTGGTCTGGGTCACTCAACTATGTTCCCATATGTTACTGACCACCTATAACTCAGCCTTTAGTTCGAAATATTCGCGTTACCGAAATTATATTAAAATTCGATGGGTGACCCGTCGCGTCGCGATACGATGATGCAATTATGCACCGATATTGCTCGAGGTTCAAATCCATTAGGTGTAATTTAGCTCGAGCGGTACCGTTAGCAGAAACATCGACTATATTTCAATGGGCCAATGGATTTGAGGCCATCGAATTTCAGACTGGTATTTTTGTATTCATAAAAGTTAAGTGTGGGTTATAAATTTATAATATAATAATTATTACTATCCTACTAATGTTAAGTGACATGTATGCTATTATGAGAAATAAATAAATAGGTTCAATGAAAAGAAAATGTAAAAGATTGTGTGTAAGTAAGCAAGCGACTAACGAATATGTTTGACATTGTGAAGATGTATTATGCAAATAGCTGGAGATTTTAATTAACACGTAGATTTTATCTCGATATTCCTGAGGGAACGGGACTTACGTGGGTGAAAAAGCGAAGTGCAACTAAAAATTTTAAGGAAACAAATCCCCAAGCTTCTTTTTCAAAGGTGAGTGTTAGCGATCTGCGTCTCAGAGCTCGTCAAAATAGACGAACAATTGAATTTACAAAATTTAAAATAAAGAGGGCCGATTTTTTCCTTGACGAATCCTAAAAACACAATAAATCCATCTAAAATTAATTCCCAAATACAACAATATTAACGAAAAAAATACAGGATCGTCCATGTTTTGACGAGGGATTCGTGTTCGGGGAAGTGAACGGAAAAATCAATTACTAGCATTCCCCAGGCTGGTATTAATCTACTGTCGATATCTGACATGCACCCGGATACTTGTATACCGACTGTTGTGTATTCTGTGGCTAGGGTAAATACGGTCAAGGGTAAGAAGATATAAGATACATCGTCAATGCTTTTTAGAATAGATTTAGGGTTCTGTACCTATAAAGGTAAAAATGGAACCCTTATAAGATCACATTCTTATCTGGCTAACTTCCTGTGTGTGTCACCATGCTAGTGGTGTTATAAATTCAATAGTCGGCCATTCTCAGTCAGCCATCGCTTATTCATTGCTTCACGAAATCTTGATTAGGGCATAATTTATTAAATTTACTCCTACCTATTTGTTAGAATAGAAACCCTTTAATATCTGTTGGTATAGCGGCACAGAAATACATCATCTGTGAAAATTTCAACTGTCTAGCTATCACGGTTCATGAGAAACAGCCTGGTGGCAGACGGACAGACAGCAAAGTCTCAGTAATAAGGTCCCGTTTTTAGGCCTAGTGTACGGAACCCTAAAACTAAATTACTAAGCAACAAACGATTATAACGGAATTTGTCTCTCAGAATGGTGTTATAAATTCAATAGTAGGCCATTCTCAGTCAGCCATCGCTAATTCATTGCTTCACGAAATCTTGATTAAGGCATAATTTATTAAATTTACTCCTACTTATTTGTTAGAATAGAAACCCTTTAATGTTTGTTTTATCGTAATTTTAAAATGTAATTATAATACCCGAGACAGCGGCGAGATTTGAGATAAAATTTGTCTTTTATTATGATAAATTACTTGCAATGTTGTTTTCGTTTTCATTTCGTTAACCCATATAAATTTATTTTTAACTATCTTTATAGTAAGTAGGTAGGTACCTATTATACAACGGCTAGTTTCTGCCCGCGACCCTGCGTGATCTACAGGAAAATCCAAAAAAAGTTTGATACAAAATTGGACTTACAATTACAATATAGGTACGAGTAGATAGATAATATATTTTTAAACCTTTTTTTTAAGTTTAAAATATTTCTTCAGATCTTGCGATGTTAAAACGCAATTATATAAATTTGATAAAAAATGCTTAATGTAATAAAAGCAATGCGATTAAAATATAACAAAATGTGATTTATTAAGTACTAGGTAGGTACTTGCCTACTTGGTTTTATATCACAAGAAATTAAATAATCTGCATACTTAATACCTTTTAAGGGTGTAAGGGATCACCCAAGCACAGATCTTATGATATCTACGGGACGCTACAGTCTTAAAAACCTTAACAATAATGGTGAATACACAAAAAAAATAATCTTTTAAAATTTTAAATAATATTTTAAACAGCTTTAATTGCAAACAGTACAACAACTATAAAAGATCTATGCATATGGTGTAAGTTAGCTACCTACTCACTGCAGTGTTATTTCACCTAATTGCAGTGGTTTCAGTGTTGTGAAGCAATATCGACTAATGATACGGGTACTAAAGGTAGCTGGATTATTTGAGTTACGATATTATTGTTGTAATTAAAAAAGTAGAAAAAAAAGTCGGTAAACAAAAAACATTTCCGTGGTATCTACGATAAAAGCGAAACCGTTGGTATTAAAAACCGGTATCGGTATTGGCTATAAAAACAGGCGTAGCGTTGGTACCGAAAAGACGAAAACTGTCGTTGCTACGAAATTAGTCGTACTCTCCGTATTGGCTACAAAAACAGTCGGTATCAGTTACTAAAACAGTCGGTAAAAAATGATCGGTATCGGCTGTGAAAACAGTCATACTATGGTAGTAGCCGTAGCGTCGATATTACTTGCGGCAAAAGTAGGTATCGTCTGTGAAAACTGTCGTACTCTTCGTATAGGCTACAAAAACAGTCGCTATCGGCTACAAAAACAGTCGGTATCGTCTACGAAATTAGGCGTTACCTTTGTATCGACTACAAAAACTACCGTAGCCTATAAATACTATGAAAACAAACAACTATTGGCTAAAGTTCCAGGAATTTCCGTCCATAAAGTACGAGTACCCAACAAATTATAACAAACCTTTACTTTCTATTACAATTCGCTAACTTTCCTTCATTGCGACCTTCTAAGTTCAACCCCGTAGATACAATCAGGTAGAAAAATACACACTTACGCTCCGGAAGTGTTCATGAACATACATAAATGCTTTCCTTTGTGTGAGCTTGTATTATAAGTAATAATGACATAATCTATTTCGTGAATAGAACTCATAGTGGACCGTTTGTAGGCTCGCACGCTTCAAAGGGTTCAATTAACTTGATTATGTATGTTGTATATTGTATACAATTTGTATACAACACCTGCATAATTTGTATAATTTGAGAGGTTTAATATTTATGTGATGTAGAGAGAAAATATCAAAGAAAAAGAAGAAAAATTCGTTGATTATTTTCGAAAACGTTTACACCAATAATTAAGTCACTCGATCGCGAAATTTGAGGGTTGAGGGTTGCGTGTTCTAGTCCCGCCTTGCATTGTGTTTTTGCTAATGTATTTTTACTTTAAAAACTATATCTACACTAATAATTATAATAAAGAGGAAAGATTTGTATTTTGTGTGTGTGTGTGTGTGTTGTATGTTTGTAATTAATAAACTCAATAACTACTGGACCGATTTAAAAAATTCTTTCACTATTAGGAAGCTACATTATCGAGGAGTAATCTTCATACTTTTAAACCCGATATTCCCAAGAGATCGAGACTTACGCGGGTGAAACCGCGGGATACAACACATCTAGTGATACATAGAAAAGACCAAGACCAGGAACAAATATTTTTTGTTAAGCATAAAGTCTTGCACCCGGCGGGAATCTAAGCCACAACCTTCAGCATTGCAGTTAACCTTCGCCCAACGTGCCACCGGGGTCGTCAAATAGAACATAGCTTTAAATATCATTGAAAATCTACATTATGTACCTATTGTGTATAATGTTTGATATTAGCATATCTTAATTATTATGGCGGCGGTCAATTTGCATCGAGATTTTTTAATGGAAGGGTATTTTTATTTATGGCGTTGTAGGTCTTGTTTATGGCTTTATTAAGGGTGGTTTTTGGGTGACGTTTTTTTATGGATTTAATGTACACGAGGTACCAAAAGAAGGGCCTCCATTTTGATCTTGTTCCACGGACGACGCAACAGATTTTTTTTATCGTATTTTATATTATGTAGGTACCCCGCGCCCCGCGTCAGTTAATTTTCGATCGTTTAAACGTTGGTTAGTTCGTACATGGAAGTGCACAAAAAAACCGCCTTAGAGTTTTAATCACCAACATTGCACACTTCTATCATAATTTACTATTTCAGATTTCAGCACACATTTATTAACCTACCTTTCATAAAAAGGATTATAAAACACTTTTATGAACTGAAAAAACCTATAATTGAAATACAGACTCTATTTGCTTAAAAATAAAGTTGAAAATTTTTTGCTCTATTTTAGAAAAAAAGCTAGATCGAACACTTTGTTGGGATTATTTATTCAAAAACACGGTTTGATTGAAATATTTGAAATAGCTTTTTGTAGTTTTAAAATCTCGTTTTCAAATTAAAAAAGGCAACGACTTTTTTAGAACCTGCGGTCTTTTACCGGCCTAAATAAAAATAAAATAAATACATCAATATTGCGCGACGTTACAAACAGCGCAAACTAGCCTCAAACTAAGCACTAGGCTTGTACTATGGGTACTATACTACTGATGGCATATTATACTTTTTTTTTGTAAATACATACATATGATACTTAGAAAACAACCAGACCGGAAACAAATATTTATTTTTTAAGTATAAATACTTACACCAGGCGGTTATTTACTAATTTTCTTGGGTTCCTTTGGGGGTACCCAAAGGAACCCAAGAAAATTAGTAAATAATAAAGGGTAATAAAAACGGGACCCTATTTTAATGACTCCGCTTTCTGTCCATCTGTCCGTCTGTCACCAGGCTGTATCTCATGAACCGTGATAGCTAGAGAGTTGACAAATTTCACATATGACGTATTTCTGTTGCCGCTATAACAACAAATACTAAACACTCAAGTGGGGCTCCCATACAACAAACGTGTTTTTTTTGTGACAATGATACGGAACCCTTCGTACGCGAGTCCGACTCGCACCTGACCGGCTTTTTAAACTTCAGATCTTGTTACGAAATACATTTTAAAACAATCGAGTAAGAAATTCGAACATTAAATACACAATGGTAAGGCATTAAAAACAAAATGGCGAACCTTACTTGTATTTAAAAAAAAGGTCCAAAGAGGCGAGTTCTGTATCAAAATAAATCGGGTCCCTTTACAAAAGTATGGTTGGCAAAAAAATGTACAATAAAAATCGTTATTTTCATTTCTAGTTAACTTTTTAAATTCACATTGAAGTGAAGATCGATTTTCTACCTTTTCCCCGGGACTTAATCGCGTATTATTATTTGTTTTCTTACCTCGACGTTTCAACCATGTTACAATGGCCTTGGTCGCGAAGGGACAATCTTGGTCCCTGGAAAAATGCAACAAATTTTCTAGTTCGAAATTATAATACTGTGTAGTATTATAAACGTAATGATATTATGCAGTATATTCGTTGTCTAGTACCCATAGTACCTAGTGCTTAGTTTGGGGCTAGATTGCGCTGTGTCGTCGTGCAATATTTGTTTTAATTTATTTAATTGTATTTATTTTATTAAATTTCTATTAAGAAAAATTGGAGTTCGTTCTAAAGTTTAATACTAAATACAAATTTTCTATAAAATAATAGGTAATCATAAAAATAAATCTATTTTTGTGGTGTCCTAGTCCCACATAACTTCGTAATGTCCGTCTGTCTGTCTGTCTGCGACTTACCTCACGTTTTCTTAGTAGGTACTAAAAAAAATAACTTTGCATGAATATTTTAAACACAGGTATTATAATTATATTCTTATTTTATTCTGTTTATTTGAAGCATCAAAAAATAATTAATTTTATATTTAATTTTAATCAACAGTTTATACCAGTAGGTAATTATAGTTCACTCTGGACCAGAAAACCCACGAGGCCTGCGGCCTCTCGCTTCGCGGGGTTTTAAGGTCCAAAGTGAACTATAAATCTAAAACATGAAACCAAACTCAACCTTGCATTTTTTGTTCCATTAATAGGCTTTATTAATTACCGTTTTTATAGATCTTTAGTCATTTCGTTAGGTGCATTGTTAACATGAAGTTCGTTAAACAACCGGTATCATTACAATTAGAAAATATCAATTTTGCGTCTGAGCAACAAAACATTCGTCATGGAAAACTATTACCAAATACAGTTCGCTGTATAATATGTGGTCCATCGAACTGTGGAAAAACGAATTTGGTTATTGGACTACTTTTGCACGAAAATGGTTTAGAATATCGTAACGTTTATGTCTATTCAAAAACTCTTTATCAACCGAAATATAAGTACTTAGAACAGGTATTGCAAAGGGTTCCTGGTGTTACTTTCTCAAAGTTTCATGAAAATCAAGAAGTGTTCACTCCAGAAGAAGCAAAATGTAACTCAGTTATTGTTTTCGATGATGTATCTTGCGAGAATCAAAACAGTATGCGTGATTTTTTTGCAATGGGTAGACACAAATACATAGACTGTTTTTATTTAAACCAGACATATAGCAAAATACCAAAACAGTTAATAAGAGATAATGCAAATTTATTAGTATTGTTCAAGCAAGATGATATAAACTTGAGACACATATATGATGAACACGTCAATACTGATATGACATGGCAAGAATTCAGAGCAATGTGTGCCCAAATATGGAAAGAACCTTACAGTTATGTTGTAATAAACAAGGACTGTGAAAAAAACAAAGGTTGTTATCGAAAGAAATTTGATACGTTTGTTTTATTTCATTAGTGGACTTATGTAAATCATTTCTTGTTGAGTCGTGGCTTAGAAAACAAGTTCTGTGAGCGTTTTGTTTATATTAAATAATAAAATTATGTCTTACATTCCCGTCTTTCGCCGTTTCGCTGATGAAGAGGAACGTTTAAGGAGTTTTGCTACCTGGCCGCTGGGTTTAAATCAAAAACCAAAAGAAATGGCTGAAGCAGGATTTTTTTATACCGAAATAGGTGATAGAGTCGTCTGTTTTTACTGCGGTGGAAGAATGAAAGATTGGGGCCCCAACGATCTACCATGGGAAGAGCATGCACGCTGGTTTGGCCAATGTCCCTATGTATTGGTAATGAAAGGAGAAGACTATGTGGAAAATGTACAAAATGGAGGATATGAAGAATTCGAAGAAGAGTGCAGTCAAATTGAACCGGAAATAAAAGTCAACATAATACCATCATCAATTATATGTAAAATTTGTATGGAAGAAGAATTAAATACGTGTTTCACACCTTGTGGTCATGCTGTGGCGTGTGCGAAGTGTTCTCTGTCTGTCGGAGTTAAATGTCCGATTTGTAGAAAAGAATTCAAAAAAATTATTAGATTGTTTTTATAAATAAAGAAAGAAGTTAAGTATTTAAAAGTCTTTTTTTATCCCTTATAAATAGCTGAGAATATTATTCGTACTATTATTTTGTGAGGCTACTACAACCAACAAAGTTCATCACTATAAATAGCTAAATACATAAACTACACTATCATTTCACATGAATACTGTTAATGGTTCAATCAACTCTGCTGCAATGGAAAAAAATCTAAAAAAACAAATTGTTGAAGCTGCAGAAGCTGTTAAAAAGAAGGTTCGAAAAATGCGAAATATTGAAACGGACAGAAGTAATATTTTAAAATCTGTTTTTAAACCAATTACAGAACCCCTCAATAAAATGGTGGACAATTCTTTATCAATAGAATCTCCTGACAAAAGAAAATCATTTCATTATTCCAAAGCCTTACAAAATGATGTTAAATTTGATACTTCAAGTCCATTAGACAGCGATAAAACTCTAAAGAGACAATCTAATGTTGGATTCAATATATTAAGCCCAAAAGAATCTAGTGAGTCACAGGATAGTGATAATAACGATTACGATGGTGATGCAATTAAAATGGATACAGTAGAAGGAGATGAATCATTTAAGACAGTGTCTTCAGGTGCAACCGATGCAATTTTAGACGTTTCTTCGTGGTCTCTTACTCCTGATGCTTCAGATAGTTTCAATGATGTTCTGTTTGGTATTAGAAATGATCGCGGAAAACTCATGATGGGATCTTCGCGTGTTGTGTTGACTGATGATTATATTCAAGTTGGTACAAAGAAGTATAAATTTACGGATGGAATAAAAGAATTACTTTTTAAAAAAGTCCCTAACTTAGATGTAATAAATAATGAAGATTTGAGTCATTATAAGTTAATGTTGCAAGAAACAAATGCTCATAGAAGAAATTTTAGTCCAAATCAACCGATCAAGAGTAATAAAGGCCGAAAATACTTGAGTATTATAAAACCACTATTCAAATTACGTAAAGTTTCAGTAAGCACTGATAGTAGCCAACCGGACATAACACATCAAGGAGAAGGTTTACCACTTATGAAAACATGGAAGAAAAATGTTGACTACGTATACTGGGATGATCCTAATGAATTAGTTGAAAGATTAAAGCTTTTGATTGCTTCAAAAGATGCTGGTAACACTGGGTTGGAGAATGAAATCATTTCTATTATAGAAGAATTGCGTGAAAGCGGGATTATACCTTAATATATAGCATGATTTTTTTAAATTATTTCATTTCAACTTTATCGATAACACCTATCAGTTCACTATAATGGATAAGTTTGGACATCACATTCATAAACGCTTGCGTTTACCAGATTTCATAGAAAACTTTGATAAAATCCTAATGAAAACCGAAAGCGGAGAGTTTGATTTACATAATACAAGACTAACCGGTATTACGATTCCATTGAAAAATTCTGATGCTGTCAACAAGGAGTACGTAGATAGACAAAATGAATTGTATATAAAGAAGGAAGAGATCGCAACAATAGTTAATAATTTGAGAACAGTTTTAAAAGAATATGTTGATAATATTATTGTAGATTATTGTACAAAAGCTGATTTAATAAGAGCTAAAAAATGAGTAAACTTCAAATTGTGAATGAAATTCATAAAGCTGTTCGCAAGAATTTTAATCGACGATCAGTATTATTAAAGGGCATTGATGACCTATGGCAAGCAGATCTCATTGATTTTCAAAGTTTAAAAAGATATAACCGTGACCATAGATATATTTTGGTGATAATCGATTGTTTTTCTAAGTTTTCTTGGGCTATCCCCGTTAAAACTAAAACAAAAAAAGAAATCGCAAATGCGTTTCAAAGTGTATTAGATAAAAATCACCGAAAACCCATTAATTTACAAACTGATATGGGCACTGAATTTTACAACGATGAATTTAAAAAAGTAACAACAAAGTATAACATTAATCATTACTCTACATATTCTGTTAAAAAGGCTTCTATAGTTGAAAGACTAATAAGGACATTGAAAAACAAGCTGTTTAAACTTTTTAGTTTCAATGGTCACTATAAATGGATTGGAGAGTTGTTGACAAGTGTCATATCAACATATAACGACACAATACATCGAACAATAAATTATAAACCTAAAGATGTCAACCATTCAAACCAAAATGCAGTAATGAAAAATATTATAAAATTCCAGAACTCTAATATAAAGCATGCAAAATCCAACAAACTAAAAGTCGGTGATCATGTTCGTATAAGTAGATATAAAAGCAGCTTCGAAAAAGGATATACTCCTAACTGGTCTACAGAATTGTTTTTAGTTAAAAATGTTTATCTTTCTGTACCAGTTACGTATTCTATAGAAGATATGTACCACCAACCAATATTAGGACGTTTTTATGAACAAGAACTTCTAAAAACTAACTGTCCAAACGTATACCTTATTGAAAAAGTTTTAAGAAAAAAGGGTAATAAACTCTTTGTCAAGTGGTTGGGTCTTTCAAAAAGTGAAAACAGTTGGATTGATAAACAAGCGATCTTATAATCCTGTATTATTAGATTTATAAAAATATAAAATTGAGAATAACAATAGAAATGACTTCATTTATAATTCAGCTATGCGCGGTGGAGGTCTTGTGAATAGTATTATAAATAACTTACCATTTGAATTGCATTTACCCGGATATAATTATTGTGGACCCGGTACACGATTAAAGAAACGATTACTGAGAGGAGATAAAGGAGTTAATGAGCTTGATAACGCTTGTATGAGACACGATATTGCTTATAATAATTCAAACAGTTTGGAAGATCGACACAAAGCTGATTTAGATCTCATAAATATGGCAAAACAGAGAATGAAATCAAAAAACGCTGGAACAGGTGAAAAACTGGCTTCGTGGCTTGTGAACAAGGCGATGAAAACTAAGGTCAAGTATGGTGCAGGTGGGAGATCATTCAAGTCGATGGTATCAAAAATACATAAAAAACTGAAAAAGTCAAAACCAAAAAATGATGCTGCAGCAATAAAAGAAGCTTATTCTGCAGCTAAAAAGCACATTAAAAATAAGAAAAAAGTTCATGTGCCTCGTGTTATACCGTTGCCGAAAACAGGTGGTATTTTACCACTCATTCCAATATTCGCTGGACTATCCGCACTGGGCGCACTGGCAGGAGGTGCAGCAGGAATAACAAAGGCTGTAAACGATCATAAATCAGCGAAAAAGAACTTTGCAGAAGCTCAACGTCATAATAAAATGATAGAATCAATTGCTCTAGGAAAAGGCTTGTATATAAAACCCTACAAGACAGGAAATGGTCTTTTTGTAAATAAATCAAAAAACTAATTAAAAGGTTACCCAGACGCGCACTTTCTGATTTAGACATATTAGATTATGCTAATCAACATATTCCATACTTTAGGGGTGTTTTCATGAGAAATAAACTACCATCAAAATCCAAGGATATTGAGTGTGGGATTGTCAATTTAGATAGTTCAGAAAATGATGGAACTCATTGGGTAGCCTATGTAAAACTATTCAAAAATTGTGAATATTTTGATAGCTTTGGCGATTTAAAGCCTCCGTTAGAGTTGGCTGAGTATTTAAGATATCGCATCAAATATAATTATTCTAGATATCAAGACTTTAACACATCCAATTGTGGACACTTATGTTTAAAGTTTCTAGAAACGTTTTGGAAGGAAGAGCTAGGTGAAAACTATGCGATTATAAATCGAGCAAACAAGAACTTACTAAAAAATTGTATGATCGTTAGTGGATTCAATAAATGAATTAATTATTATTATTAATATATTAAGTGTGTGGTTCATTAACTTAGATGATTAATTTAGGTTATTTTTTAATAAATTATAATATTGACTATAAATTTATAAAGTTGTTTTAATTACCTTCATTTGTAAAATGTCTTTCACGTTGTCTATAACTGGTAATACCTCGATTTTATCGTCCACTTTTTATCCACCATTGCAATTTGAAGGTGAATACGAGTGTGCCCTGTTGTATTTGTCTACATTCAATTCGATCCCTAACATTGATAAACGAAATAATAAATTTTATTACGACAACAATGAAGTCTTAGAAATACCAGAAGGTGCTTACGAACTCCAAGATATATCTGACTATTTAAAATCAAACGTAAAAAATGGAACAAACATAAATTTGTTTTGTAACAACAACACGTTAAAAACTTTCCTTTTTTGTTCTAAAAACATACAATTCGACAAAAATGATTCTCTCGGAAAATTATTAGGGTTTGACAAACAAACTCTTAAAGCCAATATAATACACGAGTCGCAACTTCCAGTTAACATTTTATCGACAACAGTGGTAAGAATCGAATGTGATATAGTGAGCGGATCATATATTAATGGAAAATCAAGTCACATCATTTATGAATTTGCCCCAAACGTTCCACCAGGGTATCGAATAATAGAAGTGCCAAAAAATATAATTTATTTTCCAATCAATCAAAATAACATAAGTTCTATAAATATCAGATTGTTAGACATAAATAATAATTTGATAAATCTACGAGGTGAAGAAGTTCAATTGTACATGCATATCAGGAAAAAATGATAGACTTCAATAAATACGGTAATAATGTTATAAAACCTATCAGTACTCATCGATCAATCCGGAAAGGAACAACTAAGAAAAAAATTAAAATTACCAAAGAAAATAAACAATTCTTAAAATTTATCGGACTACTAAAATGAACATCTTAGATATCACGAGTTCACCGGCATACGATAATACCATAGATGGTATAGAATATCATTCGTATAAGCCTTACATAACAAGTTTCAACAGGAATGATGAAATTCGAATCCCTATCAACCAACAAGATTTATACATATTACCATCAGCAAGTACCCTCTATATAGAAGGAACGGTAAACATTGTGAAAGGTGCTGCAAAAGAAAAAGTTGATGCTATAGAGTTCACGAATAATCCAGTTCTTTATCTGTTCCAAGATGTTCGTTATGAACTTAATGGAGTAGAAATTGATAGAATAAAAAATGCTGGAATGACAACAACAATAAAAAATTTGCTATCTTTTAATGAAAGTGAGGCTAAAATGGCTAAAGCTTGGGGTTGGGATGTAAATGGAACAAAGAAAACCCACGGAGGACACTTTTCTTGTTCAATACCCCTGAGAAACGTTTTAGGCTTTGCTGAAGATTATAAAAAAATTATTTTGAACTGCAAACATGAACTAATATTATTACGCAGCAATACAGATTTAAACTCTTTAAAAATTCCAACTGGTGAATCTCTCGAAGATATAACAATTCACAAATTAGTTTGGCGCGTCCCGCACATCAAAGTGTCTGACAAAGAAAAAGTACATTTATTAAAACTATTAGAAAAGGATCGTCCTCTCCATTTAGCTTTTAGGAATTGGGATTTATATGAGTATCCGTTAGTACCAAAAACAACTAAGCATACTTGGTCAATTAAAACATCATCGCAGATTGAAAAACCAAGATATGTAGTATTAGGGTTACAAACGAATAGAAAGAACTTGCCGGATAAAGATATATCACGATTCGATCATTGTAATTTGAGAGATGTCAAAGTGTATCTTAATTCTGTATATTATCCATATGAAAATTTGAATATAAGTTTTAAAGATCAGAAATTTGCGTTATTATATGAACAATATGTCAAATTCCAAGAATCTTATTACGGACGTAGAAGTGAACCACTGCTCAGTCCAAATGAATTTAATGAAAAAACACCACTGTTTGTAATCGATTGCTCTAGACAATGTGAAAATCTAAAGTCCGGTCCAGTAGTCAGTGTACGTATAGAACTTGAAAGCAATTCAGAGATACCTGATCACACCGCTGCATATTGTCTCATTTTAAACGATTCCATCATTGAGTATAGACCGTTGAGTAACATAGTGAAAAAAATATCATAAATATGAATCCCAGTGATTTTGTAATTGTAGACGTACAAGGATTTAAGGATAAAGAAAATAAATTTATCATAAAAGAATTTGCGGTTATACGGAACGAATATACGCAAACTTTTCTTGTGAAACCCCCTTTCCATTTTAAACACTTAACGGTGGAAGAAAAAAAACACGTGCGATGGATAGAAGCTAATCGAGGAATTTATTGGAGTGAAGGTTTTATTGACTACAGTGAATTTAAGCGTATTGTTAAACCATATTTGAATTTTCAAAATGTTTTAACTAAAGGCACTGAGAAAATCAAGTGGATTAAAGATTTATGTGAGAACTGCGAAGTAATAGATATAGGAGAAAACCAAGGCTGTCCTAATTTTTTAAAATTATATAACGATTATGAGGTTTCTAATGTAAGTTTGAATTGTATTGATCATAATAAAATTTGTGCTCTTAAAAATGTTATTTGTATCAAGAAATGGTGTGAAGGAAGCAAGAATGAATTTAATTTATGTAAATATTTTAACTCTGTTTCTTGTACTTGATATTTTTACTGAAATATATTTTTATCAATTTATTACTTTTGTATTATCATTTCGTCTAAACAAATAAGGTACCTAATTCATAAATAAAATACATTATTTGAACAAATCAGATAAGCAAGGATTTATTTCAAGATAATCTATGACTAATACATTAAAAATATAATTGACTAAAAACTAAACTTATAACGGATTATCTTTATTCATTTAAACAATACTTATTAACTAAAATATACAAATTAATTATCGATTATTGTTTCTGATATACTTTTTATCACTCTCTCCGTTTGGTCTAATATATTGTCTATACAATCTTTCACCACATATTGAGCCGATACAATTACTTCACTGTCATTTTCACTGTTTTCACCACTAATGTCAGTTATACTGATCTGAATTAACCGCCTCCCTTTGCAAGGCTCGCGGTTCAATACAAATGAAGATCTTCGTTGGATGCTACTGGAATTCTTAGTCGTCTTCTTTAATTTCTGTTTTAGGGGCTTCGGAGTTTTCTTTAAATTGCTTACAGGCAAGTTGTCCTCATAATCATTATCAGGAAAATTTTGTGCGCATTGAAAGTAAAGATCTTGAGTGTTGATTCCGAAGAGTCTATCAGCTTGTTCCACATCATTTTTTAGGTCCATGTTCGACATTATCTGAAACAATCAAAATAACACATAAGCTTAGCATAAGTAAGTAGTATTCAAATGAAAATAGAAAAAAAAAGTAAAAAAATAACTTACCAACGTGCAATATTTATTTATTTAGTTAGCTCGAAAGGTATTGTCTCTGTAACGTACAAGTAAAGAATGATGTAATAATCCATCAACATTTAATGAGGTTTTTGTTTACTCGACAAAATCATGCATTGATGCAATAGTAATTGATATTTTTACTAAGAAACAGCGCAGGTGTTTGTTCTCAAGTTTCATTCTTTTAAAGCAAACAAATAGAAACGTGTTGCGACATGTTAGTCGGTATCATCAAACTGCTTTGTTTATAATATTAGTTGGTAGGTACCTAAGTAATTATTTCATTTCTAAAGAGATAAATAAAACGCATCATTATTATGACATAATAACATATTTATTGATAAACTTAAACTATAACTTATAGCTATAACATCCCGTTTAGTTTACCATAGGTACATAAGTAATAAGCAACAAAAATATATGGTGTATAGGTCTATCATGTATTTTTATTGTAACAAAATAGTATTCTTAATTTACGATTTAAAAGTACTGTGAGCGCTACGATATTAGTTTGAAAAGGGTTCAGATTGTATGCTACTTACCTACAGATTATTACTGGAGTTATAATTATGTAAAATTAAGTAATAAGTAACAAAATATTTTTATACTCCTAGGAAAGCAACATGACCCAGTGCTTTTGTAGATATCTTATCTGATGATATTAGACGTTTATCATCTTTACTGGATAAAGCGACTTTATTTACGCAATGAGTGAAAACTTGATGTTTTATCGATTTAAACAATTTATTCTTTTTTCTTAAAATTGATTGAGAAAATAAAGTTGTTCTATAGTCAGACACCTCTAAATCGCGAACGACACATGATTTTACACCTTTAGCTTTTTTTATTTCAGTTTCAATAGTTTTTAAACAATAAAGTTTTGAACGTAATCCGATGAATTCTAATATAATTTTACCGGCCATTTCATCCTTAAATAACCCTGGTACTTTTTTATTGATCAAAGGTAAACCATACTCGTTGTCTATTGAAAAATTACTAGTGTCAAAATAATTAATAAAATGTTCTTTTAAATCTTTATAGAAATCTTTTGTTTTAATATGATAGATAAAACTATCTGTATCGGTATAACACATTTGCAATCGATCACCATAATGTGGTTTCATTACTGAATAATGAAAATCATACATGTGAGTTTTAGACAATTCAAGTACCGAAAAACCAATATAAATAGGTTTATCTAATGCTATTTGTGTTGGTTTCAGTTGGATAGCTGCTAAGTTTTCACTAAAAATGATGCTGCTATGATAATAAGGGGACGATATTAGTTTACCTGCACTATTTTTCTTTTTAGTAAAATTATGATTATCTTGCCATTGGTTAACTAATTTAACATCAACTTTCTTTGCGTTGTTTTCCAATGTTTTACCAAATATACTGTTATTAAGTAATTTGAAAAAATCTTGTTCAAACGTTGATTTAGCTTGTTGTCTCAAACATGTATTTAATTCAATATACTGTTTTAAATAATCATTTTGACGGAATTTAATGACTCTATGAACTTTTTTCAATATTAAACCATGTTTCAAGCATGTTTTTAAATAAACATAATGAATAACGTAATGGAATTTATCGTATAGATTTGGAATCAATTTAACAGACTTAGAACCAGGAGCAATAAAACGTTGTGAAGCCAGGGGATAATCTGAGTGGGTTAAATGCAATGATTTAGGATAGCTTAAGTCAACCTCAAGAATAAAACCATATTCAGCATTATCTGGTACACTATTTACGTCTAAACTAGTGATTTCTTCTTTAGATAGAAATTTAAATTCAGATAACGGTAAAGTTAAACTCATACTGTATCCATATAGGTTATTACAATCTATGTATATGAGGTGAGATTCTGGAATCGAATGATCAAAATCCAACATATATTTATTATTGGCTTTGGCATATCTATGCGATACCAAACAAATACCACCTCTTATTCCTGATTGTATCATATTGTAAATAGCTTCATCATTTATCAATTCTAACTCGACTTGTGTTTTGTACAGCATTGCATCAAAAGATAAACTCGGGGCTGTAATATAAAACGCTGGGTCCAATTGATAATAACTTTTACAAGTTACACGGAACTGTTCAAAGACATCAGTTAACAATAAAACGTCAGTTTTCAAATATAAGTCTGTATATTGACCCATATTATTTAATCTAAATTGTCTCCAAATTAATTGCGCGTGAGCATAATCTTTTTTAGATATATGCTCATTCGTAAGAGAACTATAAAAATCTTTTTTATTTGGGAGTGATGTTTCATTGTAACGCTGTAAATTATTCATATAATCGTAAGGATAGACTCCTTTTCGAGTAAGAAGATGAAACCGTGTGTCGTTTGAAAAATGTTTTCTTAAATGTACGAATTGTTCGGTTTTCATAGTTTTTGTTAATTTATCTAAACTAGTATTTAAAAATTTGAAAGAATCAACAAATCGCAACAATATTAATTTTCCATCAGAAAAAGGTATACACTTTGTGAATGAAACGTAATTCTCTTTAGTTTTTGGTATAATTTTTATAGACCCTGGAGCTTCACCTAATTTTGTAATAAATAAATGACAGTCGTAACCAGACAAATTATGAAAAAAAATTGGTATAAACTTTGGAATTTTGTATTGTAGATTGCAATAATTATGAGCTGCCCCTCGAAATTTCCCAGTTATGTGACAATGATCTTTAACTTTGTCACCATATAAAAACTTGTCACAAATGTGGCACTTAGATGCAGTTTTAAAATTATGTTCATCAAGTCCAGTAAAAATTATAGACACATTTCGATACAATATATCTCGAATTTCACGAACGTCATTATAAATGTATGATATGAATTTATCTACACAATCAATCCCTCGATATGTTACAAATTTATTGTACGATGAGTTTTGTGAACAAACAATATAATAAGCGAATGCAATGGGTACATGTCGTTGAGTTGTAGAAGTATGTAGACCTCTAATTTCTTCATTACAACTCGCTTCAAGCATACTTTCAAAGTCAGCGTAAATTACGAACGGAACGTTTTGCTTCCGATCATAATTTTTAAACTTTATTACTGAACCCTTTTCAGGTAAGACGGTGACAATCCCATTACAAGTATGACTATCTACTAGATCAGCACTTTTAAAAAACACTAAACAAGTATCACATAGAAATAGTTTTTTATGATTTGTAGTAATTTGATTTCGTAATAAACGCGACAAGTTTTTGATTAAACAATAATGCGATTTTGTACCATTTTCTAAATAAAGTAAATGAATAATTCGCCGATTAACAGTGTTTTCCGATTTATACAGAGGACCAATAACAGTGTTCTTTTTACTCAATCCGTAAATTATGAAACCTAAACCAGGATTGTTATTTTCAAATATAGATATATCAGAAAAAGTTGCTGGAAATGTCATTTTTTGTAAGTTAAGTACATCACGAAAATTTGGATACGATGAAACTCTATCAACATGATTTTTAGCTGGGTACAAAAAGGCTAGGACGCTCCATAAGAAACAATGCTTATCAGTGTTACGAACGTTTATACAAGCCTTTTTGCTTTTTATTTGATTAGGTAATTCAATGTACGTTGAACCGCGCAATGGCTCGAATTTGTTTACGTTAATTTCTATGTGCATACAGTTTAGAAACGCCCACCCACTGTCACGATCTTCAAATTCTTCCACTTGGTTTTTCAAAGTTTGAACAAGCGAAGAAAATAACATATCGAAGTCATAATTACCGTAAATAGGTGTATTTTTCGTACAAAATGATTTAATATCTTGTTCATCATTCTTGAACATTAGAAAACCTGCGTAAAGTTCAAAGTTAACTTTTATACAAATATGTAACTTTAGGCTATCATTTAAAAGACGTTGTAATTGACCGCGAATCGATTTCAAAAATAATTCAATACTAGATCGATTCTTGTCCTGAGCCAAAATTCTATAAGAAATAATTCTACATTTAAATGCGGATTCTATGATTTCAATTCCATCGCTAAATAAATGACTCGAAACTTTCTGTTTGTGTAACCTACTGCGTAAGTGACCTACCCATGAGTGATTATTTATTAATAACTCGCACGTCTTACAGAAAGGCATTATTATAAAGTGAATAACCAAGTACGTAAAATATTTATTTATTTCTATAATATCTTAGTGACTAAATACACTTGAAAACGCTAAAAGTATCTTAAAGCAGTAGTCGAAGAAGTGCAAGAAGTACCTACCTACTAGTGTCTTTAAAAAATTTAGCTTCGGTTTCTTTAAATACATCAAAAGATGTGATTAAGAGCTTCTGTAGCGGGACCCAAGCTGGGTCTTTGTCGCTCAAAATCAATTTTAAAGACGTTAAGGCTTTTTTGTACCGAGTTTCGGGTTTGTCGTTAGCGATGTCGGCCTTGTTATAAAGCCTGAGCTCGAGATAATAGTCACCACTCGTGACGGTTGATCGATAGCTTTGCCCGTTCGCTACTCTGGTCGCAAATGCTGATACTAGTGGTTTGACGCCGTCGCTGGATTTTGATCTGCCGCTAATGACGGCTGCCTCTGCGTCGATGATGGAAAATATGTTCGGTTTTCTGTGAACAAAGTAAAAATAATTAGTTTACTAAAAGTGAACATCACAAAGATGACGACGACTGGCTTATTGCCATCGGCTGTATAACGGCTCTTTTGGAAGTTGAGCAGTTCAAGGATACATCGAGACGTTTTCACTTGAACAACAACAATGAGTCCTCAAATACGTCATGATAGGTTCAGTTTCAATGTTTTAAACTAACCTGACTGAATGACTAACCTCTTAGTAAAAAAATCGTAGAAACTTACTTCGAACAAACGGTTTCAGGCGTTTCTTTATTGGCTTTCCTCTTCGTCGCCTTTTTCAAAACGGTCGCAGCGGTGGAAGCATGCTTCTTTCTTTCCGGCACTGGTTTCCAGGAGTCGGGCACGTCGGTTTCGGCACTGCTGTCTTGTTCATATTCATAATCAGACCTAGAACGAAAAAAATAAAAAAAAAAAAATAAATAAATAACGTAAAATGACATTATACATACTATTAAAACATACTCTTTTTTGTAAAAAGTAGCTACTCACTTACATTTTTATTTTTTAACTTCAAAATTTTTTTCTTGAAGTTAGTGGCTTAGGAGCTGCTCTGTGTTTCTTGCTGGGCAAGTCAGAGGTACTTCTTGCTGATAAGTAGGTAGGTACTTCTTGCACTTCTTCGACGTCACTTCGACTACTGCTTTCAGAATTTTATGATACTTTTAGCGTTTTCAAGTGTATTTATATGTTTGAAAAATAAATAGTCAGCAGTATTGTTCAAAAATTGAAAAAACAAATTATAAATTTTTAATCGGCCGATAGCCGTTAAGTAATGAAGTCAATAACAATTAATTACGTTAAACGTTAAATATCGATCGACTTTATATTTGCTGTCGGTGAATACAAAGAAATGAACTTAAATGCAATAATGAACGTTATTGTAAAGCTTTTAAAAATGATTTCTCATTGAAAGAACCACAATACAAAACATAGATGTCAGCGAAATACGACTTTTATAAATATCATAGATACAGAGGTAAAGTTTGTTTGAATATCTACCAAAAAGGTTTGATGTTAGCTCTATTAAAGCAGGTAAAAATGATAATCTTTGTTTAAAGAACCACAATACAAAACATAGATGTCAGCGAAATACGACTTTTATAAATATCATAGATACAGAGGTAAAGTTTGTTTGAATATCTACCAAAAAGGTTTGATGTTAGCTCTATTAAAGCAGGTAAAAATGATAATCTTTGTTTAACACAGCGGACTCACTTAGTTTAGTGGTAGATATCTCGACTTTCATTCCGAAGGCTTGGGTTCGAAACAGCTTCAATGGAACAAATTATTATGTAATATTATAAAAGCAAAAGTTAGTAAGTATGCCTGTTTGTTACTCTTTCATGTAAAAACTACAGAACTGATTGAGATGACATTTAGAATATGGGTAGCTGGGAGACCTGGAATAACACATTGGCTACTTATTTTATTCTTTAGTTTTATTTTTATAATGATTAAGATGTGTTTCTTTTCGGTAGGTACCTACAAAACGTGTAAGGTTTGTTTCTGTTCATTTTCAATATAAAGGTATAAAAATGAATCCCTATTTTGGTTTCGTGAACGGTTGGACCGTTTTCGCTAATTCTTATTTTGTTGTATTTGTTAAGTGAAAGAAAAATCATAAATCGATTTTGATATTTTTTTAAATTTTGGATCGAGACTTACGCGAGAGAAACAGCTTGGCGCAGTTATTATTGAATAAAATACAATTTTCTTGATAATAAGAATATATTTTCTTACAATTCGTACAATTTGTAGGAAAGAAAAGTGAATTTTGGCAATTAATAAACGCCTAATCAAAAGTTTATAGAAACACACTATAATTTATAAGAAAATGTTAAATTAAGATGTGTAATCAATTACTTACTTCATTCTTTATTATATTTTAACGATGGTTAAAATTTAATAACAATTCGGTAATTTGAGGGTTCAAATTTGACAATTGAAAGGAATTCGTGTTAGATAACGCCTGTAGGAAAAATGTAAGCAACGCAGCCAGACAAGAATAACATTTACATTAGTTTTGTGTTTGTTTTTGTTTTTAAAATATCTTTATTAACAATGAACTTAAGAAACATTTGATGTAATAGTGTACATTAGTTTATCGTATTAAATCAACAAAATATAATTTAATACGTTTTATGGCTCGCTAGACCTTTAAAACTTTACATTTACAGGGACTTACGCGGTTGACCCGCGGGACACAGCGGGTTCGCTAGTAGGTACCTAGATATTATCTAGGTAATATTATGTTATTATATATAATAATATTAAAATGTTTTAACTGTGTGTTTTCGCAATTAGCCCTACAACTGGGTCTTTAAGCTGTGGGTTTCCTCACGATGTTTCCCTTCACCGTAAGAGCGATGTAAATAACGCACATATTTTTTTCTTAAAGAAAAGACATTGGCCGGGATTCGGAAAAGCATACTTCTTTTATTTTTTAGTTGGTTAAGAATATTCATTATGGGTTCAGTTAGGTATCAATATTTAATCGATTACATATCATAGTTCTCACAGGAACATGAAACGTTATGTACCATTAGGTACTAAAATACGTAGAAATCAAGAAATAGGTAACATAATTTCTAGAAGTTTGATGAGTTGACATTGAGTAAAATCTAAAATAAAAGTCCATAACCACCTATAATAATAATACACTAGTTGAAATCTAATACTCAAATACTCGTTAATTGGTTTTGTCGTAGTCGAATAAAAACCTACTCTTATTTACGAGTATTTGTATTTATTAATTTATAATGTTGTATGTGTCATACTATTATTGTAATATTATTCAAGTAGTTTTTCTCCTGTCTGAACACCATTCTCTTCATCTTTCTTCACTTCTTGTCCATCCTAAGGGTACCTGGAAGAGGTCGCTTTAAGCGATAAAACCTCTCATTGTGCCACCTAAATTTAAGTTGCTTTTGTCTTTTTCTTTTATTGTAATGATTTAATTGTGGTGTGTTGCAATAATCAATCTATCTATTCTTTGAAATAGCATAGATCAGATAAAACATGACCCCATTACCAGAACCCCTCGAAGAAGGGGTCCTACATTAATAACAAATATTTTAGAAATTGAAAACCTCCTAAGTCAGCTAAATGTATTCATGGACATATGGCTACGACTTTACAATTGATAAGTATTCCCTTTCAGCTTACGTCAACTAAATCAATTTACACGTCGGCGCCGCTTTATTACTTACCGTGTGAAATCATTTAGTACTTGTTTTTGTGTGTAGTGCTTAGTGTTTTAGTGTTTGCCTTTTTTTCAGTTTTAGTTTTTAACGATATTATTATAAAATTAGTGTGATTCTTCTGGGAAAAAAAATGTAAGTACGAAATAACGTTATTGCAATGGTACAAAATTTAGATAGATATTGATTTTTTATTGTATCAATTTCTATTTAAATTCAGCGTTGAAATAATAGTTCAATGCTGAAAGTATTTTACCATAGTGCTTACAACCAACAGTTGTATTTCTGTTTTAGTCATTTCAAATTAACAAGAAAATTACAGCAGGTAGTCGGTGAGTTTATGTTATTTAATAATCTAAGTAATTAGAAGTGAGTACTTGATTCTTCAGACTGATTGTTTTAAAACTAAATGTATTTCATAATATCGGTTAAAGTGATCTTACCATGGGCGCTATAGGAATATACACATATTGACGGTGTTTTTCCAACCGAATATTATATGAAATATATTTTTAATCAGTACTTGATTGTTTTATAAAACGAAATGTAATTCATAATATCGGTTAAAGTGATCTTACCATGGACGCTATGGGAATATACACATATTGACGGTGTTTTTCCGACCGAATATAATATAAAATATGTTTTTAATCAGTACTTGATTGTTTTATAAAACGAAATGTAATTAATAATATCGGTTAAAGTGATCTTACCATGGGCGCTATTGGAATATACACATATTGACGGTGTTTTTCCGACCGAATATAATATAAAATATGTTTTTAATCAGTACTTGATTGTTTTATAAAACGAAATGTAATTAATAATATCGGTTAAAGTGATCTTACCATGGGCGCTATTGGAATATACACATATTGACGGTGTTTTTCCGACCGAATATTATACGAATTATATTTTTAATCAGTAAGTACTGATTTGTTTCAAACGTAATGTAATTAAATAACATAAATGACAACGACATCGATATGAAATGACTATGAACAACAAGAAGAGGTTGAAAAATTACTTAATATGTGTCGTTAACTGTCTCACTCTATGGAAATAAACGCGTTGAGAGAACTCAATAATTTCATAAACCAATGATGATAATATGATCATACTCATAAGCGTCGTTTTATTGGAACGAAAAAGCAAGGTTGATTTTGGTTTCATGTTTTAGGTTATGTTCGTTCTAGACCAATAATTCCCTTAATATCTATGTTTTATTGGGCAGCGGGGGTGCGGGGGCGCTGACCAATAAAACATAGATATTAAGGGAATTATTGGTCTAGAACGAACATAACTTACCTACTTATACCAAATTTAATTAAGTACACAAGTTAATATCAGTAGATGATAATGAGAAAGTTAACATCAGTAGATAATAATGAGACATGTTGAAATTGGAGTAATAAAAAATATTTACTCAGTTGTATAAATGTAGCTCAATCTATCTTTTCTGCTAGCAGTACACATATTTCACTGAATACAACGCGAATTTAATTTAATTTTGGTCATACGTGACGTCATTCGGTCCTCTCAATGCTTTGATATGATATTTCCTCATTTACCGCTGTTTGAATATGTATTTATAATTTCATTGAACGGCAGATTGAGTACTTAAGGCTGGAGCAGACTGGATACGTAAGCGTAGACATGTACGTACCAGTGAGTTGTAATGTATGAAACTGTATGAGACAGGACACACTGCTTGCGTAATGTAGACGACGCATGCAGTGTGTCCTGTCTCATACAGTTTCATACATTACAACTCAGTGGTACGTGCACGTCTACGCTTACGTTTACGTATACGCATCCAGTCTGCTCCAGCCTTTACATAAGCTATTGGTTTTCACCGGTTGCGAAAGAATGCACGGCACACAAAACTATAATTTAAACTTAAATTTCAGACTACGATCTGACGTTTTGATTCGTTGTATTTAACAGTTTTTCTTCAGGAAGATGTGTCACATCTTAGTCTACAATTCAAAAACGAAGTTTGAGTAATATGTTGTACTAGCTAAGCGTCGCGGTTTCAACCGCATAAGTCCTAATCTTGTGTGAATATCGGGAAAAAAGTTGCTTATGTATGTGGGTATGCAAATAGCTGGAGATCTGTATTATTAACACATAATAATCCAGATCTCCAGATCTGCATACCAAGTTTCAACGCAATCGGTTTGATAGTTTTTGTTGTAGTGAAGGAGTAACAAACATATCAATTTATTTGCACTTAAACTTTCACCATTATAAAATTAGTAAGATGAATTTTATACAGTAGGTCTTCGCCGCTCTAGAAATGGAGCCGTCACAACAAGGCATACCTCAGCCGATATGCCTTGTTTCGCTGTCAGTCGTGCATAAGTCTTTTACAACCTTATTGCCCAGTGATTAAGGTTTACATTAAACTGTACTATGTCCGTATAAGTAAGCGTTGAAGTAGTGCCGATTTTTGATTTCGATTTTGTATGGGACCGTGTATCTATAGTTTATATATGATCGAAGCAGTAAGTACTTAATTCGAGAATTGACTACGGGACGGATCTTGTACCAACGCCATCTGTCATCATAATTACATATTATACATGAATATACATAAGTAAAGCCAGAAATCCGTTACGTGCCGTGCGTGCCGGTGCGGACTTTTGAACGTGCACCTTTATTGGAATTTATTTTGATTTTAAAGTGTTTCCTTCACTTAGGTATATGACATTTTTTTTGAAAACGTGCTACTTGCCTCTGTCGCGAAAACGAAAGAGTCCTTAATTTTATCTCGGCCGGACAGGCACCTGTGTGGCAATTGGTTAGCGCAATACAGCGGTTTTGTAAGGTTGCAGGTTCAAGTCCTGTCGGGTGCAAAATTTAAGAAAGCATTTAGAAGAAAAAAATGGATTTTTTTTTTAATTATCATCTATAACTACGATTGTTAGTGCACATGCAGAATAAAACCTTTACAATGTACTTGTGATTTACGAAACAAAATAATCTGAATCTGACATGTGTAAACAAACACATCTACCCATTCTAGGTACCTACTCGTGTTGTTAATTTATGTGAAATAGTAACAGAAAGCATAAAATGGAATTTTATATTTGAAATACCCAAAACAATGGATGGCATTTTCCCAAAAAAAGTAACGTGATATGTAAAATATTGATTTAAAATGAAGTTTTATGTTGAATTCGTTAAAAAAGTTTTTTACATCGGCTCAATTAAATATTTGTTATGTTTTAAAATCCGTATTCTATTTCACTGAACTTTTATTACAAGTAAAATTTCATTATACCTACATATGAAAGTTTTCGTGTTGGTTAATATGGTGATATATCATATCAGTAGGTAATAACATGCAATTATTATTATAATTTTGTGATTATGTAATATAGTGTGATGCATACATAACATTCTTTGAATATATTTGAAATAGCTGCAAATCTGACAGGCCAAAAAGTCTCATCATCATCATCAAGCATCTTGAACGTCAAAAGTGACGTATGACGTATTTTCATGGAAATTGTATGCAGAACTTCCCCAATGTCTTTTTTTAGGAACAAAATATATGCGCTATAAACATCGCTCTTACGATGAATGAAAACATCGCGAGGAAACCTGTACCTTTTAAAATTTACGTACGGAAAACGCAACCGTTTTAACTCTTAGATTACCTAGATTGTGGGTATTCTAACAATGACGTTTGAATTTTGATCCATATTTTTTAAAGGGGAGTGAGTAATTTCCCGAACAGTTTGACTTTGGAACTGGTGAAGCTCGTCCGTCAGAGACGAGTTTGAAATGGATCACTATCAAGGGACCTTATAGTCTTTAATAGAGACCAGTCAAAGATTCAAATGTATTTATTCATTTAGAACGATGTATATATTACAAACGTACGTTTTGAAATGTCGAGATTTTACTGTGGTTTCGGAACGCGCCCTCCGATGAGAAGAAACCACAAGAAACTCATGGGTTTTTTTATCATCTAGTTAAATTTGAAAGGTCTAAAAGTAACATTAGATCGATAGGAATAGCTATGAACCAAACGCCACTGCAATCGACTCAATTAATTATATCCGAGTGACAAGTTTGATACTAATACAACAATACTAATAATCCACTTTATCCTCCGAGCAGGTGTTCCAGCCGCCTAATTAGAGTACTACAATTAATTACACATACATGTGCCTACTTACTTACATGAGAGGCTATATATCCTGACAAGAGTGTTTGTGAAAATGTAATGTATGGCCCAATGAAGTATTTAATGTATTAAACTTTTTTAATTCACACGATTTGTGAGTACATCGTAGATTTTTTTTCTGGTTTCGCGATGTTGGATTGAAATCAAACTCATTTTTCGGTTTTAATCGCGTGGTGTGTATGCTTTTAACAATGCTAAAAGTAATAAACACCACGCGATTAAAACCGACAAATGTGCTTAATATTAGTTACAATTAACCTGCCACTGCTGTAAAAATATTAAATACGCGATTAAGACCCAGTAAAATGTAAGTAGATAATTATTAAGTTACCAGGAACTTTTAAGCGGTTCCCACATGGAGCATAGACTAGACTGGTAAATGGGGCATGATTGTTCCAAACTGGACTCAGTGCAACTGTGGAGTTCCCGAGCTATGCAGCACCTTCTTGTATGCTCGGAGGAGCATACAAAGAGGTGCTGCATAGTGGCTATTAGGACTGGAGAGCCCTAATAGCTGTCCGCTGGCTTACCTGATGTCAGCCAATGAAAACGCCAAAGATCTCGCAACACACTAGAGTGGGCGGGTTTAACCACATTCCCCTGACATTTTTTTGTACCACCGACAAGAAGAAGAAGATAGACTGATAAACACACAACTCTTCTTTGCGTCGCGCAGTCGGCTAAAAATACAGTAAGACGACTCTCCTCTCCGTTGACTGATACCCGTGTCGGGCCGTACATCGTGTTCACTGTTCAACGGACTGCAATTTAAGGGATGTAGGGCACGCTTTAATTTAAGGGTTGGACTATGTTGAAGTGAGAATTTAGGAAATGATGGGTCGGTTGGGATGGTAAATGTAGGTAAGATGGTATTATTTTATAAAGTGACGTTTTAAGGGTTTCGGGCCGCGTCCGTTGGATGAATGAGGAGTTGAGGGTCACAGAAACTTTGTTATTGCAGTTTAGTATAAAATTGCCTTGAGGCAGATCGAGGCGCAATTTCGTACATTCTAGAAAGGATGATGAATTTAGAAACATTCTAGATGGAGGGATTTGAAAGAATAGGAAAAGGTGTGAGAAATGCCGGTTTTATTTAAAAAACCTGACTTTTAGGGGTATTACGTATGTTATTTTTTAATTTCTCTCTCCCTCTTATTTACTAAAAACATTTTAAAGGAAAATTACATCTTCAAAAATTCACTCGCAGCGAGGTTTGAACTAACATCTTTGTTACCCCAACGATTTGCCAACTAGACCACACGAGTTACCTCCTCGAGCGGCGAATTTAAGGGGTACCTAAACATATCCTGGGATTCAACGAAAATAATTATTTCCTGAAACAATATTTTTAAAGCGTTTGTAGATAACATTGTTTTTAGAAAATTTATTTTCAAGGAAAAATAGCATTCAAAAATTTTCACTTGCGGCGAGGCTTGAACTCGCGTCTTTGGGTCAGTACCCCAACGTCCTTTCCAACTAGACTACGCAAGCTCACGTCTCGTGCCGTGAAAACTTCCAATGCTATATTCTCCTTTGATTGTTTTACGATTAAGGCTCGTTAGAGCGCATATAGCATATGCAATATAGCATTGGAAGTTTTCACGGCACGAGACGTGAGCTTGCGTAGTCTAGTTGGAAAGGACGTTGGGGTACTGACCCAAAGACGCGAGTTCAAGCCTCGCCGCAAGTGAAAATTTTTGAATCCTATTTTTCCTTGAAAATAAATTTTCTAAACAAAATAGCCTTGAGTTACATACAAAAATTAATAGAAATTTAACATTGTTTTTTGTAGATAACATCCTACATTTTAGTTAAAGACCAAAACTGCTTGTTGTTTTAAAATAAAAAAATAAACAAAATTAAAATGTGCTAAAACAGAATAACATAAATTTTACATACAAGAAACATTTTTTTTTTGTGATTATGTTACGAAACCCTTCATGCGCGAGTCCGACTCACATTTGTCCGATTGTTTAGCACTATGTTATTTTTGTTACATCCAATCTATTCACTGAACATAATAAACAATTCAAGTTCACACAAGCAAGCTACAAACTTCTCTATTAGATGAGCTGTATAAATTATGTTGACATACACACACACTTAGATGAAACTTTGAAAATGTGGACATGGATTTAGTTTGTTAGTAGATATAGATACGTGGGAGAAGGTGTTAGTTAGACGGGGTTTGTTTTGTCTAACAAGTTGATTTTGGTTGTAACATTATTATGGTGTCTACCACTGAAATGGAACTACAAGTATAAGTAAGCTGGAATTCCTATACCATTGAAAATGACATTAGATCTTTATGAAAGTGATGGTGGAATTCCTATACCATAGAAAATTACATTAGATCTTTATGAAAGTGATGGTGACCGTCTCCGGAACTATTAGTTCCAAGGACGGTAACCATCACTTTCAATAGAAAACAACAGCGCAACATAGCGCAAATCAAATAGGCACAAAATTCATATATAATTCAGGTCAGTGGGTGTCTACATATACATCGCTTGTATTGTTGTATTATTGTATCATCGCTCCTTATTGGCCTAGTTGCACCTGCCGATTTTGAATGGTCATGTGCGTTAAGCAACGCTTGGTACGGTCATTACTTGCATGGGTGACCTATAATTTGTGTGGCAATAAATCACTTCTCGAGCTCCTCCGTGCTTCGTAATTCAACCTAACCTAACCAACTGCTTTAAGCAGTTGGTTAGGTTAGGTTAATGACGATCTAATGGTAATGCTCGACGTAAAACGTTTAAGTTTTAAAACTGTAGATTTTCTTCTGTTGTTACGGTGTTGGATTGAAATGAAACTCATTTTTTCGGTTTTGTGTTGTTTAGTGTTTATTATGAAGATGTGACCTGTAAAGATTTCGTAACGTTGAGCATTGAAATAATTCTAAAAGTAATGAACACCACGCGATTAATACCGAAAAATAAGTTTAGTTTTAAAAAGTGTGTCTCAGATAGGGTTGCCAGATACGGGCTTATAATTTCCTGGACATTTCTAGGGTTGGACTGGGTCTGGATTTGGACTCTAAAACTCCAACTCCGTTTGTAACAAAGTAGTTTTAGAGTCCAAATCCAACTGCAAATGTATGCTGTTGCACGGGCATTACCGAGTAAAAATATTACAAAATTACTAGTTATGTTAGTTAGATATACATTAACACACTGTAAGCGAGCATACCCCTCCCCTCGTGCTAATTTAGCGACTTTTGTGCTAGAATCTCGCCGGCCAGTGGTGTCGTACCTAACTTTGTGGAACAAACTAGTGTTCTCGAAATTCGGGATAGTAGAGTGAAATTACTGGACAAGGGACCACACGTGAAATTTCGGGACTTTCCCGGAATTCCCGGCCATCTGGCAACCTTAGTCTCAGATAATCGTCCTTAAGAGTAAAAACTAGTTCACCCATAAAATGGATAACAGCAATCTCAACTTTAAATCGTGTACTCTATACGAATAAATCCAAACAAAGTTACCCCGTTACTTAACCAGGTGGTCTTACTTAGGCCGTTTCGGTAATTTACAGCCAAGTTACAGCCAACTTACAGCCAAGTTTCAGGGTGTGGAATGTTAGCTTGAATTTTTAACTTTACGCCACAAACTTTTATGGTTTAATTACAGTTTGTTGGTTAATTTCGTGAGGCGTTGTTTGCGCTGATGAAACTCAATTTTACATTCTTTGCAAGTGCGGTTGTTTGTCGCGGGACTCTCTGGTGCGTTGGGCGAATACTCGGCTGCAATGCAGACGGTTGCTAGTTCGATTCCCGCCGGGGACAAGTATTTTATGCAGCCTAAAAATGCGGGCTTCTGGTTCTGGGCGTTTTCTGTCAGTAATTTTAATTTTAACGGCTTGGAAGCCGTGTTGGATATGAGTCCATCTGAAAATTTGTGGGGAGAGAGCTTAGATCCAGGAGAAGGACATAAGATACTTTTGATGCAGTAAATCCCACGGGATCGAGACTTACCCCGTACGCAGGCGAAACCGCGGGGCGTAGCTAGTTTGATAATACAATACAATACAATACAATATTTATTTATTATTATGAAACTTATTAAACATATCTCAAATTACATAATAAATCAGTTCTACACTAAGCACAGCTTGTATCGCAGGTAACCGATATACCAATATAATAATGATGATGACATTTAATAATTATTCATATAAATATAATAAATATAATATAATATAATAATTGTATGTACAAACCTATATCGCTCATGTATCGATGTTAAAAGATATATTTTCTCCAAGGTCTAAGGTATATCAAGATGTATAAGTGACAGCTCTTGTCAGGATGGCTTCTCCCATCTATCATGTTTATTGACGGATGTCAGCGTAAGTTATGTGGCCCGGTGTGCTGTGACGTCATCGTATATTTGCACTGTAAAGTTATCTGGGCTTGTACAGTTACTCGCTAAATCTGCTCTAAGAAAAGGACTGGTGAAATCCTATTCTTATTATTTTAATATATTATAAACGTGAATATTTGCAAGTATGTATGTATGTATGTAGGTATGTATGCGACTATGTTACTCTTACACCCAGAAACTTCTGAACCGATTGCCATGAAACTTGGAATATCATCCTTCCTACTAATATTATAAATGTGAAAGTTTGTGAGGATGGATGTTTGTTACTCTTTCACGCAAAAACTACTGAACCGATTGCGATGAAACTTGGAATATAGATAGCTGGACACCTAGAATAACACATAGGCTACTTTTTATCCCGTAACACCCGCGGGATCGAGAGTTACGCGGGTAAAACCGCGGGGCGCAGCTAGTAATATAATATATTCTAGGTGGAGACCTAGAATAACGCATAATATGCTATTTTATTATCCTAAATTCTCGAGGGATCGGGACTGATATACGCTAGTACGTTATAAGCTCACTTAGCCTTGGAATACACCGTTATGTTTTTCTTTCATAAGAGTAATGTTAATAGCACACATTTTTCCGTATTTTTTTTTTACTTGAGTATCTGTGGTGACATGACATGAGGTCTTATGCTTGCCTAGTATAAGACCTCATGTCACCAGATGGGAAGCAACTATGATATCGACGGTGTCACATACCTACTCAATACTCTAGACTTGAAGACTTCAAGCTTCGTGTAGAGAAATGCCTATAACGGTGAGTGGCCGGCCAGTATTAACATTTATGTTCACGGCCTTCGGAATTAAATTAGGTAATCTACCCCTGGCTAAAGTTAGACCAAGTCTTTAATGGCCGAGCTAGATTAGTTGGCGAATATAAAATCACTGTAGATTTGCCAATAACGCCGAGTTTCTTCATTGATAGCAAAAGTCAAAGTAACAACTAAAATTAGTATACCTACACATTTTTTTTTATTTTTTTATATTCGTAAATTATTTTGAAGATGCAACTTAGACTTTTACGATCGGTTAAAGAAACTGGTGGTTAACCAGTAAAAAGTATCGTCATAGTTCTTTGGATTGATCAGTCCTAATGATGTTTTTTTTCTGTTTCAGGTAATAATTATTTTATTAAAATTTGTAAGTATACGAACAAATGAGTATATTCTAAGTAAGTATACCCTGAGCTGCACTTAATGTTGGTTAGGTAAACTGTGCAACCTAATACTGAACATGGCAGTGTGTTGATACATAGTTTAGTCAGGACTGATTGATTGATGACTGTTCGACTGAATGAATTATATTGATTCTAGAAACATAAAACTTGGAGGGTGTATCATTTGTGATGTGTAGGTATCCACTAAGAAAGTGTTTTTCACTGGAATTATGCGTGTGAAACCGCGGGTCTCTGCTAGTTTAAAATAAAAAGAAGGTTCGTAGGTACACTTATATTTTTACAATTCCTAAAAATGCCACCGTTATAAGAATAACAGTAATTTGAACAATCCATTTAAGCTTAATTGCGCACTTTAAATATTATATTTCTTCACGAATAACGGATTTTTTTAAAATCCTTTCTTATTGTCTACCTACACTACGAACACTCCTTACTAATTTCATGTTTCTAAGGCCAGCGGTGTTGGCTGTTCCCTCGCGACCAAGACCATTGTAACATGGTTGAAACGTCGAAGTAAGAAAAAAAAACAATAATATCAGGAAAAATGTAACTATGTTAACAAATCGTGTAAATTTAAAAAGTTTATTTATCATCATCATCCGAGCGATGTTCCCGGTTGCATCCCTCTCGAGAGCCCGAGCTATATCAGGTATATATGTATATATTGTGTACATTTTTACAATTGCAAAAAAAACCACCGTAATAAGAATAACAGTAATTCCGACAATCCATTTAAGCTTAATCGCGCACTTAAAATATATTTCTTCACGAATAACGATCCCTAAACCATTTGATAGGAATCCTTATCGATTTATGCCCTAATAAATAACAACTTTGATCCCTTTCATAAATTGGGACGCTGTCAAAAGTCCTATATAACGCGTTTTATCTATAATATTATTTGAGTTTTTTTAACCGATTTTCAAATATGAAGGTTGTTTTGGTTTTGCTTTTGACTGTAGAGCCAAATTTAATGACAGAAGTTAAAAATTCTAGCCATTTCAGTTTGATTGTGACTTCTTATCGCTTCTAATCGTTTCATAAGAAAACTTAATAAGATTTTATAAGTGAAAGTTTGTGTATGTTGTTTGTTGCTTTTTTTCACGCAAAAGTGCTGACCCGATTGCGATAAAACTCGGTACCTGTTGAGATAGTTCGAGATCTGGAATAACGCATACGCTACTTTTTATCCCTATATGCCCGCAGGATCTGGAGTTACGTGGGTGAAACCACGGGTGCTGCTAGTATTAATACGTACAAACTCACATATAAAACTATATTATTATTATTTAAAACCAAAAAGCTCATTATTTTGTCGCTTGCTGCGCCCCGCGATTTCACATGCGTATGTCCTGATCCGGTATCGGTATAAATAGTAGCCTATGGGTCATCCTGGAGGGGGACTTTAATTCTACGAACGTACGAAAGAAAGAAAGGAAGAAAATCTATCACCCGTTTTTCAAAACCGTCCAAAAGTAAAATATTCAGACGGATGGATGACAGATTTTCTTCTGGACTTATCGTTCGTAGAATTAAAGTAGAGGCCATGGTCTCCTGTTATGTGCATACCAAGTTATCATTTCATTAGTTTTGGCGTGAAGGAGTAACAAACATTATCTAATCGTTTACATACAAGCTTTTACATTTATAATAAGTATTTTTAGTGGCACTTTATCAAATTATGTTTTGTATTATCGTCCACGATTTAGAAAATTTATCTTTTAAAGTATAAAATAAGTTAGTTTATTTATTTTAAAGTAATTGCTTTTAAGTGTCCTTTGTATTCCTAAGTCCTTTACTCATTTTACTTAATTTGTTAAAGCCCTTTTAGATTTCAAAAGGTTTAATAGTTTACTAGCTAAATTTAGAAATTTATGAGACTAAAGTGGATAGAAGATGATAAATTGGTTGAAAATTACAAAAGATAGAGTCTTACCTGAACAAATTTTGAGAATTTATAAATATTTCTAGCAGTGCCTCACGGTTTTACCCACGTGAGTATCGGCTCCACAGGATTTTCAGGCCAGAAAGTAGCTTAGGTGTTATTCCAGGTCTCAAGCTATTTGTATTCCAAGTTTCCATGGAAACATCATGAGGGAAACCCATGACTTAGAGTCATACAAAAAGCCAAAATTTTTAGGGCAATTGTTGCGGAAAAACACAGGCACATGTAGTACAGACGATTTCGGTTTTTATTATAGGTACTTAGAGTATCTGAAATATATCTCATATCTACTCTTTAGTGAATAAACAATAACGCACGGTTATAACGGCACGCAATAAACAAGACAACGGTTACGTAAATGGCTTGAGTGAATCTACTCACACAAGCAAGACCGGGAGCCGTCGCGTCGTAAGATTAAATAACTGAAGTAATCAATAAAGCCGATATAAATAAATAAAATAAAATCAGTTTATTTCAGGCCGAGGCCCATAATAGTGTTAGTACTGCAATTATACCTTACTAGCTAATGTTAGTTACAATTTAATCCCAGTCAATAATGCGAGATCGACTACAGAGGAGGCAACAACGGATTCTCCGATATTACCCTCTTAAACCATTGATTGCCACAACTGCGATTCCATCCTACCCGCCACTGTCATTAGAATTTTTTTGGTACTTTCCCTCACCCTACGTATCAACGAAGCAGTTTTCTTCCTAAGCACGGCATAAAAGCTGTCAGTATTATGCAGCGCAAACATTTCCGACTGACTGCAGCAGCGAGGCAGACCCAACAACATCCTAAACACATTATTGTATTGTATTCTTAAGGTATCTAGCGAGACCTTGGAATGCTTAGCCCAAAGACTTCCCATGTACAGGCTCTGGCAGTAAGCCTTGAAAAGAGTAATTTTTACAAGTTGAGTACAACGAGAAAACCTTCGGACCAGCATATTTCCACGGACCGCCATGCGCCAGAGACCTGCGTTCCCTTTCAATGTCTATATCGTCCTTGAGGTCACTAGTAAGTTGATGTCCTAGATATTTGAAGGTACCGACCTTCTGTCATGTCATGTCTGCGTTCACATCAGTCGAGCTGTTTTTCCCACGCTGGCAGGTCTCGGCAGACATGTCCGTCTGGCGAGGTCTGGCAACGAGGAGAAAAGTCGTCCGCTGTTTTCATGTGCCGCTCGACATTTGTCGCCTAATTAGTACGAGGTTAAGAAAACATTAACACAAATGACCTTCACATCTCAATCGTCTAAAAATTGTTTACAACTTTGAAAGGATCGAATAAAATTGAAATGCACACGACGAAATCGCTTATAAATTCGAAAAATTCCCATTTCATCGCTTATCCTCTTACAGTAGAGTGCATAATACTTGTGAGTAATATTGAACCCTATTTTCAAAGTTATAGGATCGAATTTAATATATTAAGTGTAATGCATATTGAGAATTTCGTAGTTCGTACCTTGAGACGTGAGCGGCTTCAGGTTCAGGCTTCAGGATTTTCACGTAGAAACCTAAACGTTATGACATTACGTGATGTGAAATTTGGTAGGCGCTAGGCGTTTGAAGTTTCGATATTTGCAACTGCAACGTAATTGCGTGGTTTGAGGTTGTGTGAAAATTGTAAATTGATCGGAAATACATTAAAGAAAATGGTGTAAGTAGGATTATGAAATGTAAATGGAAGAAGGTCGTAAAGTAGACGTCCACAAATTTAATTTATTGAAATTAAACTCATTTTTCGGCTGATTTTTGTTACTTTTATTATATTAAGATAGTATAATAGCTGATGTAGATGTTGCTACGAGGTCTTACTCGCAAGAACACAAGTATGTGCTTTCTCAATTTCGGCTTGATGGGAGGCTTACACGCGCCGCGGCGTAACGGCAATCGCGCTGCTTATGATTACTAGTGGTTGCGGGTTCGAGTCCCGCCGGGTACTCAAATTTTTAAAGCATTTTTTCGACCAAGTATTAGGTATTATTTATGGTGCAATAATAATTAAGTTATCAACACATTGAGTGTCCATAGTCTACAAAGGATCTTGTTCAAATAACAGGTACGTACACCTGAACCCCACAATTTCGCTGACACATCAATAAATGTTGATGCATTCGGTCCGGTTCTTTATGAAAAAGTTTAACTTAATTGGATTGTGGAGTTGGATTTTCATTTCGTACGTCAATCAATCAACCGATCAACATATATTGGGGCCTGACTGGCTTTACGGTGGACATTCATGTTGTTTTTAAATTTCAGTAGGTAGTAATACCCATAATTATTTATTTTTTATGCGGAATTGGCTAGACGCTTACGAAATTATCCTCCTTACTTATAAACGACCAGCTGTAACCCCATGAGTTTCTTGTGGTTTCTTCTCTTCGGAGGGCGCGTTCCGAAACCACAGTAAAATCTCGACGTTTCAAAACGTACGTATGTAATTTATACATCGTTCTAAATGAATTTAGAATTTTGTATCCCGCCGTTTTATCCACATATGTCCAGAACACACTCTCCAATTTTTATGTCCCAAGGACCAGCGGTTTGGGCTCTGCGTTGATATATTTTAGTCAGGTTACACTACTAATAGTGCCATGGATAACTTCTGGAAGATTTTAAGTAAATAATTTTGGAAGGACAACAAGGCGGACTGAGAGTTCTACTGATTAGCAGCTTGCACGAGACATAAGGATGCATGAAGCTATTTACGCGAAATTGGATCGTCTGCCATTGTGAATGGCGATCGTTTGTACCCCTCGTTGTTTTGTGGAAAGGAGCAGGAGTCGTGTGTCTTGACTGTATTAAAGAAATGTGCCAGAATTAATACAATTTTTTTTTTTAAAACGTTTACTATATGCTTTAAATGAACTTATAGAGGTACCTACTTATAATAAAATAAAAATATGAGGTCTTTGAAAACAAATGCTTTAGAAATTACGTTGATTTTTCGGTTTTAATCGCGACGTGTTTATTACTTTTACACACTGACCTGAATTATATGGACAGGAGGTCTCGCACTGAATTTTATGCCTATTTGATCTGCGCCATGTTGCGCTGTTGTCGCGCGTTTTCTTTTGAAAGTGATGGTGACCGTCCCTGGAACTAACGCGCGCGACAACAAAGCAACATGGCGCAAATCAAATAGGGACAAAGATCTAATGTCACTTTGTATGGTATAGCAATTCAAGCGTACTTGTATAGTTTCATTTCAGTGTTTTTAGAGCATTTTTTCGAGACCGTTACAAGTCTCTTTTCAGAATCATCAAAATCGGTTCATATACGACGAAGTTATCCGCGAACAGACATAAAAGAACGATATACGATCGAATTAAGAACCTTCTCCCTTTTTTGAAGTCGGTTAAAAAAGTTACTTAAAATAAATAATACACGAGTTCACTAAAAACATATTTAACAAACACACCTATAATATCATGTTGATTTTTCCTTATAATCCACTCCAATCATTATAACGAACGAAGCCAATCAATTCTGATGGACTGTAAAATTTCTGAAAGCATTCATTTATAAGTTTTAATCGTTGATACGTCATAAAGCAGTGATTTTCAGCCGAATGGATGGTTTATAATTACAGTTTGGTATCGTTTTATGATCGTTAATGCAGTTTTGTTGAGGTTTTTTCCCCTGATTTATTGCTGGGTTGACCTAATTCTTGATTGGAGTGTGGAAGAGTATAATTTTATTGTCCTTTCCGGTTAAGCTGCTAAAGCCTTATTAATAAACGTGGAGTAAGGTCGGAATAGATTTACCACTTTTTGTTTCTGTCTGTCAATTTTGAAAGTTAATGTCACACAAAAAACAAAGCACGTTCTCACTACTCCGACCTTACTCCACGTTTATTAATAAGGCTACACAGGTTTTGATTTTGTGCAGTTTTTTTGTTAAATACAATATTAATAAAGGAGAGAGGCCAAAAGGTCTTTGCTTGTTTTAAATTACGTAGAAGGAATCATGCAATGCGAAACGGAGTGTTGGAAGACCACCTACTCGGTGGACCGATGACATTGTAGCGTTCGCGGGGAGTCGTTGGATGGAGGTAGCTCGCGATCGCTGTTTGTGGCGTCGGTCGTATGGGGGAGGCCTATGTTCAGCAGTGGACGGATAAAGGCTGCGATGATGATGATGATGAGTGTTGGCACCATTGATGATCATAGATGGTGCCAACACCCAAAAAACATGAAATATTTTCGATCAAAACTTTAGATATCAATAGTGTCCGTTCAAAACACGTCCGTTTCATTGCGAATTCCACCTATAGGCCAGCGTTTAAAACCACTCTAGGCATGCAGTCTAAGATGAAGCACGCTGACCTATCAAGACCCCCAAATCGTACTCGCCAGGGAATACTGTCTCAGGTAGCTGATTCCAATCTCTCGCGGTAACAGGGGCCCACAGTTCAGTTTTTACCCTTTAGGAAAGGAACCCTAAAAACGAAGTATAGGTTAAATATTTCGAATATAATTTTCCCACCATTTCCCACTTACCAATGTCCGCACGTTACGAAGCTACCCAAAGTTGTACAACACTTGGGAATTCGATCAATTAGCAACGGAAATCGTTCCGCTGAATCTGATATAGTTGCGTTAAGGGCTTTTCACACGGTGCCCATTTCTAAAGCTCAAAATACACGATGGCACGTACACTAAACTTACACTTTATTTATACCTACAGCATAGCCTACAGCAATAGATACATGCACGAATTTCTTTATAAAATATATGTAGCTTTCTATTGGTGAAAGAATTTTTGAAATCGGCACAGTAGTTTTTGAGTGTATTCATTACAAACATACATACACACACACACAAAAATACAAATCTTTCCTGTTTATCATATTAGTGTAGGTAGATTGTTGCGTCCCTTGGTGTCGATCCCGTGGGAATATCGGGATCAAAAGTAACCTATGTTACTCTTCGATAATGTAGCTTTCTATTGGTGAAAGAATTTTTGAAATCGGTCTAGTAGTTTTAGAGTTTATACATTACAAACATACGACACACACACACACAAATACAAATCTTTTCTCTTCATAATAATAGTGTAGATTACGTCAGTACCTGGCAACAATTACAGAGTTTACTTGGTAAAAACAAACTACTGATTGAAATTCCTGAAATTTCTGAAATTTTCCTTTCGGATGTACGCTGCGGACGAGTGAAGCTTTTTAATTAATTAAATTTATATATACCAGAGATCATAGGTACATTGAAATAAATGAATTTCAGTAAATTTCATTAAAATGTTTTAAAATAATACAATAACTAGCTGTGTTTCGAACGCACTACGGATTATCGTACCAAAATACACAGATAAGTAACATCAAATTATACGAAAAAGTTAAAAATAAATTGGCACAATTAGGCGACCGTATTGTCTATTGACGATCTCACTTAGACCATTATTATTATATTTAGGTAAATAAATTTAGAATCAAGATTATGGTATGTAGTAGGTAGCTACACAGTACTACCTACCTATACAACGAAAAAACAAGCACCCTTTTCCACCAATATTCTAAAAATAACATTGGCAAAAAAGGGTTATAATATGTAACACACAAAAATATACGAAGAAAAATAACGCTTTTGACCACATCTCGATCACGTGTAGGAAATTGGATGTATGATAAAATGTGCTTGTATCTCCCGATGCCTAATATCGATGCTTATTCAAAAGAAAGAAGACAAAACGCAAAACTAACAATCCTCGGGTCGCAAATCTGGTTGGACCCCAATAATTCTTAGCAATTTACGAAAAGCGATGTCGTCAATTCCATCATATTCGGCAACCAATGGCACCATTTCTTCGGACGTTGATAAATAATTTCATTTCTTTTCCCAAAACGGTTTTAAGATTGGTCGTAGTTTGGAGATTTTTGTTGGACGATTGGCTGTGTCTGTAGACACTTTCTCTACGTCCTCAGCGCCTATCCAGATTCACTGAAATAATATTTTTAAATAGGAAAAAAGTTATTTAGACGTTGTTAAGTTACCTATTTAGGATACGATCTCCGAAATTACTACCTTATATTATAAGTATGAAAGTTTATGTGTAAGTAGGTAAAGGAGTATATTTGTTACTCCTTCATGCAAAAATTACTGAAGCGATTGCGATGAAACTTAGTAAGTAGGTACGCATATAGCTGGAGATCTGGATTAACACATATATTTTTGTTTCATTTGTTGCCTCGAGATCAGGACTTCCGTGGGTAAAACCGCGGGGTGCAGTATTGCTATGATATAACTTACCGTTTGGCTATAAAATGGAACGCAAAGCGACGTTGAGCTTAATAAAAAGTTTTTCATACTCAAGTTTTGATTTTATTTGAGACGTTCTAAAGACTTTTCTGTGCATCTTAGTCTTGCTTATATAACAATGATGGCAATCGTGTAAAATTTAGAAAATAATAAAAAGGAATATCGTTTTCTTAACAACAGAATATTGGAAAAAGTAGGGAATAAGACACAAATGAGGTTTAATCATTGATTCCATTTATTACTATGAATCCACTGTATCAATCAATCCCATTGATTTGTTGGATGGCCTGTCATGAAAAGGCCACTAAAATATCATCCAACTACCAGTAGCAGACAAATCTTTGGTCTGTGGTAAACTTCAAGGGCGTACAATATCGGATTCTGTCCGATCGTTGAAGTCATTTTTTTGTCGATAAATAAGTTTGAGAACACTTTGTTTGAGAACAGGAAAAATGTTCGCAACTCGAAGTGTTAGGTAGGTTCTTATTTATGAAATCAGTTTATTTTCGTAATCCCCACTAAGCTGTCCCCACTAGTGGGGTTTATGACAATTTACAAAAAAGTATGGCGTTTTCCCCACCATCATTTTTATCGTGCTAGGGATTATGATAATAAATAAATTTAGGTTTATTTCATACTAGCTGACCCGGCGAACTAACACCGCCTTAGAGGCAAAAAAGATTATTAAAGTATATTAGGTATGTCTCGAAGCTTCTACTAATTTTCAGTCAAATCGGTTAAGCCATTTCTTGTGTTATAAATAGTGTAACTAAAACGACTTTCTATTATATAGATAGAAAACAGACAAGAAAAAGATTAGTACTCCACACTCGGTGCCTTCTAAGATAAAACGGAATTTAATAAGACTTTATACTGTTATTATCATTAAATCTAGTTAGACGAGCTACGCCCTGCAGTTTCACTCGCTATCTTAATCGCTTTCCGCGATAACAATAATATCGATTACTAACATAATTTAATTCCGTGATATGGGACTAAAACGTGACAAGAGAACGGAAACGCAAAATACCAAACCAAGTGACGTGCCACAATGAGTTTTTGAGTGACATCAATTCCAAATGATTCAAGAATACGCAAAAATCACACCATTGGAAAACAATTTCGTACACTACTTATTTTCCTATGCGACTTCAAGCAGAGTTTGCCTAGTCTAATTGGCGCCTCGGCGCTTCTACAGTTCTACAGCCCCCCCTCCCCCTATTATTCAAATGCAATATTTATTTATTTCTCGGGACCGGTAACATCAGCTGGTTCAAAAATACCACTCACGAGGAAGGTAGGTACATACTCGTTAGTAGATATTTCATTTCATTTATTTATTCTCAAACAATATAAAATTTACATTGTGTCGGAAAATTAGGTTAATAAAATTATTATAATCAAATACATTTAAAAGAAAGATAAAATAATAAAAATTAAAATTATTCATTAAATATTACCATGTCACAATATAATTCATTTATCAATTTATTTTATCACTGTCAAGTTAGTAAATTAATAAAATTTTAAATATTAGTAAAAAAATATTCAATTGATTTGTCAGAAATAAATGCGTCAACGGAATAGTAACTCTTTTTTAGGAGAAAAGATTTTAGAGCTTTTTTAAATATATGTACACAGGTCATTGACTTTAAATTTAGTGGTAGTTTGTTAAATAATTTAATTGATTGTAATCTTACTGAATGCGTTGTAGTTTGGAGTCTAGGTATAAATTCAAAATCCTTAAAGTCTTTCCTTCTCGTGTTTAACATTAAACCTTGTTCCTGTTCTGTTTCAATATAATTTATATGTTTAATGAAATTGGTCAAAATCACTAAAATATATAGACTTGCCGCCGTAAGTATGTTCAGCTCTTTAAAGTAGTCCTCACACGACTCTGTTTGTGATATACGCACCATTGTCCTGTTCGCCCTCTTTTGTACAATGAACGCTGCTTTAATATTATACTCATAGCTGTTTCCCCAAAACATAATGCTAGATACCTAGATACCTACTAAGGTGAGCAAATAATGTAAAATGACAACATAATAATATTATTATCCCCCGTTCTTATTAGCTTTGCGACTATTTGGCGATGTTTTTCCTTGAGACCTCCGCCTAGTGTAACTTATTCGATTACTACAGAAATTACCCGAGCGTTCGAGTAACAAGACAACGTCTGTAACTTGCCGTCATAGAATATTCAATAGACAGATTAGTGTCGATATTCGCAATTCGATATCGACAATCGATTCAGTTCATTCGATTATTGTACGCTTAGAATAGGGTTACCCGATTGGAAAATAGTTTTTATTTGCAAATATGGTTTTGATTTTATTTTTAAAAGTATCACTATGGTTTTTTTTTAATACTGGGTGCAGAGTTTTGGGAAGCAATTCTCCAGAAAACTAAAGCAATGATTGTTTAATATAATAAATTAATTATTAAGTTCCCTACAATAATAATAACAATTTATATGTAGTCTAGTGTCTAATAATGTTTAGACTAGGTATAAGTTATTGGGACGACCGGATCCTGAACTAAAGATCAGTAGGTGCTAAAAATACCTACTGTTTATTTTCTGTGCCAGGAGGGTTACTGCGGTTCGTTTCGATACGACATCGATACTGTCATACGATGATTCTACTGTCACATTCTGATAGTAGGGTGACAGTAGAACCATCGTTATGACAGTATCGTTGTCGTATCGAAACGAACCGAAGTAACCCTCCAGTATTGTTGCTTATAAACATAATTTATATCTAAAACAAGTTGTGAACGGAAAACACAATAGGTAACTAGGTAAACAATAATGAATTAAAAATATTGAAACTTTTATTATGTTGTCCTATTTTTCTTTCTATTTCTAACTGAACCTATCCAACATCACGTGATTAAAACCGAAAAAATAAATTAACTTCAATTCAACACCGCAAAAACAGAAGAAAAATCTATACCTATCAAAGTTCCTAACAATGAATTTCCGCGAAAATACAGAAACCTACAGGAAAATTCCTGTCATCTGGTAACCCTAGCAAAACTCGCCCATTCGAATCGCAATGTAATTGACATTACAGACTCACGGTGTTGCTGTCCGCAGCTCGCCCAATTCAATTCCAACTTTAATTGTCTAGTAATAAGAGTTAATTTGGGAGTTAACGTGATTTCTGATCTATGACGGTTTGAAGTTGAGAATTGAATTGTAACCACAGTCCGTTACAGTTGTGAAACTGTAACTGTCTTCAAAATGGTCTTTGGGTAAACTAGAAAATTAAATGCTACATAGCTATTCTAATTCTCAAAATTTGTACCGAAATAAAAGCTTTAATAAAGTTTTTGTTGTATGAAAACTTCAAACTAGTACCCACTTAAGTTAAGTAGTTTCGAAGTAGAAGCGAAGCGTCAAGTTTAAGTAGCACAATAAGCCAAATAGAAACATTATTTTACTGGTTATTTACCATGTTTTATTTTTTATGGATTCGGACATTTTTTTTTGTTTGGAGCTGTTTTTTTTAATTTTGATGAAGAACTGATCCGTATCTTCGCAGTGATTAAGAGAAATGCTCATCAAAATCAAGCAAATTGCTCGCTTTTAAGAGTTCTATCAATAGAGTGGGTCCTTTAACTCCAAGGAATTAATTGATGGCGCTTCTGAAGCCACCTTTGCATCACAACAATGGGTCATCATCATCATTTCAGCTGTAAGAAGTCCACTGCTGGACATAAGCCTCCCTCATAGATTTCCAGATGCTTCGGTCATAAGTGGCCTGCATCCATCGTGAACCCGCGGCCTTAACTATGTCGTCCGTCCATCTCGTTGGTGGACGTTCAACGCTGCGCTGCTCGGAAAGCGCAACAATGGGTAAAACAGTTAAAATATATATCTTACTTAGCAATCAAGTTTGTACTCGCCGTATCTGTTCGCAGAACTACTAGTTTATAATAATAATGAGACTATAATAACAATCTTCATTCCATTATTCTAAATTGTTATTAAGTCCTCACGCTACGTTAAATTCTCCACTGCAGTTCACTCTGTCTGACACAGATAGTGACGGGGCATTAGTTACAGATGTTGGGATGTCCGGAAGTTTATCTTGATTTGTATAATGCTAATATAGTTGGACCGATTCCGAATTATGGTAACTGTTATAGTGTTGTCTTCGAAATTATTTGGTAACCTCAATTTGTGGATTTTGGGAGTCCAAACTCGATTAAAACTAAGTTTAAGATAATCATCGATGGATATTATTTAGATATCGAGCTTTATGCTGCCGATCTTAGATGGTCACGTCTTTGGTCAGAAAGTTTTACATGATATTAGACAAATTATTTATTTATCATTTGCATACATTTCAGTTACTTAAGAGCGAATGTACAGCTAAGCTATAATTCTCTAAGTTATTGGCATGCGCCTTGTTCAGGCATTGCAAGGACAAAAATTATACGAATATGAGATGGAGGCATGAGGGGTGGTGGCGGAGGAGGAGAGAGGGAATGTGAAAGTGTTAGGTAAGGGGCAGGTGAGGGAGAGGGAAATAAAGGAGATAAAATATTTGAAAACTTTACAATATTTAAAAAGTAAGGTCTCTTAAAATCGTGAAACGAACTTCTTTTTAGAAAAACTTACCTAACCAACCACTAAACTAGGTTTTACACGCATAACAATAAAAGTTACACGGATGCCCGGTTAATGAATGGTGTCACGGTACTAACACTGACACTTCAACATATTTTATGCCACACGCAAAGAGCGGTGCGAGGGTGCTCTTTGCACGCTGCACACTACACGCTGTGTTATGGCACTAGTCGGGTATCGAGACTAAAAACTAAACATGTTTAATGTAACGATAGTCTATCGATAAAAGAGAAGGACATAAATAGAATACTTTTTTGCATCTAATTCGGAACAAAATTCGCCGGGTCAGGTAGTCTACTACATAAAAGAAAGTCGTCTTAAGTACACTATTTATAACTCAAGAACGGCTGAACTTATTTGTCTGAAAATATGCAGCTTAGAACCAGGAGACGGACATAGGACTTTTTTTACCTCTAAGGCGGATCAAAGTTCGCCGGGTCAGCTAGTAGTTACTAGAGGTAACTCCCACACCGTATAAATACACCGACACTAGCAGTTTGCTCACGCATCGTGTTCTCGATGCAAACATCGAGTTGTCGATATCGAGATATCGGGTTATCGATAAAAGATCGATTTTTCGAAGCACGTACTGCCAACAAATCGGATGACACCAGCGCGAGCAGATGGGATGTATGTATGCAAATATAGGAGAATAGCGTTGAATTAGATCATATTAGATTTACTTTTACACTATTTGAGGAAAAAGTGTTGGTTATAGGCACTCACGTGTAGGGTTGTCAGATGAGAAGTTATTAGATAAAGATTTTTTGGCAAAAGGATAACTTGAACAGACGTATACAGTATATTAAGAAATGAGTCTCCAACTTTGAACGGGGTTGTTCTAGACGTCTAGGCGGACAATTTTTTTCTACAACTTACTGAAATTAGAACTTTTTTTTTAGAAAATTTCGCGGTCGAAAAAATATGTTTTTGGCATAAGTCCTATATCAGCCATGACCATGCCCCTACGTTTTGATTTTTTTCATTTTCTATTTTTTCTGTTTATGTTTTCTATTTTTATTAGAAAAAAAAACGTAGAGGCATAGTCATGGCAGATATAGTTTTTATGGCATAAACGTATGGAGAAAGAGTAGGAAGACTGTCGTCCTGCTCCGCCCTCGGATAAAAATAGAGACGTGAATCCCAAGCGAACACCAACTTCGAATCGAGAGTTGTAATTACCATAATTTTGAGGTCAAGGTGTAATTAGAGTAGCGCTGACCCTACAGGAGCTGCAACTTCCTGATTTCCCACAGCGCAGTTCGCGTTTAAACTTTGATTGAGAGATAATGGTTAACTGGGTTACTTCTATGAACTTGTTATTGTGGGCCGGTTATACGGTGTCAATTGTCGAGGCAATCTACTAATCCTGGGTTCCTCATTCGAGCGATGTTTTGCGTCCCTCTCGGGAGTTCTTAGGTAAGTCTTATTGACCATGGCTTCTGCAAATTTGGAAAATCATCAACTCTCCTTGGCCTCTCGGTCAAATAGTTTACCCACATCTGGAGAATTCCAGGATCGCGACCTTGAGCATGTGTCGTTTGGATTGCATGCACAAATGCATTGATTGAGGTTATATGTGTTGAAGCATTCGCGACATCTCGCGATGTCTGGTCGGACCTTTAGGCTGACAGATCAATCCTGACTGTCTTCATTTCATTTAAGTTACCTATACTTTTTTACTAGCTTACTAGATTGTAGTTTAGTGGAATAGCGGATCTCATCGGTCTAGTTGCGTCCTCTGATCTCGGATTAACGTGCGGATTAAGCAACGCCTTGCGCGGTCGTCATTTCGACCTATAATTTTAGTGGCAAACATAATTTGCACAAGCTCCTTCGTGCTTCGTTGATCTCAATTGTTATCTCCGATAGCTGTAAAGGCATTAGAAACTGAAAACTCTAACAATAAGTGAGCCACAACAAAAGCAGAAAAAGAAGTAGAATGGCTCGAAAATCGACTCTATGTAAATGGCTCACAATTGTTAACTGGGTTACTTCTATGAAGTGGTTATTATGGTGGTTTTTGTAGTGGTACTTTAGTCCATTTGGTTTGTCCTCTTCAGCAGTTTTTGGTTTGGCATTTAAAACTAATGAGCTTGTTGAAAGTGAAGAGGAAGTTGAAGGGGAATTTCGTGCAATTTTATCTCCGCGTTTATGGTTGGGAAAATAATTTATTTTCGTGAAAAACGGGTCACCGATCTCTGAAGGAGGAGATTCTCAATTCGTCGCCATATTGTTCATATGGGTTCCTAATGCTATGTATGATGATTCCTTACCAATTTTAAATTTAGCCAATTGAGATCATTATTTTTGGGGTTGTAGGTTGAAAGGTTATAATAGTACAAAGTTAGTCTTATAATAGTATATCATTTATTCAATTAAATACAACAAAAAAGGTGAGAAAAAAAAACAAACAACACTAAAACTAAAACCTAAATCTAAAAAGAAAAAAGCCCGTCGTCGATGGCACCCTCCCGAGACATGGTCCCCAAGATGCTGACGGCATTCCCCCTCTGAATAGCGAGACTAACTCGCTGAGACATAAAACTACCAGCTCTGGGACCACCGGTCGCCTCGATTAGACGCCCCGACAAATCCCTTAAAAACAATCTGGCACTGGGGCCCCAACAACCCAAAGTCTCAAGGTCCACAGGAGTAAATATGTAAGAGCCGGGAATGTCCACATACTTTCGACCCTTCAAAGCCTCCGCGCTAGCAGCCGCCTGCACCCGGGTAGCCTGGAGATGGGAAGAAGCCAGAGTATCCACACAGGTGGCATCCCATACCAGACACCTTCCATGCTCCCATGGAATGAGCGTCACACCGTCGGGCCTCTTGCCATCAGAACGAACAATGCCGTTTGGTTCTAACATTGCCGGCACGTTCGCCGAGGCAAGAGCCCGACGAATGACGTCATTAAGAGCGGAATGGCGCGGGATGCGACCCGCACTTCTCCGGCACGAAAGGCCGTGGTGCTCTAAAATGATAATAGTAGTCCTATAGTCCTAAATGTTGTGATGAGGATCTTCGTTATGATCAGCAGAATCCTGAAGAATCCAGTAGCAGTTTTGGAGCAGGCCCTGAGAATGCAGTAAATTTCTTGCTTTTGGTTGTTTTCTAGTATAAACGGTAGAGATTGAGGAAGTACCTGGAACTACCTTTTTATCACAAAACGCCTTCATGTCTACAAATGATACATGTGTGCAAGTGTTGGTGAAAAAGTAGAAAGAGACGGGGACAGCCTTAGTCTAGCTAGAGTGGGAGGTAAATTGTCATAATCCCCACCAACCTGGCTTAAACAAGTTAGTGGGGAATACGCTAATACCGTTTTGATAATTGCCATAATCCCCAATAGTAGGGACATCTTAGTGGAGATTATGCCACTAAACCGAGTCAAGACAGATGACAATATAAAAAAAAAAACGTGTGGCACTCGGGGACCGCGGTAAAGCTATTTTTTTATCTATATTTATTATTTTAAAAAATTACGCCTACCAAGTAGTTTGGTATATTTCTAATAGCCGCCTATCAAGTAGCTCCGCTTGTTTCTAAAAATAATCTACCGAGCTAACGCTCGACGCGCTCGGCCGATTATTATTTTAAAAGATTCCGCCTACGATGTAGCTCGGCTTATTTCTAAATATCGACCGAGTTGACGCTCGGCCGATTATAATTTAAAATACTTATGCAATTATAATATTATATTTTTATTTTGTTAGTTTTCGTTAGGTTTTTTTCGTTATGAAATTTGTTCAATCAAAGCTGAAGGCCCGTGAAAAAAGCTATGCAATAGCTTTATACTGTTTTCCAACCAATATTTATTTTAAAAAAATAACAAGAAACCTATAATAAAGAACAACCCCTTTGCCCCCAACACAAACATAAATTCACAATATTAATTCCATCACATATAATATCCGATTCGTCGTCCTGGAAGACTGGAATGGAAAGGCCACAAAACTGCGTTCGCTCGCAGTGAGTCGGGAACAATCGATTTTGTTAAATGGACCGCGAAATACCAACTGACCACGGATTTCCACTGTATTTAATACAAGACCACTTCACTTCCATCGCTTTGTTTCCTCTCTAGATTGGTTCTTTTATCTTTGTCTTTTAAGAATGGAATTGACAGGTTTTTTTTGAGATCTACAGTGATATAGGTAACCGTTTTGACAATGGACAGCTCGTTTCTGCTTGGTGAAGCTTGTATTTCTCTTTTTGTTTCTATACGTAAAGGCCTTAGTTAGTATAGGCATTGTCGACTTGAGGATTGTTTTAAATATACTAAATAGCTGCAAGACAAATAGACGAAAACCACCTAGTACAAATTGCGTTAATCGACCTGGTGGTCAAATATTGAGACAGAACTCAAGCAGGCTAAATTGCCAATAAAGACAACCCAAGACAGATCAACTTGGCGCCGACGAAGTGAGGAGACTCGACCCCAAATAACGGGATAAAGAGAAGGAAGAAGAAGAAGAAGAGCTGCGTCCAGCGTTTCAATCGCTTAAGGGCCCTATACTGAAAAACTGAAAATCCATGTTGGGCGCATCGAAAATTGTTGATTATTTCATGACGGAATGTCGTAGAACTTTTTTTTGTGTACAGATTGTAGGCGACATTGTTTCCGATATTTTAGTGCAGTTTCCATACAAATATGTCGAAACGTATTGAAGCCTATCGACGTTTTAGCCAAATCAGACATTTTTTGTCTAAAATTTGGATAGGCTTTGCACCAATAGGAGATTCATGTCTTAAAACTACACCAAACTGTAGGAAACAATGTCACCTACAATCTGTGCACAAAAAAAGTTTTACGACATTCCGTCATGAAATAATCAACAATTTTAGATGAGCCCGACAGGGATTTTCAGTTTCAAGGTCGTTGGCGTTGACACTCCTCTTAAGTCCCAATCCAGTGGGAATATTGTTATAGTAAGTAGCCTATGTTACTGCTCGATAATGTAGTTTTCTATCGGTGAAAGAATTTTTGAAATGGGTCCAGTAGTTTAAGAGCCTATTATGTTACAAAAAAAAAACAAAAAAAAAATCTTTGCTCTTTATAATATTAGTGTTGATAACGAAGCGCTCCGCGGTTTCCAGGTATTAGTCTCCATCCAACGGAAGTTTCCAGCTGAGTTTTCCATGAAAAACGAATATTTTGTTTGTTTTAAGTTAGTAATATCACCCGCGGGTGTAACTTTTTCGCGGGCAAAGCTTCTAACGACCCTTAAAATTTATAAAAATGAATAAATTAATTAGAATGTTTCTTACTTAATAATGAACAGGTAGCGAATACAATACAATATCAAAGTTAATAAACAAAAATTAACTTTGACAAACACTCATTTTGTTCCGGAGTAAATTACTCGACACCAACTTTCTTGACACACAACACAACAAAAACCTTACAAATTGCAAACACGGTCGCCTTCCAAACATTTCAACCAATAAACAACTGCAAAGAAAACAAATCATGGAATTCACTAACCTTGTTTACAACTCGTCAGAACTAATTAGACACCTTGCGCTGAGTTACCCTTAACAAAAGGATGAAAAAGATAATGGTCCTACGTTATCTCACTGAATACTTTCAGTCGCAGTAAATGGCGCCACTAGTCGCAATTGTAAATGAGAGAATGCGATAAAGCTAGTCGAAATAGTTTACATGGTACAGCGGATGGCACACTCGGCTAGTGATCCGTAGGTTGAGGGTTCGAATCAAAAACCTAATATTATAAATGAAACAAAAAATAGACTAAAAGACATTGAATCCCACTTTTACATTACGGAGTTTGATAAATTAGTGTCAAAATCGTACCTTTGTGATTAGCACTTTAATTTTGTTTTGAAACCTTAATAATTTTGGTAACCTAATTGTATTTGAAGGTAGATATTTTCGTACAAAATATAATGTTAGGTATCTTGTATTTTCCTTTGTATCGTTAAAAAATAAATATTTGTATATTTTATGTAACTTAATCCCTGAGGAGGGCGCTCTCACTGCAACACAGTTTATAACTTTCGCAGTTGAGAACGATTACTTAGTTTTTGTTACCATGTGTTTTTATCCTAATAAACAATTTTCATTTTTTTTTCAATGTACCTACCTATTATTTTAATACATTGAAATATAAATATAAGTATTAAACACATCGTAACACAAGCTTTTAATAGCTTGAAATTACCATGGGGTTAGATGGCGCTGTGTGATGTCACATCATTTATTGTATCGTTTGTTTAACGTAAAATATAATAAAGAAAATGACAATACAATAAAATTGCAACTAAAAGCTTTACCCCTGTCTTCTTTTCATCTGAGCGACGTTTCCACTTGCATCCCTCTCGGGAGCCCGGAGTCAGATCCACCACCGCACAGGGAGAATTCAAGGTTTGTTACTCTCCCCTAGATATCTTATTAGCCTTTTACGACACCCTCGGGAAGAATGGGGTAACCCTATTCCATTTTTTCCCGAGGGTGTCGTATCTATCATAGAGGTTAAAGCCTTACCTCTATCACAGATCACATATTATTACCTGTTTCAAGCAAGATAGTATCAATAGAGCTTAAATGACATTTTAACGCACTCTCGTAAAGTTATTCATTTAATTTACAGGTACTCTATCACAGATCACATAGTATTGCCTTTATCAAGATAGTGTTGATAGAGCTTAAATGACATTTTAGCACACTCTCGTAAAGTTATTTATTTAATGTACAGGTAGGTACTGTCGGGCAAGGTGTCTAGTCAATGCACACTACAAACACTTTGACAGCATTCGGGCTCGGTCAAAGTGTTTTTAATTCAGACAAACAAAGGCTGAGCCAAAATAAACTGTAGTAAGAGATAGAAAAAGAATTGTCACACTTGAACCAAAATAATCCGTTGGTGGTATAACATGAAACTAAGGTGAACGTCGACGGGTTTGCTTTTAAATATAGATATATAGAAAGACAGTGGCGCCCCTGGTGACTGCAGTAATAAGTTAGCCAGAGAAATGTAATAATAGAAACCGCTTGTTCTAACAAAATGGTGAAAAATTGACATTGGAATTCTAAAACTATTCTTATTTACTTTTATGTGGCAATTTTTTTTAATAATGCGCTGTTTGGTTTTTTTCAGGGCTACTAAACGTGAAGGTAAATTACCTTAAGTATAAAGCTAGACCCAGATGTACTTATGTCATTTTAAGCGAGACCGAAAAAGACATCACTGTTGTAAGCACAAAGCTTAAAACTCTAGTCGATAGAAATAAAGTAGTAATATTATAGTGAATTAATTACATTCTCCGAGATAATTAATTTGAACGACCACGATGAAAAACATTCATCTTTAATAATAAACCTAAAAGCCTAAAGAACAATGTCCGTTTCTTGGAAGATTATGCTAAACACCTTTTTAGGGTTGGGACCCTTTAAAAGTAAAATCCGTATCCGAATAATATCGATATTAAGGTAGAAAACTAAATTTTTCATAATTTATTTTGGTATTAAGTTTGTATGGAAATGGTAACTGTCGCCACGTTCTTAATAGCTACTGTTTAAAGTAAAAAACAAAACTTACGTTTTGATAAATTAATAAATATTGCACGACGTTAAACTGTAAGCACTAGGCTTGTACTATGGATATAAGACAACGGGTATCCAACATATTACATTTTTTAGAAATACATTATATTATGTATGATTCGTAGAAATCACGTAGGTACTTACGCAAAACGTAAAAACCAGAAACAAAAACGTATTTTTAATTGCAACTGGCGAGAACTGAACCCGCATCCTTCTGCATTGCAGTCAAGCTTTCGCCCGACGCGCCACAGGGGCATAAAATAAGTAGGTACTTGATAAACACCATGTTTTCTTAGATGGCAAATGACGGCCAATACAGTCCTATAGCCCAATTTTCCAACAGGAAATCCCCAGTTAAAATATCAGGGTATCAGTTTTTTCGACGCCACGTCTATTACAACGCCTCCTCATCTCAAAATACAACACGGTGGCAATAGTTTGTCCATTTTCAACACGTGCGCTCCGTAACTGCTTTCCGATTGTAAGGGAATCACCGACAAGAACGGGCTTAACGAGTGTGTGCCTAGGTTTCGTTTATATCGATGATTTACTTGTACGGTGTATGAAGTTTGTAATAGAGTGTAATGTACGTAGTTATCCTGGTAATATTATAAAGGTGAAAGATTGTGTGTAAGTAAGTAACAATCGTATTCAGAAACGACCCTATTCCTGGAGGGTTACTGCGGTTCGTTTCGACACGACAATGATACGATAATTCCAGCCGATACGATGATTCTACTGTCACACTGTGATAGTAGGGTGACAGTAGAATCATCGTATCGTTGTCGTGTCGAAACGAACAGAAGTAACCCTCCTGGTATCGGCTTATGTCACATCATTACAATTAAAATTACAATCAAGACTACAATTAAAATGACAAAGAAAATAAAATACGTCCGTTCTTTAATCAATGATACATAATATCTCAATACTTATACGAGTATATTATGGCCTCTCTGGCGAGTGGTGCAAACTCTTGGCTGCAACGCAGAAGATTGCGGGTTCAATTTCCGTCGGGGACAAGTAATTTATGCTTACTATAAATGTTTGTTTCTGGTTCCGGATGTTTCTATATGTAACATTATATAATATGTACCTATTAATTTCCAAAAAAAGCAATATAATATGTAGTAGGTATTATCCATTGTCTGGTATCCATAATACAAGCCTAGTTCCTTAGTTTGGGGTGCTGTTAAGAACGTCCTCTAATATTACATCTACACTTATATTATAAAGAAGAAATGTAATTTGAATTCGATGAAATAAATGTTATTAACATAGGTAAAAAAAAAGTAAAGAAGATTTGTATTTTTGTGTGTGTCGTATGTTTGTAACGAAGAAACTCAAAAACTGCTGAACCGGTTTTATTCTTTCACCATTAGAAAGCTACATTCACCCTGAGTAACATAGGCTACTTTTGATCTCGATATTTCCACGGAATCGGGACTTACGCGGGTGAAACCGCGATACTGTGCTATATATTATCTCAATGCCTATAATATTGAACATTGGCATATTAGTATCAAATGAGTTTCTTCACCAAACTGCCTGCAACATGAATACCGCAACGCTCTGTATATTACTCGATTCGATATTTGGTTAACCGTAATTGTTTGAATTGTACAAAACAGGTCATCTGCCACTGCTATTGGTTCGTATTAATTAAATAAACCTTCAAAACAACTGATGTGAACCGAACTTGTGTCGGCTATATTTCGTTTAATAATTAAAGGTTTAGTATAATGGTCCTTTGCTTAGTATGCTAACATGTAGCTCCGGCATAGAATAGGGTTGCTCCATCTCATCCCGTGGGTCTCGTAAAAGGCCACTAAGGTATCTGAGGGAGACTAGCAAACCATTTAAGTTCTCCCTGCGCGGTGGCGAATAAACTGTTTGGTTCCTAGGAGGCTTGGTGTCAGGCAGGCGGCCGGCCGTAAAAATATTGCAAATCTATTTGCAGAAGGTATTGTAAATTATGACTTAACTGCGCCGAACTCAAATAAAAAAAACATTTTAGGTGTAGCGGACCCCGGGCGCCCGGAAGGAATCCAACCTAGGTCGTCATATCCCTTAGTCGCCTTTTACGACACCCACAGAAAGAGATGGGGTAACCCTATTCTATAAACCGGGGCTACACGGCAAGGGCTACACGGCTTTAGATACTTAAGAGGAGTATATACGCCAACGACCTTGAAACTGAAAATCCCTGTCGGGCTCATCGAAAATTGTTGATTATTTCATGACGGAATGTCGTAGAACTGTTTTTTGTGCACAGATTGTAGGTGACATTGTTTCCTACATTTTGGTGTAGTTTTAAGACAAGAACCTCCTATTGGTGCAAAGCCTATCCAAATTTTAGACAAAAAATGTCTGATTTGGCTAAAATGTCGATAGGCTTCAATATGTTTCGACATAATTGTATGGAAACTGCACTAAAATATCGGAAACAATGTCGCCTACAATCTGTACACAAAAAAAGTTCTACGACATTCCGTCATGAAATAATCAACAATTTTCGATGCGCCCGACATGGATTTTCAGTTTTTCAGAATAGGGCCCTTAAAATATATAACTTAGTATGGGATACTTGACATTATATCTAGGTATTACAATTAGGTTACCTTTTCTAAGTTCTTTATTTATTTTCTAACCTAACACAACAGAAGCACTTGAATTCAATACAAAAACTTAAGTACGCTTTCGACATCTCGCCGCCTCTGAAGAAAAATGTAGTAACTCGTAAAATCTAATTTCCCGCGCAACTCACGTAGCGGACGTGTCAACCCCGTTTTTGATTATTTTTAATCCGATTGTCGTGTGAAATGAAGAAAAATATAAAGTAGTACATTTTTATTAGAAAATGGATTGTTTACTTAAGCCTTTTTAAGACTACTGTTAGTATTTAATAAAAAAAAATCCTCTCTATTTCCTAGCTACAACAGACTTGTATGATTTAAGTGTCAGAGAATGCTTGAATATTTTTTGTAAGCGTTGTAGGTACATTTATAAATACTTTATGTGACAGTTTTAAGAGGAAATGATGCCTCGTCTCGTCCTATCCTCTATTTTTTTCGCAACTGGTCCCATTCGCTACTTGTGCAGTTCTTGGCTCGCATTGGGTATATAACTTATACTGAATAATAAGCGAATATCATAGTCATACGACTTTTTCTTACTGAGTAGGTATACGATTATTGCATGTTGTATCGAACATCCAAAATTTTTGTTTCGAAAACAGCAAGTAAGTAAGCCTTGTAAGTGTCCTGCACTTCATTGATTCAGTTTAGACAGAATTGTTGTATACAAGTAGGTGTCTGGTGGAAACTTCCATCTGTCTAAGCGAAGAACAACGGTGGGACATTTTTCACTCCTCGTTTCTTGTTTGAAAGCATGGCAATGTTTCTCAGGCGGTAGTCGAGATAGAAACTGAAAGCGAAGTATCAACATCATTGCAATTGCAAACAATACACCTATAATTAACATTTCTTTTGTTTTTATTGCTCTAGGCATTTTTACTTGAAGTATTTTTTACAAGGAGAAATATATTATCAAAAATTCTCCCATAACAGGATTCGAACCTGTGCTCCTCGCTTACCGGGCGAGTGCTTTACCACTGCGCCACACGAGAACCCACGTTACATGGTGAATTCATGATTGTGATTTCTCCTTGTTTTGTTAACCGACTAAAGCTCGGTTTGAACGCCATCTACCAAAACAGTTTTACAACTATTGACTGGCTAGGATGGTTAACTTTACAGTTAACGCCTCGAACATTAACTGAGACGTCGTTATTTTTCCTATTTCATATTTCTTATGTTATTATTGCTCAAGGCTTTTTTACAAGAAATATTTTACAGAAGAAGGGCATGGGAAAATTTTTAATGATGTTTTTCTCCTTATAATAATTCAAATACACCGATAATTTAAACTATAGCTTGTAATTGGACTGCTTAAGTTTGTCCTTTCTCGCCTAAAATACAGGTTTAACCTAGTTCAGGTATATGTACATTTATTATTCTTTTGTTATGTTTTAGTACTATAGTTTACTTTGAAATCGTTTTATTGAATAAATTTTAATGATAAAATTTATTCAATAAAACGATTTCATAGTATTCGAAACTTCATTGACTCAAACTTGTATGAAAAACGGTTTTCTCCATGGAATTAGTGTAGTTCGTGTAGTGGTGTGACTCATCTAGTGTTTTACAGGTTTAACTTGACCTAACGACTGCTATCGGAGATATCCACTGGGACCAACTGATTAATACATGATGAATACCACGTTATTAAATAAAATTTGTATATGGTAGGTATTTTTTTTTACCCCAATCCGCTTCATCCCCTAACATGCCCCCACAGACTTTGGTAACAAATAACACGTCGGCGTTTCGCGAGACGTTTCCAATTTAGTCGCTTTGTGTATATGTCTGTAGCATATGCAGGCTACTTGGTATCCTGGTATCACCTAGGTTTTTGTATCGTCACCGACTGTGTGTCGAGAGCTATTTGCATAGTGTTAGTGTGCTTGCTTTTGACGATTTTGTTGTTAGTGATTTGGTAAGCTTGGTGTCAATTATGAAGATTCTGTTATAATTTATTCTAGAGATCTTTTAGGTGAAGGGAGAGTTACTTGTTTTATTGTTTTGAGACTTAACACATCTCTGGCTCTCTCTCTCATCAGCGACTCGATTCTCAAAAATAATTACATACCAGTTCGATGACAGAGACAGTGTAAACACAACGCAAACACAACACAATTGCAAAGAAAACACAAAATACATTCTTAACTATCATACGAGTACAATATTTTGAGTTTTCTTTGCAATTGTGTTGTGTCTGCACTGCGTCTGTCATCAGTCTGCACTGTCTCTGTCATCGAACTGGTATGTAATATACGAGAATCGAGAATCGCTAAGCGATGTAACCAGTTGCATCCATCTCGGGAGTCAAGGGTCCGCTACAATGTCTTTGAGGTCGGCACAGTTCAGTACGTAAGTCATTATTGATCGTACCGACTGTAAATAGATTTAGCAAGGTTTTAGGTTGCCCTTCTTTCCCTTCTTCGGACTAAGCAGTTTACCTGCCACCGCGCGAAGAGAGCTCCAGTATCGCTAGTGTCATCCGGATCCCTTAGTCGCCTATTAATGACGACTTTCACGGGAAGAGATGATATGTGAAATTTTATTTGATACCACCCTGTGTCCCGCAGATTCACCCGACCCCGGAACAATTTCGAATAACCCTTTTTTAGTTGGACGCCAACATCATATTATAAAGAACATACTCTACAAATTTCAGCTAACTAGATAAAAGTATGAATTAACGCACAGCCTAAACCGCTGCTTTCAGCGGTTAAGGCTGTGCGTCGATCCACTGTCGAGTCAGTCAGTCAATTACAAAAAGGAAATATCACGTTAACTTTATTTTTCTTAAAACTGAATCGTTACTAGAAATATTTTACGAGGGGCACAGTTTCGAATCCTGTCATGGGATAATTTTTGATGATGTATTTCTCCTTGTAAAATATTTCTAGTAAAAATGAGCAATAAATACATGAAGAGCCAGGATGGTCTTCACCAGAACTCATACTTTAAAACTAAGTAGGTAGATGGGCGCGAGATATGTAATGGTGTCCGTTAACAATCAACGTAGTTTAATTAACAATGGGTGTCTATATTCACAAAATAACTATTCGATCGCTTAATTTAAAATGTTACTAAGTAGGAATCAACTCAATTATGTTAGGAAAGACGTGATGGCGGAAACACAAAGCGATTCGTCAAGAGCGTGGTGCACGGGCAACGTCTCGATTAGTACCAGATGGCAGCCCCGAACAGCCATCGACGATGATGCTTCGTTAGGTTGACTAATGTGACAGTTAGTCAACCTGATGTTCTATAGCGGGGGCACCGTCATACATAAGAAATATTAACCGTATCTTTTTTTTGCGTATGCAGCTCTATCGCCCGATAACAAAGTCTATGCTCTGTATTTGTCCTAATCGCTATAAATGGGCTTGCGGTCAGAGAGACCGTGGTCGGGATACCTATTGATTTTAAAGGTTTTGGTTTGGTTCTCGATTAGTGATATTGGGAACGGATTTACGTATTGAAAATGGCAAGGTCGTCACGGAATTCTACTAATATACTGACTCTAAATCAATTGTTTCTTCTAGAATACGACGGAAGCAATACTCTGAGAATATGAAGTAAAAAGGGCTTATTCCCATTCGGGCCATTTTTGTTCCCATTCGGGCCAAAACAAATTTTCGAATACCTAATCTTTTTTCCGCAACGGGCCAAAATGTTTCAAGTACAAACAGCAAGAAAATACTGAGAATATGTTTTTTTAAGCTATTGCATAGCTTTTTTCGCGGGCCTTGAGCTTTGATTAAACAAATTTCGTAACGAAAAAACCTAACACTAACCTAAAATAATAATCGCCCGAGGGTTGACTATTTTACATTTTTTTATTTTTTAAATTAATATATAGTTTTTTTTTTGAGGCGATTAATTGAAAAACAAAAGACGATCGAAATAGGCACAAAATATGACAGCCAGACAGCCTGTCAAACTTGAACCGATAATATCTCGGAAACTATTGACCCTAGACCACTACTTCCTTAGGATAAGTAATAGTGCTTTTCAAGATCTTCTTTCGGATGACAGCTGTCAAACTTGAAACGTCAATATCTCGGAAACTATTGACCCTAGACCACTACTTCCTTAGGATAAGTGATAGTGCTCTTCAAGATCTTCGTTTCTGATGACAGCTGTCAAACTCGAAACGTCAATATCTCGGAAACTATTGACCCTAGACCACTACTTCCTTAGTATAAGTAATAGTGCTCTTCAAGATCTTCGTTTCGGATGACAGCTGTCAAACTTAAAACGTTAATATCTCGGAAACTAATGACCCTAGACCACTTCTTCCTTCGCACAAGTAATAGAGCTCGTCAAGATCTTTATTTTAGATTACAGCTGTCAAACTTAAAACGCCAATATCTCGGAAACTAATGACCCTAGACAATTGAGGCAATTGAGAAGCAATTCGTGGGCTTCAGATTCAACGTTAAATACGCCTAGTGACTTTTCATCTAGATAAATTATACGATTTTAAACTAACAGTCCCGCGGTTTTACCCGCTTTATTCCCATGGGATTTTCCGAAGTTCCTTTCTTAGTGGATCCACAAAGAACACACTCTTGAAATTTCAGGTCTCTAGGATTAATTAAATTTACATCATTTATGTCTTAAATTTCTTAACGGATGACTATATCACATAAAGAACACAATTTCCAAATTTCATTTCTCTCTATCAGCGGTTTAGCTTGTGCGTTGATAGATCAATCGCTAAGGACAAAGCATGTTATATAAATACTAGCTGACCCGGCAAACGTTGTTTTGCCTTATAAATTATAAATTATATATGTAGCCGATTCTCAGACCTACTGAATACGTATACAAAATTTCAAAAAAAATCGGTCAAGCCGTTTCGGAGGAGTACGGTAAATAACACTGTGACATGGAAATTTTATATATTAGATAGATAGATTATTACTCCGGTTCCACTATAGTTCTAAGTATGCGACAATGTGAATCAAACGTGATTAATGCAAAAAAAAGCCCCATGAGTTTCTTCTGTCTTCTTCTCATTGGGTTTACCATGTTTAAATTTGTTTATATCGGAGCTCGATATTTCGCCAGTAATTTCAACCATGTAAGTTTAACAACCTATACTCCTAGACAACTGTCGAGATTCGATTCTAGAACAACGAAAATAAACATCAAGTTTCTGCTTCTAGAGTAAGAAATATAATACTTAAACGTCCTAACACAACATAACAACAATTTCGAAAGCTCTCGAAACACCTTCTAAACAATTTCCTACAGAATTCTCTAGAATATACGTAACTAAACCATCTTATTTGGTAGGAACTAGTGTCCGACCGAAAATACGGTTTCGGTTTCGGCCGGGTTTCGGCCAAAAATCTAGTTTCGGCGGCAGTTTTGGTTTCGGCCAAAACTGGCCGAAACTTTTGTTGAAACCGAAACTAATTTCGGAAGTTGTCATGCACGTTCGCCTAACTTCGTTTCGCGTATTTCGTTTTAACTTCGTTAAAAATAATAATGTTTTTTTTATTATTTTAAATAAATGATTACAACAAACTTAATATAGGTCCCTACTGTGTTTCCATTTCATGTACTAATTAATGCAGAATAATGGGTAAAATGCACCAAATTCCAGTATTTTAAGGAATTTTATACTTGACCACGTGAGTTTTGGTTTCGGTTTCGGCCGAAACTGAAGCCATGGCCGAATATTCGGTTTCGGTTTCGGCCGGAAAACCAGTTTCCGTCGGACTCTAGTAGGAACCTACAGTTCGCTTCAGTAATGAATCTTCGAACCACAATGAACCAATATTCTTAACTAACGAACCGAAAACACAATTTCTACGTTTACGCCCGTGTCTCCAGATGGTGACGATCTTGACGATTTCTAGATGATTACACGCCAATTTCATCCTTACAGTTTTGAGTTAGCGTCAATTTTTGGGAGCGAAATTGAATCAGGTTTTTTTATTTCGAATTGAATGAATTGGATTTTGTGCCTAAGTAAATAATTTTTGTATTTGAATTGGAATTCTGTTTGGGATACAGGTTATTTCAGTTTGATGTAGCATTTACCACCAGGTGAGATAAATTGTATATGATTAATTATATATTTATTTATTTGTAACATCTTCGCAGATTAAAGTATTAGCGTTCTACAAACCTTACAGAAACGCCACTTAAAATTTGAGGCGTACTTAAATAATTGAGCAGCTTCTAAATTTAAAATTAGTATGGGCATTTTTGACTTTTAGAGGTGCTTTACTTAGTTGATTAAGTAGAACTCAAATTTTGAGTTGCGTTTCTGTATTCGGCCGTTAGTTTCTTACACAGTTTAATCTGTGAATTTTTCATACAAACTATGATCAGTTTCGACTGCTAAGTACATTCGACGTAACCCCTTTAAAACTAAAAGTAAATGTAATTAAACGATATTAACCGAACGTAAAGCGTATTTCATTTGTTTAATTAATTATTTTGGGGAATTAATAATCAAAGAAAATCAATTAAGTAGTGGTTGATGTTCAAAATGGTAATTAATTTTGTTAGAAATATGTTTATTAGCACATGTTACATTGTTTTAGTGCCGATAATAATACCTACACAATTAGAGAAGTTGTTACCTAAAGATTGGAATATTCTAGATTATTTTAGAATAAATCCTAAATCTATATCTATATCCTAAACTCAATATTATATATAGGTAACGTTGCCGTTAACAAATATGTATGTATGTATTTTTCGGGTAATCTCTGACACCACTAAACCGATTTCAATCATTCTTTCACCAATGGAAAGCTACATTATTGAGGAGTAACATTTCTGATATTTCTATGGGATCTTCTGCTATTATAAATATTGAACAAAAATCAGAGAAATGGACCTGACCATATAATCGCAATGTTTTTCTTAAGAAATGCATGGGCTTTCTGATACAAACGTGATTTGTTTTAAAGAAAGTCTCAAACCGGAATATTTGGGCTTCATAATTTGGTTACTGGAATAAACAATTTATTATTATTATGGTTCTAACAAAACGACGCCAAAAAAGTTACATTAACTCGACATCTGTCTTATTATGTTCTCGCTTAAAATTACATAAATAGGTACATCTCGGCCTTGTTTCAATTAGGAAAAAAACTGAAAGTAATTTAGGGTGTTTTAAGTTTTTGTAGCTATGAAAAATGAAGGAAGGCACATCTAAAACTACATATTTTATATGACACATCACAACATACAAACACTATAGGTAGGTACATATAAATGAAGCGTGTTGCATTTTAGACCATAAAATAAAAGGTCTTTCATCACTTTTTATCCGATGAGATAGTGGTCAAACGTTCATAGTTCGTGTGTTAAAAATATATACGGTCGAAAAGAACCTCCTCCTTTTTAGGGTTCCGTAGCCTAATGGCAAAAAACGGAACCCTTATAGATTCGTCATGTCTGTCTGTCTGTCCGTCTGTCCGTCTGTCCGTCTGTCCGTCTGTCCGTCTGTCCGTCTGTCCGTCTGTCCGTCTGTCCGTCTGTCCGTCTGTCCGTCTGTCCGTCTGTCCGTCTGTCCGTCTGTCCGTCTGTCCGTCTGTCCGTCTGTCCGTCTGTCCGTCTGTCCGTCTGTCCGTCTGTCCGTCTGTCCGTCTGTCCGTCTGTCCGTCTGTCCGTCTGTCCGTCTGTCCGTCTGTCCGTCTGTCCGTCTGTCCGTCTGTCCGTCTGTCCGTCTGTCCGTCTGTCCGTCTGTCCGTCTGTCCGTCTGTCCGTCTGTCCGTCTGTCCGTCTGTCCGTCTGTCCGTCTGTCCGTCTGTCCGTCTGTCCGTCTGTCCGTCTGTCCGTCTGTCCGTCTGTCCGTCTGTCCGTCTGTCCGTCTGTCCGTCTGTCCGTCTGTCCGTCTGTCCGTCTGTCCGTCTGTCCGTCTGTCCGTCTGTCCGTCTGTCCGTCTGTCCGTCTGTCCGTCCGTATGTCACAGCCACTTTTCTCCGAAACTATAAGAGCTATACTGTTGAAACTTGGTGAGTAGATGTATTCAGTGAACCGCATTAAGATTTTCACTCAAAAATAGAAAAAAATAATAAATATTTGGGGTTCCCCATACTAAGAACTGAAACTCAAAAAAATTTTTTTCATCAAACCTATACATGTGGGGTATCTATGGATAGGTCTTCAAAAATGATATTGAGGTTTATAATATAATTGTTTTCTAAACTGAAAAATTTGCGCGAGAGACACTTCCTGTAACTTCTAAAATAATGGAGTGATAAAACTAAAAAAAGTATATGATGTACATTACTATGCAAACTTCCAACGAAAATTGGTTTGAACGAGATCAAGTCAGTAGTTTTTTTTTAAAACGTAAAAAACGTTAAAATCGTAAACCGCGATTTACCTTTCAAAACAAAATCTGTTGTATAGGTAATGGTACGGAACCCTTCGTGCGCGAGTCCGACTCGCACTTGACCGGTTTTTTTTTGAAGTCGGTTAAAAACAATTAGACGATCAAGGGTCGGTAACCACTTTCCTCCATTGTTTGCTATCTCTTATAGTTTAGAAATACCCTGTAGGTATATATTCATTTTCAACTTTAAAAGAAACTCCTGGCTCTTTCAAAATCGGTTAAAATAAAACGTCTACATGATCCGCAAATCCTCGGACAAACCGCTTCAATTCTCCTATAAAAACGACAGAACTACTAACAAAAAGGGCTAAGTTTTTCACGAAATGACCAACTTTTTCCACAGAGCAATTAACCCAAAGCACCTATCGCCAACATTCCACACTGAGGTCTCTTGTCCACTTACATCTTTATTTGATGACTGAATATGTCCTTAACAAAGGACATGTGGTTATTGCATTATGTCCTATGACGAGTAATAATATTAATGTAAAAACTGAAGTTTCGACTAGGAGTTCGTTTTAGGTTCGTGTTTAGAAACCTATGAGTAAGAGCCTCCTCTTACTCAAACTTTTATGTTCAGATAATTTTACAAAATAGCTTTGCCAATAACTATAAAAAATCGTTTGTTTTAGGAGTAAAATTGCATAATAAAACCTTAAACTATAATTAAACCCCAAATTGCAAACCACAATAAAAAAATTATACGGTCAATTTAGTTCAATCCCTATTGATTCACATAAAACTGGTGCATTTTTATTTAACTTTAAAAAACATGCATATTGTTGTCACGAAAGTTATGCTCTTTTATTTGATACCCCACTCGGGCATATTTGAAAACATTCCAATATCAAACATACAATATCAAAAGTCAAACTAAGAGGCACAGTCTTTAAGATACCAGATTAACTTCCTAAAGACAAACGTGAACACGAGCCCCGATGTTTTAACGGGGCCATAATTCAGTGGGCCATAACGGCCGACCTTAGTGATTCATTAACACAGCTACTAGTTATGACACACCATTAGCCTTTTATGGCCGTAAAGAATGTTAAATAAATAGTTCTGGTGTGTGTGGTGCCGGCTTAGTGGACGGAGAATTAGTGACACTGTCTAGTTAATGGTGTAGTCACTTATCTATACTTTGTCAGTTTTTAAACTTACACGATTCCCGTCCATCATTATTATTAGATCGTGTTATATAAATAAATAAATATATAAATAAATTCTGCGAACAACACACAGCGCCATCTAGCCCCGTGGTAAGCGACTAAGCTTGTGTTACGGTGACTAGACAACGGATATAATACTTATATTTATTTTTCTTTTGTAAATACATACATATTATACATAGAAGGACACCCAGACCAGACACAAATATTTATTTTTTTAAGCATAAATACTTGCACCCGGCGGGAATCGAACCCGCAACCTCCCGCATTGCAGTCGCGCTCTCGCACGACGCGCCACAGAGGTATATATGTCGTAGTCATCGCATAATTATTAAGCTTAGAATAAGAACTGATTTGATTTTCATAGTATCTCAATTGATTTAAAAGTCGGAAGTGAGTGAACGCCGTGACGTCACACGAACTAGTCGTACGAGTGACCGAACGTGAGCGGAATCGTGTTGGTGGGGGAATCGAGGCGAGGGTGCGATTCTGTTGTTGGCGATCGACTGGGGCAGACGTCTCACATCAACACGAGACCGTTGGTTCGCTCAGTTCCTATACCTATCTGTTTTTCATTAATTCTTTGCTAATAAACCAAGTTTGTTAAATCAACGCGCGTGATTAATTTGCCTGACACCTACGCCCGGACCTTAACATGAGCTCCGAAGACAGGCACTCTGATGCCGGCGATGACGACACAAACCCAACGCTGGCGCCGACATATATAATCATTGGTTTTAATTACCTCGACGTTTCTGCAAAACGGATCACACCAGCTCTCAGTCTTCTCGGAACCGTGGATTGAAATTTAGTGGAGAGGTAGCTGAAAACCGGGAGAAGGACATAGGATACTTTTGATTTTGTAAATCCCGCGGGATCGGGACTTATGCGGGGGAAACCGCGGGGCGCAGCTAGTTGATCTATATTAAAGGTTTTTGTGTAATAGATAGATAGATTAACGCTTTATTGTACCAAAACACCAAGCAGTTTATCCGCCACCGCGCGGGTAGAACTTGAAGTTTGTCTGCCTCAGATCCCATAGTCGCCTTTACGACACCCACGGAAAGAGATGGGGTAACCTTATTCTACGCCGGGGATAGACGGCAAAAATAAATAAATAATAGCAATCAATACCTACTAATACTATTAGAAAGAGGTTACGTTGGTAACAATTATGGATGTATTTTCCGGGTAATCTCTAAAACCGCTAAACCGATTTCAAAAATTCTTTCACCGATAGAAAGCTACATTATCGAGGAGTAACATAGGCTACTTTAAATCCCGATATTTCTACTGGATCGGGACTTACGCGTGTGAAACCGCGGGACTCTTGTGTTAAATAACTTTTAATTTAACCGACCACACGCGCTACGGACTCAGATAACCCCACGGGTCGAAAACAAAAACATGTTTTAAAATAATAAATAGGTCGTTTCTAATCTCAATACAGAAACAACCAACAATTCCGAACATTCAATTACCTACGACGCGATGTCGCGCGTCCTTTCAAAATTCAATTTCGTATTTAGCTGACATCGGCGAGAGCTATTGAGTTTCGCTCTGGACTCCTATAAACGTGTTTAGTATTTCGTATAAACGTGTTTAGTATTGTGCATTCGAACTAGCAAATAAATGGCGTTTGTTCGAGTATGATTTTCATTACGGGACGCAGTATTGGAATAGTTTTGGCATGTGTTGACTCTGAAGTAGGTACTTGCTTAGTATGGTATACATATTTCTTTACAAATCAATATAATAGGTACTAGTTTTTCGACAAATAATACAGAAACGAAAATAGCATTGATACGATTTATAAAAAAATACAATAAAATTAAACTCATTAATCGGTTTTAATCGCGTGGTGTTTATTGTTTTAGCATTGTTTTAATGCTCAACGTTGAACGCGCTGACGCGTTCAACGTTGAGCATTAAAATGCTGAGCTCAATGCTGAGTTTATCCTGAAGAAGTAAAGGTCTCGAAACGAAGGAACAACACCATGCGATCAAAACCGAAAAATTAAGTAGTTTAAATTCAATCCAACATCGCGAAAACAGAAGAAAAATCTGAACTCAAACTAAAATCATTAAACTCATCATCATCCGACCGTTGTTCCCGGTTGCATCTCTCTCGAGAGCCCGGGGTCCGCTTTCCTACTTTTACGTCTTCACTTCACACGATCTTCGGCATCCCGTGTCGTGAGGCCATTTGCACGCATATCCGATCTTACAACGTCAAGCCAGCACTTCTTGGGTCTTCCCAATCTGCCGCGGCCGGGCGGGGGCGCCATGGCAAGACATTTGTTTCCCACGTAACTGGCCGGTTTCCGTAGAACGTGGCCGTACCACCGTAAGCGGCATTCTTGCAGTTTGTCTGCAATGTCTCGGACATGAAGGCTGCCCCTGATGCGGTAGTTTCTGACGCGGTCTTTTCGCGTCACTCCACACATCCAGCGCAGCATCTTCATCTCCGTGACACGCAGCTCCTGCTTATGTCGCTCAAGCAATGGCCACGCCTCACTACCATACAAAAAGAGAGGTCTAATGATCGTTTTATAGACCTGTCCCTTCAGTTTAACCGGCATTTTCGGGTCACAGATGACACCAGTTACCTCTCGCCACTTGGCCCAAGCTGCCGAAATGCGGGACTTGACGTCACAATCGATGTCGCCGGACTCGTGAAGCACAGATCCCAAGTACTTAAACTGGTCTGTCCGCTCGACCATGTGACCGTCTACGCAGACAGGTGTGGGATCTGTGGTATTGCTAGCCAAGTATTCGGTCTTAACTAAAATCATTAAACTAATAAGATTTTATTACAATGAAGATACATTTCGTCATCTATACTAATATTATAAAGCGGAAGAGTTTGTTTTTTTGTTTGTTTGTTTGTTTGAACGCTCTAATCTCAGGAACCACTGGTCCGATTTGAAAAATTCTTTCGGTGTTGGATAGTCCATTTATTGAGGAAGGCTATAGGATACTTTTGATCCCTATATTCCCACGGAATCGGGACTTATGCGGGTGAAACCGCGGGGAGCTGCTAGTAATTAAAATAAAACACAAACAATTGACAAATAAATAAAAAAAGTAAGTCAATTAAATAAACCGCCCTTGATCGTACCCGGCGCAAAGGAGCCGAGGATGCTAGCAGCATTGCCTCTCTGTATGGCAATGGCCAAATGTTGGCAATGAAATTAACATATCATAAAATTAAAAAACTAAAACAAAATTAATTTGTCGGCAACGACCACCCAAGGCATGATAATAATAGTTGTTAATTAATTTGATAAAGTAAAACCAGCACTGTAATGTTGGTTTTACTTTATCAAAATTAATTATTTAATTCTCGTATCCACTACAATAACAATATTTGATATGGATAATTTTGTAAACGTTGTTAAAAGTTACAACGAAATAATAATATCAGTATCATTCGAGATAAAACCTCATTTCTACGTACATATCAGTTATTATGAAACAAATTAATATAATTTTTGCATCAAGTAATAAAATTGTGTATTCGATTGATGTATTCTTTTAATACTGATAAAATTGGTAATCCATACGTACTTGTATCAACGATTCAACGTATTCAAAATGAAACTCGATAATTCGAAATTTAAATTTTAAATTATTATTATTTTGTTTTTAAGATATCATTTTAAACAGTGGGTTTTTTCGTAAGTATAATATTTAGTGGTTGATAGAATGAACAGTGACAGATATGCAATTTTTGATGCACCTGTCTTTCATTTTAATCTTTATTATTAAGTTATACCTACCTAAGTTGCTTAAGTTTTATGATAATAATGAAATAAAATTGTACTATGGTTTTTTTGGTGCAAAAGAATACGTCTTATCTTATCTATCTTATTTACTTTGAGCTACATAAGCTCAATGTAATTTACCTTACCCTAAATTACTTTACGTTTGGAGGAAGAGTGCGATTTGTAGGTAATTTTATGTAAGATCAAAAATATAATGCTAACCAATTTTATTAATAGTGCGTTTCTATACTAACATTTCTTTGTATTTATCTTAAATAGTTATCTATAGTTTGTAGTATATTAGTTATATATAGTTTCTAACGCAACATTAGGATATAATATAGTAATTGTAAATTAATATTTTTTTTCTTTGTTTCAGATGAATCACCAACACCAGTATACTAATACGTAAATTAAACTCGAAAATACGTAATTTAAATTAAGAATAATGATTCGGTTCTTTTCATAATCATCATTTTTAAACAGTGATGGGTTTTATCGTATAGATGGTGGGTGATAGTGGTAGAGATGGTGAGTGATATAGATAGTTAGTGATAGTGATGTGATGTGTGAGTGATGGTAGACAAGATGCTGCCGGCGTTCTGTCGGCTGCTCGCCACTGCAGCGTTCCTTAGCTCTTCGCTAATGACTAAGGCGGCTAAAAATGGTAAGTTTAGTTATATATTATACTCAATGATGTTCTTATAGGGGAAGATACGATATATTCTAACATTGCATAGTCGAAAAATGAGCGAGAAATCGCAGTGTGACAGTACCTATGTGTTCACGTGACAACGGTTCCGCATACGACTGCGGCTAGTGCGTCAGCTGACGCAGTTTTATCGTCTCATTTGCCGTGGCTAGGTACCGTATCTGCCCTTATTTGTTTTTATCTAAGTATATACTCATGAAAAGTTACAGCTTCTTAGTACTAAGTGTCTCTGTGCTAAGCCGCGGCCAGACAGACAGACGGACTTGACAAATTTATAAGGGTTTCTTGTTGACTACGAAACCCTAAAAATGATAGTTAGTAGTATTTTATTTTGACATATTATTATGGAACTTAATAAATTTAAAAATCAAACGAGGACGAGGATCAGACTCGCCTCTTGTTTACGCCGATTGTCCATTCCACCGGTGAATTTAAGTTTAAATGTACATATTCTTGAAATATTGTTATGTAATAATTAAATAGGTATTGTATCGTTGAATTTTGTAATGAATATTTTTACATATGTAAGTATACTAATAGGTAGGTATACTAAAATAATACAATAGGATGAACTTTCGGTTTTCTCGTGGCTGATTTTTCGGTTAACGCAAAACTACTGAAATGATAATAGATGTTTGAAGTAAAAATCTTTATCAAATGTCAGTAAATTGTTAAGAAATTCGAGGTTCAATTTCCTAACAAAGTTTTAATAATTTTCAGTTCATTTTTGCAACTTGTTCTGCTCTATATTTTCTCTTTGTTTTCGAAGTATTTTCTACATAAAAATAGCAAAGAAATGTCTTGTATAAAAATATACATATTTTCTATGTAGGTGAAGGATTTGAAATACATTTTCATCGAGTGCTAACATTATCGAAAAACTATAAAACAAAACTTGGTTTAAAGCTTTTAGAATTCCGTAAACAAAGAGGTATTGTATTTTTCTGTGGGAACAGTGTAGGGTTGATTTTATAACCTATCACTTGTCTTATGCTGATAAACTTTTGCATCGTCTAAAAAGCATATTCTAGGATTTCTAATTTTACGGGCTACACTTTGGGACACATACGGCTAAATACTAAAATGCCACGTAAATTTAGAGAGCTTTTACAACAATTGGGCAGCTTTTGCTCAATTGTTGAAGAAGTTTAGATACTTTCCAATTTGCGCAATTGTTAAAGAAGTTACTTATTAAAATTTCTGGTTTTTATTGCTCAAGGCATCTTTATTTTTAAACTGAGCCGTAGTCGGTAAACAAAACGAGGGGAAATCGTAATCCTAAATTCACTATGTCACGTGGGTTCTCCCTGTAAAATATTTCTAGTAAGATACTTATTTTCAATAATAATCCAAAATAACTATGCAAATTAAACGAGATTCTTTCAGGTGAGATGAGGTCAAATCTAATAAAAGAAAGTTGTGTAAGTTGCACTTAGTTAGTTTAATTTAAGAACGGAGATAGCTTCGAACCAAGGAACAGACAGGATACTTTTTTTTTTGCTTTTAAGCAATCTAGCAATAAATAAATAAATGAATAGATTTACTATCGAGTGACAAAATGAATAACTTAGGACATGTTTCTGTCCATGTCCCAAGTTATTTAGGATCGGTGCAGCTCTTCTTCCATTCTTCTTTATTACCAATCATCTCATCGCTGTAATTTATTTGTTAAAAAAAAAAATCTTTCCCATTTTATATCTCAAATACACAATCAAAGTTTTCTAATATATAACGAGGGGAGCTCGTACAGCAATCGCACTCACGCTTCATCGAATTCATTCTATATTGGTTGGAAACTTTGAGAGAGCTCCTCGAGCTTTCTCGATGAAACGATGACGGTGAGATGAAGTTAGACGTTTACTGATATTAGTGTTGCAGTCTTTAATACTGCTATTTGTGTAAAGTTTTATTTATTGCAGCAGTTATGATAAATTATTTACACGATTTTTGAAAATTATAATAATAAATAAATAATAAATTGTTTATTTCAGTAACCAAAATATACATTACATTTTTTCCGGTTTGAGACTTTCTTTTAAGCGAATAACGCTTGTGTCAGAAAGCCCCACTCTTCCAATATCATTATTTTAAACTTAAATTTAGTTACCATCGTCTATTAATTAATTACGAAATCAAAATACAAAAAATAATTAGAAAATAGAAATTCCTGACATTACATCTAAACATTTATAATATTTGAGATATTACTTTGCAAATTTAATTATTAGGTAAATCATTAAATATAATTCAAATTATTAAATAACAATTATTTATCTAACATATCTATAACATATCTAAAATCTAAATATATAAAAATCAATGCCACTTTTCGTTGTAATTTTATAACTCAAGAACCGGCTCACCTATCCAACCAAACCAAATGTTTCGGCTTTGTTCGGACTTTTTAGTAGATGGCTTATGTGAAGTTTGCACGTAGCCAAGCACGTACCGGGCCGCTAGTTTTGTATAAAAATCGTGATAAAATCATATTTTTTAAGTACCTATAAAATACAAAACCCCCTTAACTTTATTCTTGGAGTCTTCAATTCTAGAAGTTTCTTCAATAAGTTTCTTCTAGGCAAGCTTGTAATAGGGTCCGATAAAAAATCCGTCACTCTTTTTAGGGTTCCGTACCTAAAGGTAAAAACGGGACCCTATTACTGAGACTTCGCTGTCTGTCTGTCTGTCTGTCTGTCTGTCTGTCTGTCTGTCTGTCTGTCTGTCCGTCCGTCCGTCCGTCCGTCCGTCCGTCCGTCCGTCCGTCCGTCCGTCCGTCCGTCCGTCCGTCCGTCCGTCCGTCCGTCCGTCCGTCTGTCCGTCTGTCACCAGGCTGTATCTCATGAACCGTAATAGCTAGTTTCCATGTACTTACTTGTACTGACGGAAAAAATGAATGTTTCTTCCAATATTTTAAAATTATTCCATAACCTATTTTTTTTAAAGTAACCTAATCTCAAATCCTCCTTACAAAAACGTCATTTCTTTGTTCACGAAAAAGATTCATTTTCCTTCCGATATTTTAAATCTATTCCATAAAGTTTATTCCATACCTTTTATAAAAAAGTAACCCAATCTCATATCTTTTTTAGAAAAAGGTTACAAAGGTATTACTGTAATCGACGTCAATTCTTTATTCACCTAAAATATGCATTTTCCTTCCAATATCTTAAATCTATTCCATAACCGATTTTTAAAATAAGCAATCTAATCACAAATCTTCCTTACAAAAAGGTTACACAGTAATGGACGAAATTTCTTTGTTCACGAAAAAGATGCATTTTTCCTCTAGTATATAAATTGATTCCGCTTAAAAAAGTAATTTAAAATACGACGTAAAAAATGTTGATCCCACGGGTGTCGTGTCACCAATAAGCGCTTGAATCGCTGCTTTGCATGCAACTATTACCGCTGATTTCTACGTCCACCCGCGGGATTTTCTGTGGAGTTTTTCCTCTGTTTTTATCTAGCGATGGAAGCGCTTAGTTACATTTGCATTCTAAAATTCGTACAGGGAATGTTTGCTAACACGGCCATTCAGTTTATTCATTAAAAGAGGCTAGTTTACGTGTTGATGTTTGAAAGGTTTTAACATAATTATGTAGAATTCGACTGGTCTCTAATAAATATAGAGACTATAGATGAAGAAAGATTGCCTGATAGTGATTCAAAGTCGTGGATGGACGAGTTTCACCAGTTCCAAACGTCCAAACTGTTTGGGAAATTACTCACACCCCTTTAAAAAAATATGAATTGTTTTTAGATTACCCACCATCTAGGTAATCTAAGGGTTTTAGGTAGATTTTAGGACGTAGGCACTTGTACAGATTATAATAATGTTTAATTCGTAAGGTAGTTTGTTAAGTTAATAGTTGTATTTGAGTTTAAAGTTCGACTGTTTCTTCGTAATGTAATTGTACGTAATATTGATATCTTGTAATTTATTCATTTATTTTGTTGTAGTTTTAGTTAGTTTAGTTTCTTAAGTAAAAACCTTACTAAAACTCACCGCAGAATCCGCCGTGAGAAAGCCGTGAATTCTCTACAGAATTGACAGGCGGGTAGAGTGAGATGAAGGTACAAGCTTAATCATTATAATATAAATAATGCAAACTGTATCAACTAAATAGACAATTTCAACGTTTTTGTAAATCAGAAGTGTATTTTAAGTTCTTGCTCGTTGCATAAAAATAAAATATTTTAAAATAGCTCTAAAATATGAAATGTATGCAATGACATGCAAGCTTTATAAAATAGTGTTAAAACGGTTAAAATATTCGCCGCAGTGCGACGTTACATAAAGTTATTAATAAGTTAAAGTCACACCTTCATAGTTTCAGTGCAAGAATAAGTAACCTAGTTAAGTAATAGGCTCTTCACATGGTGTCGCTTTCCAAGCTATTTCAATATGCCAGGTCGATAAAACAAAAATGCAGCATTCCATGGACGTATCCTCATCTGGGCCCTTATTCTTTAACTAGTACTAGTTGACCCGGCTAGTCAAGAATAAAAATTAAACATATTTATTTATTTCTTTAAATAAATAAATATAAATACGCCTGTGTCCTGTAAATTTTTTCTATAAATGGTACAACATTTTTTTTATAAAATGCAGTTTTTTTTTTAAAATTTCACTATAAAATGCAGCCAAGAACAACCCCCGGTTTGGATAGAACTATAGTCTATTGTGTAAACTATGGGTGAAAACTACTTAAACTTGGTAGTTGGTAGTGAATTGGATACTGGGGGAACTATGGGGACTATGGCGTCTGCCGTAACAATGTTCGACAAATACGTAAATATTATTACCATATCCAATCAACTCAGAAAAATAAGTAAAGCGCCTAATTCAGAACCTCCTCCTTCTGTTTTTGGGAAGTCGTTTAGAAATGTAATCTTCTATCTATACATATAATAAAATCATAACTTAGCGGTGTCTGTTTTTGGAAGATATAAAAAAAATATAAATTGTATGGGTATCTATTAACGCAATAGAACCTATTTTTCTGGTTGTCTGTTTGTCTGTTTTTTGAAGATACTAAAAAAAATCAAATTTTATGGGTTTATTAACGCAAAAGAACCTATTAAAAAATAAAAAGGTCTGTTTGTCTGTTTGTGTGTGGCTTTGACTACGCTAATCTCAGAAACGGCTCATACGATTTTAACCAAATTCGGTATGCAGATAGCTTTTGACCCCGATTAGGCTTTAGGCTATTTTTTATCTGGATATCAAGTCCGGTTATTCGGAAAAAGTGATTTTTCTAATTTTCTCCTAATTGATTTCAATGTTGTATCAAAGAAGTATGTTGTGAGCAATCAACACATAATTTCCGGATATCTGGATATCGAAAAATTAGAACAAAAAAACCGGTTATCCGGAAATTAAAAAAAAATCAGATATTGGACCTATCCGTATGTCCAGAAGGCCTACTGCGTTCCTCCGAATGATAAATTTGTGACGTTCGAAATTTAAAATTTGTTTGAAACTGTTGAAGAAACTTTTTGGTCGGACAGACCGATAATTCAAAAATCTATGGGTACAAAATTGTAAATGAGAGATGTCTGTTTTTGGAAGATACTAAATGAAAAATTTTATGAGTAGTATCTATTTTTAACCGACTTCAAAAAAGGAAGAGGTTCTTAATTCGACCCGTAGGTATATGGTTTGTATGTATGTATGTATGAATGCATGGATTTCCATCAATATAATATTATGAAGTACTAGGTACAACTTGATGGACCACATGAAACCACTTTCTCATCAGAAAAACTCCTCAGTGATTAAAGTTACGGTTACAATTTTGATGATTTTTATTGGCAGTCAAGAATGCAACAAAAAGGGTAAAATAAGATAAATTAAAAAAATTAAAACCGACTTCAGAAAAAAGGGACAAAATAACTTCTCCTATATACAGTACCACCAACTTATTTGTTATGTAAGCTGAAGTCGGGCAGTTTTTCAGATTGCGTGTAGTTTCTCTCCCGATGTACGTCCACCTTACCGTAGTGGGGGGACTCAGTAGCTGGGCGGCGGGCAGTGAAGCTGCAAGGCGCACAAGGTGGGAAGCCGGGCTTGCCTGGCTTCTAACCCGTGAACCCGCATCAGCGGGGTCGGGGATCCTTTTTCGCAAGGAGGTGTGGAAGAAAACCACTATAAAAAATTACGATTTTTAATTATAAAAATTAAATTTAATAATTATTTAAATTATTAAATTTAATTTTTAAATTATTATAAAAAAATATTATAAATTATTAGCCGGGCCGTCGTGGTTTTTGCCAGGGCCTGTCAGTCAACCGCAAGTCTGTGTCAGCGGGTCCGAGGGTCCTTTCGGCAAGGAGGGAAGGCCGCGTGGAAGACAACCACTTTAAGCCTCAGCCCGGGGTGGTGAACTTGGGGCTTTCGGAGCCTAGGATTACCGCCGGCTATCTTGAGACTCTCAATCTTGAGATAGTGGCGTGTCCGTGCCTCTTGGAAAGGGATTGTCCTTCGGGACAGAGGCCGTCCGAGTAGGTGGATGTAGGCCGCGAGGAATTCCCACTGACCTCGGCACTTGCGGAAGGAGGAACGCCGAGGGGGCTTAATTTCTTCTATTTTTGAAGTCAGGTTAATTTTTTTACATTTTCTACTAAGGCTACTTTGTCGTTACCTACCCTACTTACAAGTTACCTACCGCTGCGCAAAATCAACACTTAAACAGACTCTGCCATGATTGTCTTCAGCTCAGCAACAGTCTTCCCTTATCGTCCGTTTAAGCATAGATTTTTGCACAGCGATAAGTAGGTGTTCGAAAAACGCTGACGAAGTCGCGGGCACAGCTAGTTAGAAATATAATCATTATGTTATCGAATTAATTAATCGTAATGTTATTTAAACTAGGTTAAATTGTATTTTATTATTATTATTAGTAACACAATATGCTATTTCAATATTGTTAACATTTCCAAAACAAAGCGTTCTGTTTCATTTTCTATTTGGTCATAAATATTAATGGAATAACACGCAAATAAATGGTTTTAACAAATCTTTGTTAATTTAGTTAGTTCGTTCGTGTATGAAATACATTAAATGTATTGGAGTTTTTAGGCACAAAATTTCTAAAACAAAATATTTCTAAGGGCACTAAGCTAAATTTTGGATTGTTGGGCCCGTGGCTCCAAATCCAAAATCGACCTTTGCTAATTGTAAGATTCATTGAATAAAACATTAGGATTTTTGTAAGTACTGCGTGTATTTTCTCTGGTACTATAATTTGCCAAAACAAAACCATAACTTTTAAGCCTCTGCAGTAGGCCAGAATTGATTTTTCTCGGACGGTTAACTATAAAATTTATTTGAAACACCAATTTTGTAAACAATGCATAATAAAGTTGAGGATATATTATTTGGTTTGTAGAAAAATTCGCGGAGTCAGCAGTCAATTGGTTCTATTGTCTTTGTTTCTAATACAGAAATTAAGGTAAGAGTTGGCAACGGGCGACATGAGGCGGCAGCAGACGACGTGTCGCGGCGACACTACTTTTTTTGCTTCTATGTATTTCTATGAAACTCCCTACGCTCGCTCGACGACGCGTCGCTAGCTTCGTGTCGCTGACTACGTACCTACGGAGTTTCATAGAAATACATAGAAACTAGTAGTGTCGCCGCGACACGTCGTCCGCTGCCGCCTTATGTCGTCCGTTGCCAACTCGTACCTTTAAACTCAATAATTTTCGTCTTAATTGCTAAGTCAATCAAAACTAACATTTCAGATTCATCCACCATAATTCTGCTTAATTGAGAAATGCAAACAAACAAACCAGAAACGCCAGGGGAAAATGGAAATTTCAAAACTAAAACATAACAACTCTTAGAACACATTAGCACTGACCTGATAGTTGTTGCAATGTATATTTATTATATTTCGCGGAATTTCCCCGTTTCGCGCTAAAATAAAAGTTGTTTAGCTTTTGGGTATAATAAGAAAGTTTGACCACCCAAAGCACAATGTCTGCTTGTTAACATTTTTAATGGTAAAATTTAATAAAGTGTTTTAGGGTTCCGTACTCAATGGGTAAAAACGGTACCCTTATCTGAGACTTTGCTGTTTGTCTGGCTGGTCGTCTGCCGCCAGGCTGTGACTCCTAAACCGTGATAGATAGATAGAATTTTTCACAGAAAATGTATTTCTGTAGCTGGTAAAATAAAAAAAATTAGGGGGGTTAAATTTAAAGGGGTTACACATAAACGTTATTTTTTAAGTAAAAAGCAACGTAAGCTCGATTTACTTTTACCACTAGCGCCACTTAGTGATACACTGGCGTAAGTGGTAAAGATAAATGCAAACGTATGTCATCGTTGCGTACACGGATTTCGGTTGGTTCGCCAGTGTTTATTTTAGGGTTCCGTACCTAGTTGTGATAATGGTACGGAACCCTTTGTGCGCGAGTCAAACTCGCAATTGGCCGGTTTTTTCAGTAAAACAAAGTTCTTAAGTAGTTAAAAGTTATTTTCAAAGAAAATGCTTAACTTCTCCTTAATGTTTGTAGGTGTCATCTGACGTTGTTGTTATATTATTTAAGTGTTAATTAAAAAAACCGGTCAAGTGCGAGTCGAACTCGCACGCCGAGGGTTTCGCACCTACCCGTAATGTAACTAGAAACTCATAATCTAAAAATCGAAAAAATAGTAAGTAAGTGCTCTTGCTTCAAGCCACACAGCAGATGTTCAGATATATGGGCTTCAAACTGAAGGTAACCCTCACTTTTGTAGCCATGAAACATTGAAAAATCAAAGAGGGTGCACCTAAAACTAGGTACTTGTTTTATGTGACACATTACTTGAAACTTTCCAAAGTGTGTGTAATGTTTCACAACCGCATTTTACTTACCCGCTTAAGTCCCGATCCCACCGGAATATTCGGATCAAAAGTATTTTCTTATCCAAGGTCCCGTCTATCTACCTAGGTATACCAAAGTTAATCAAAATCGGTTCAGTGGTTTAGGCGCAAAAACGTAACAGACCAACTGGTTAACGTGCCTTCTGAAGCACAAGATCCAAAAATATTCCCACACAAATTATCGGTCACCCGTCCACGTAAAGACCGCGTCAAGTGTTGCTTAACCAGCACAACCTTTTCAAGATCGACAGGTGCAGTCGTAAATATATAATACTAGCTGCGCCCCGCGGTTTCACCCGCGTTATTCCCGACCCGATCAGCTTTATAATATTAGTAGAATATAAAATGTGATACTAAACCCGGAAATATAACCAAAAACCGAGCAAGTGGTAACCAATAACAAAAAATACCTATAAAACCTTACAAATTACAATATAACTTCACCTAAAAATACACTAAAACACCATTACAATAAACATAAACATACTCGAATAGAAATAACAAAACGTATTTGTATTCACGACATAACAATAGTAAAAAGGAGGCATAAAACGTATAAAAACCTTCGGAATTATATTAGAGTAACATAATAACAAAGAGGTCAGGTAGAGGCGTAAAGTTACATTTTAAGTGCCCGATAACTTTACTGGCACAAACTACTTAGGTTACAGGCATGGCTATATTAATTTGTAGTTACTAGAATAAAAATGGTTACGACGTTTTTAGGGTTCTGTACAAAAAGGGTAAAAAACTGGACCTTATTACTGAGACTTCGATGTCTGTCCGTCCGTCCGTCATCAGGCTGTAAGGAGAATCCGCAATGTAACGGACATGTTTTGAAACGGACACATCAATGGTGACAACACCAAAAAATATAAAATATTTTCGATTCCGTTTCAAAACACGTCCGTTTCATTGCGGATTCATGTGAAATCGTGAAGCTAGACAGATGAAATTTTTACAGATGATGTATTTCTGTCGCCGCCATAATAACAAATACAAAATAAAACAATATTTATGGTGGACTCCCATAAAATATGATTTATAAATTTTAAACACATCTATATCGCGATTTTGTAACTACAGATTGAAAATCACATTAATAATCGATAACCATTTCAGATTTTCAAAATCAAAATTCTACATATTGCTACATCCCTAGATACCTTGGTTATGGCTGATATAGATTTTATAGCATAAACATATTATTTTCTCAAAATTTTTTTATCTAGGGTGGAAACAGTCGACTATGTTTGTAAATTTTGTATGGAGAAAAGAGTAGGTAGACTTTCCCCTTAAGGGTTGCCTACAAAACCCTAAAAATGTACCAAACATTGGAGGTCTTGTTTTTACCACATTTATCATATTTCTCGTCATCATCATCTAAGCGATGTTCCCGGTTGCATCCCTCTCGAGAACCCGGGCTCCGATTTCCTACTTTTAAATAAATAAATAAATAATAAATATAAATAAATTCTGTGAACAACACACAGCGCCATCTAGCCCCGTGGTAAGCGACTAAGCTTGTGTTACGGTGACTAGACAACGGATGTAATACTTATATTTATTTTTCTTTTGTAAATACATACATATTATACATAGAAGGACACCCAGACCAGACACAAATATTTATTTTTAAGCATAAATACTTGCACCCGGCGGGAATCGAACCCTAAAAATAATAATAATAATAATAATTTAACTTTTACGTCGCCACTTCGCACTTCTTGGGTCTTCCCAATCTGCCGCGGCCGTGCGGAGGCGCCATAGCAAGACATTTGTTCCCCACGTAACTAGCCGGTTTTTGTAGAACGTGACCGTACCACCGTAAGCGGCATTCTTGCAATTTATCTGCAACGTCTCGGATATGAAGAAGAAGCTATACCAGTGGCCTTCCATAACCTTACCTTAAACTAGGTTTACTTAAACCTAGTTTACTAAAATAAGAGAGTCTAGTGACGGTTACGTTAGTCACAGAATAAGTTATAATAACTAGTGGAAATTCCTTTGAATATTGTAGTAAGGGCGTTTAGGAACTTCAAAGCTTTCGCATGGTGTTTGACAAAAGAGGCCGAGCTTAAGGGATAGGGTACGTTTTTGATATTACTTTGCGAGAACTTTATTGTAAAGTGAGGGTTAGGTATATCAAGGTATGTGTTTGCAATCTTTTTGCCTAATTCGATTTTAATCCTACTCATTTTTAACCGACGACGGCTTATGAAGTTCGATTTTTTTTATTTTATTTGGAAGGCGAGAGTCCCGAGTTGGTCCTATAAAAATTTGGTGAAGACCTGATGAGAACCTTCGGAATGATGAGTAGAATATTATCCCAGAATGCAGTAATTTGCTAATTTCTTGACTTAGGTATAACCTAGCGGCGCTAACCGACTTTGCACATGTATTGTTGTACTAATATTTATAAAGATAAAATTATGTGAATGTAGATTATTACATCCGAATTCACAAACTATCGTTTCTTTTATAATTTTTCGTTTGTTCGTTTATTGCTCCTTCATGCAATAACTGCTGTAAATTGCAGGATATAGCTGGAGACCTGGATTAGCATAACCAATCCAGGTCTCCAGCTTTTTATCCCGATAGGATTTCCCATGGGATTGCATCTTACTTGGGTGAAAGCACTGGCCGCTGCTAGTTTAATTCCAAAATGGCGTTTGATCACTATCTCTCCCGCCACTAAGACAAGATATAGCACAGTCAGAAAGAGGATAAGAAGACAAGAATCAAGAAAATGTATTGAATAACTGTGTGCTAATGTACATTTGAAATGGAAATGTGTTATAGGTATCAGTTTGTCCATCTCGGACATACAATATTTTAGTAACTTAATCTAAGCATTTCTTTTAAGAGGATTGTCTCCATTCTCTTTCTCCATACGAACGTGGTTTACATTTTCCTCCCTGGATAAAGACATTAGAGCAAATATGTTTGTGCCATAAAACCTATATCTGTCATGACAATGCATCTACCTTTTTTTTTCTAATTAAAATAATAATAAAAAAAAAAAAAATAATAAAATGAAAAAAAAAAAAGGTAGATGCATAGTCATGACAGATATAAGTTTTATGGCATAAACATATTTGCTTTAATGTCTTTATCCAGGGAGGAAAATGTAAACTACGTTTGTATCGAGAAAGAGAATGGAGACTATCCTCTTAAATAAAAATTAACAAATAGGAGTTAACAAATTAATCCTATGTAAACTATTTAGTTATATAAATCTAAAACTAAATATTCTTTGAAACTGTAGAAAGCTTTAGATATCAACCATTTTCTTAGTTTATTGCAGAAGAAGTTGCATTGAAGACACATTGAAAATACATCGAAACAACTTGGAGTACCTACCGATTCTGAATCTTTTTAAACGTCTGCACCGACCTACGTATCCGAAACACAAAATCTTCTCCACTATCTATGCAGACAAAACTGATTATTCTTTGCGTTAAAAATAGAAGGACTAAAGAATATTCTGAGATTGAATTCTAATAATAGCAATTGATAAAACCTTTCCAACCAATGAACAGAACAATCTGAAAACTCAAGTCTCTTTCTAAAACAAATTTAATTCTATAACCGATTGGCTGTGAGGCCACGAGCGGCGTGTATTCAAAACTCGAAACCTTTTTTGATTAAATTCCCAAAAGGGTTTAGTCCGTAGTCCGTAATCGGTATAGCGTTTAAGTTCAATTTGTTTGTATCAATCAAATAGGTACATTTCACATTTACACTAAAAAAACATATGACGAGGCAATTTTCTAAGAAAAAAATCTGTGAGAAATTGACCTCCAAAAAACTGTAGCCGCAACATAACGGTGGTGCGTCGTGCGAACACCCGGCTTCAACCCGCGGTTGCGGGTTAGTACACTTTTACCATACTAGGGTCTACGGCTACGAAAAATAGTCTCTTTTCACCATACCGTATCGACCATGTCGAGCGGGTATAGTGGAAGGAGACTACTTTTTTCGTAGCCGTTTTCGTAGTATGGTGAAAGTGTACTAACCTGCGGTTGCGGGTGCCGATTCCCGTTGGAGACAAATACTTATTTATTCGGAAAGCAGACAGTAAAATATAACTTAACGTATAAAAAATATGCTTTATGCTAACCATAAATATTTGTTTCTGGTTCTAGGTGTGTCTTATATCCTATGTATATGTATTTACAGAAATAAACGTAAAATTTATGTAGTATTATACTTATAGATGGCGTCACTATGTTACGTCTTTCAATATGTATGCAGGTATGTATAGCTTCTTCTTTCTGTTTACCGGGACGGCCTTATTCTACTCGACCAGACGCTAAAATAAAATGCGTTACTTTACAGTGCGTAAAGCAACTGTAGGCACAGATTGCATTACAAAATAATAGGTACAGGATAATTAGGGTTCCGAATGAAGAATTTTAAATTTTTAGCGCATACAACCAATCCCGCTAAGCAGCAAGGTCGTGGCTCGACTGTAGCTGTTCCAAATCCAATACCCAGCCTTCCAAGACTTCCCAATCACCATTCCGTTCAAAAATTGATTCGAACATCTGAGTTAATTCTTAAAGGAGATCGCTATAGTCCGAGAGCTTTCAGAGGCTCTGTCCGAAAACCACTTAAAGCTATTATCAGAGTGCCTCTGACCTTTTCAGTAATTAGCCGGTAAATGTGCCTGGATACCGCCGTATCCCTACATTGGTTACCCATAAAAGGTTTGATCATTAGTACGGATGTATCGAAGATGGGAATGGAAAATGTTGATGGATTAGTCTGTGTGATATTGGCCTGTTTACTAATCTGGATGATTAATACAGCACCTATAACTTTAATCCATGTTAAACATGATGTTGATCAAGATGATCCTTCCTTCTCTCCAAGGATATTCATGAAAATTATGGTCAACATTATATCAATATGTTTGTGAAAGTAGGCTAGTTATCCAGTACTATTACCTACATTATCCAATACTATTTTCAAATAGTATGAGATCTGGATTAACACATAGGCTATGTTTTATTCCGATATTCCCACGAGATTGAGACTAGTGCTAGTAAAAATATACTCCTTAAAGAAATTAAATTAGTGCGTAGACTTGGGTTCAAACTGACGACCTTCGGACTGAAAGTGAGGATGTGAACTTACTTATAAGAAATCTTTTCACTTTTGACGTGACTTTTAAGAGGACAGTAGAGGAACGAGTTAAAACCTATCTTCCTTAATGGCTGCACTGGAATACGAATCGGATCCACAAACAATTACTATGAATGCACGAATAAATGACCTGTGGAACAACGCCCAAATTCCATAAACGCAAACAGTACGAACCTCCAAAATAATGACCCATTACCCCATTAGGTCATTATATCTTACAGCACAATAGGCCATAACTCAGCTCCTCCATAAACCTTGTGTACCCACACCCTTATAAACCATAGTGCAGCATAAAAGCCTTGGAAATTGCGTCCTTATGACGTAATCTCTACCTAAAAGCAAAGCCACATACATGTAAAGTTAATTACATACGTAATTCGGTATAATGCGCTTAAGTCTCTCTTATTAAAGTGCACGGAGATCTCTTAATCCCGCTTTTAAAGGCATTTTGGTTTATTTACTACATTATCTTATACTTATAAGGTTCCAAAATCATGCAGCCGGAAGACCAACTGCTGTGAAATTCACGTAGCAAGTATTATTTAAGTAATTGACACTGAATTCTTAACGCTGTTCTTTAATTTTACCGTATCTTCCTTATCCTGTATATTTGAAACTTCTATGTCTGCTAGAAGTGCCTTAGAGTTTTGATGATCGGTCAGTCAGTGAGTGACCAAAACTAAAAAATGCCTGCTTGGTTGTAGAAAATTCAGGTTTCTAGTTTTATTCACGAAGTTAAAGGAGGTCGAAAATGGCCTGAACTGATTCGAGAAAATATCCCAACGAATTGAGAACATCCTGCTTTTTTGGAAGTTGGTTAAAAATGATGGTACGGCCGTGCCGCTTTTTTGCTTGACTTGGCGGGAGCACTGCCGTGCGCCCAGATTAAGAGATAATGGAGATGTATTTTTCCTTTTAAATATTTCTAATAAGTTTTTTCTTATATAAAAACTGTAATTTGCACCATGGTTTTATATTGTGTAACGGTTACCAGCTAGTTTTACAGTTTCATTCTCTCAAGCACAAAGTTTGCCCATTCCTGTCTCCTAGTTTTGTAATTAAAAGCTTTTACTTGTGTAAGATTGAAGATAAAATAAATTAAATTGTTTTATCTGTTCTTGCTTGGCTTTGAAATCAGAAATAAAACATGGTTTTCGAAGTTAAAGTGCTTTTGGCGAATTTTCTAAATGGCTATGCCAAATTATTTGAAGATTCTGTGGTGCGATGGATGAGCATTTTGATGATAGCAGGTTCGATTTTCGTTTTGATGTATTTTTGATAAATTAAAGATGTGCGTTTGACTACTGTCTCTTGATGGTAAGTGATGCTGTGGTCTAAGATATAGCACGATAATCTAATAGATTGGTGTCGGAAGTGCACAAAAATCTTGATAACAGTTTTCGGACCTTCCTTCGGAAGTGCAAATTCATTATATTACGGTTTTAGTGTCTCGGATGAACTTTCAATAGTTTATTGAATTAATCTTTTCTTACCATCCAAGCGATGTTCCCGGTTGGATCCCTCTCGGGAGCCCGGGGTCCGCTAAACCCCAAATGTTTTTTTTTTATTTTGGGGTCGACGCAGTCGGTAAGTTATCATTGACCAACCCTTCCGTTTGCTAATCTCTCTCAGATCCCTTAGTCGCCTTTTACGACACCCACTGGAAGAGATGGGGTAACACTATTCTATGCTGGGGCTACACGGAATTATTCAAATTATCAAACCGATAACCGATGACGGACAGTACGTCAATAGAACAAGCCAATATAAAGGATTATGTGTCAGATTAGAATAGGCGCCTTGTAAATCTTTAGTAACGATACGATAGTTTTTTTAGTTTGATTTATTCCATTCGGGTTCTATTTTGGGCTATGGCTCGCCACTTAGGCTTCAATTTGTCGACCTCGTCATGCCATCTTCGCTTTGGTCTGCTCTGTCGAGTCGCCTTTTATTCGGTCGGTTGAGTCGGTCTATTTTGGGCCCACTCTAATGGCCCAAAATATACCCAATACTGAAAGAGTTGGAGGTAGGCCTTTGCCCAACAGTGGGCCAATTCTAGCTAATAAAATATAATAATTTACTCCAGGCCACTAAAATGAAAACTATACAAGTACGCTGGAATTGGTATTCCGTACAAAATGACAATAGATCTTTGTGCCGATTTGATTAGCGCCATGTTGCGCTGTTGTCGTGCATTTTCTATTGATAGTGGTGGCCGTCCAGGGAACTATTAGTTGCACGGACGGCCACCATCACTTTCAATAGAAAACGCGCGACAACAACGCAACATGGCCCAGATCAAATAGGCACAAAATTCAGTGCGCTATCCCCTGTCCAGCGACTTGTACCATGGAGGTCAGTGTTCCATGCGCTTATATAGCGACATCAGGAGGGTTACTGCGGTTCTTTCGACACGACAACGATACGACAATTCTAGCCGATACGATGATTCTACTGTCAACCCTACTATCACAGTGTGACAGTAAAATCATGGCTGGAATTATCGTATCGTTGTCGTGTCGAAAGAACCGCAGTAACCCTCCTGGTTGCGAGAAAATGTATAGAAACACCTATTTGGTTGTCGTACCCGCAGACAGGCATTTCTTAAGTGGTACCCTTTGTACCAAGAAGGCTCATTTCAAATTCACAATTCTAAGAGGGAAAACTTCGTCGTTTTATTAGCTGTTTGTTTAAGGAAAAAAGTTAAGGTTATGTTTGCAATTAGTCATCTTCTGTTGTCAAATTCGACCCTCTTTGGCCCTTTTTTTACCACCTCTGGTTTTGAGTAATATAATAATAGAGACCAAAAAGACCTTTTTACACCACCTCTTGTTTTGAGTATGAAATATAATAATTGGGGCAAAAACGTATCTATCTATAGGAGTAGGTAGTCAAAATGACGGTTATGATGATTTCGAAGACGGTACGCCAAATAAGCGCGTTTTTAATTAAATTATTTTTGAAATCAAAGAGATTTTTTGATTTTAATCGCGTGGTGTTAAACGTTTCGAGACCTTTACAGGTCCCTTCTTTAGGATTGACTTTAATTGCAAAACTTTAACTGTAAAATCCAGATAGAAATCACAAATACAGTCATCATTCCGATACACAAAGCTATAACTAGCTACCTACCCAACCTTAATAAACAAACCCGACGTAAAAACACTAACCTCGATAGCTCAGTTCGTCAGAAAAATCGATTTACTCAATCGTAACTCGAATCGAATTGGCGATTATCTCGATCCCTTATCGATATCAAATAGTGTGGGCGAAATAGTCGACTATTTATCCAAGGGGTGAAAAGGACGAGGGGTGTAGAATTACCTACTTTAGTGTACCTATACTCAGCTTGAGGGGATAAATTAAGTTGGTCTAATTGAGAAAACCTCTTCTGGAAAGCTATTGCTTTTTCTAAAAGGAAGGTCTTTTCAGATAGGGATTTCGTTTTACTAATTCAGTCTTTCTAAGAGCTTAGTATGGGGGAAAATTAAGAAGCTCTAAATGGATAACCTCATGTTTTACACCTCCTACACCTTCTAAAAGTTTCTTAATATGGCCAGTAGTGTAAAGTTGTTATTTTGCATCAAGTTATGATCCAATTCTTTAGGAATGGGGTGCAAAGTGTTAAAAAATTGGTGGCTACTTTGCCGTAACATTTATGGAGATTTGGAAGCGACGAGAAAAGTGCGACCATTGTTTTTTTTTGTATTGATAATACATTTTAGTTTTTAGAATACACGTGTATTTTATAACTAAAATGTCTTACAGTACTTTAGCATTGTTAGATATTTGTCTGTTCATAAATTGTTAAGAAAAACTAACCGAAAACCGTTATACCAAAATGTGCCATAAGGGGACACCTACTCTTTTCTCCATACAAACTTTACAAACGTAGTCGACTGTTCCCTCCCTAGATAAAGATATTAGAAAAATTATGACCATGCCCCTACGTTTTGATTATTTTCATTTTCTAATTTTTCTGAATTTTATTTTAATCCTAATTATAAAATGAACAAAACCAAAACGTAGTAGCATAGTAATGGCTGATATATGGTATGGTTTTATGGCATAAACATATTTGCTCTAATGTCTTTATCCAGGAAGGTAACAGTCGACTACGTTTGTATGGAGAACGAGTAGGTAGACTGTCCTCTTAACTTTTACAAAAAATGACCTTGATCCTTTTAAGGCCAGCAATTGAAACCAGCTCATTCGAATTCCATCTTCAGCTCGAAGTATACCTTATAAATGATGGCCATCGTTTGAAGTAAAAGTCCCCACTGATAACACTAGTAGTCCGATCCCATTTTTCTTACAAACCTCTCGCGCGCTCAAGATTGAGTGCCTCCCTTATAACTTGGGGATAGACATAAAACTTATCCGTTAGGTTTTTCACCCGGCTTTTTAAAATGACGATAGACTGCGGCTTTCTTTTTATTTTTCTGGATATTATGTGTAAATATACTACCAAAGGTTTTTAGTTCAGAAGCATTTATTATATTTACTTATAAAATTAGAATTAGGTATTTTAGTTGGGTTTTAGGTTGCCTTACTTGATTATTTTGTTTATACACGATAAACGACCGTTTGACTACCCACCTCACCTGATTTCACCTGATGGTTAGTGACGATAGTCACTAGATGAGTTCGTTTTTAGTTCCTGCTATGAGAGCTAGTTCGTAATATAAACCCATTTTATTAAAAAAAAAAAGGAAAGTGGTTATATAGTAGGTAAATACTCTAGGCATTGCACGTAACTGCTGCAAACCTGGTTTAAAAACCAGCGGTAACACACCAAACTTATTTAAAGTCAACGTTTCATAATACTTCTAATAAGTACTAATAACACACAAGTGACATCACGAAACATCAATAAACGACACTCCATAAAATCAATATAGAAAACTTTTTGTTTACTTACATCATAGCGTGAACTTTTTCTTTATATGCGGGTTCCGTATAATTTTGGAGCCATTCGGCACTTGACCCGCACGGCATCGTTTCGTGCGGTAACTGGGTACATTTAAAATAAGGACTGGACCCAAATAGCACTAGACAGGGAAGAGTGGAGAGAAGGGAGGGTGGCCTTTGCCCTGCAGTGAGACAAACTAGGCTAAAAATAAAAATAATAAGGAGCTCAATGGCCTAGCTGTACCTGCCGATTATGAACGGTATTGCCGGCTAAGCAACGCTTGGCGCGGTCATTACTTGGATGGATGACTGATAATTAATGTGGAACAAAATCATTTTCTCGAGCTCCCCCGTGCTTCGGAAGGCACGTTAAGCAGTTGGTCCCGATTGTTAGATAACAATCGTTAGGTCAAGTTAGAGGCCTTAAGCGCAATACACACTGAGCCCGCCGGGCCGCCGACCTATGTTGGCAACTTTTTGTCGGCGGGCTAGTTGGCGGCTTCACTTATTGCAAGTCGGAAAATTTTGTCGCGTCGCAGGGCAACTGAGCGCAGGCGTACGCAAGCCGCCAACGTCGCTGCGGGCAACACGCGCGGGCGATGTTGGCGACATGTTTCTTTTCATATAGGCCGCCGAGTTGTGTCGGCGGGCTGTGTCGGCGGCCCGGCGGGCTCAGTGTGTATTGCGCTTTAGGGCGACCCGAAAACTCTAACACCAGGTGAGCCACTCCACTATACGAAAAGAAGAATATAAATAATAGTAGGTATGTATACCTACAGTTAAATAATTTTCTTACCTCGATATTTCAACCATGTTACAATGGTCTTGGTGCCGGCGACTGAGAAAAGTTTAACAAAAATATAACATACAGATTCCCGCGTTTTCACCCGCGTAAGTCCCTATCCCGTGAGAATATCGGAATCAAAAGTAGCCTATGTTACTCAGGGTGAATGTAGCTTTCTAATGGTGAAAGAATTTTTGAAATCGGTCCAGTAGTTTCGGAGATTACCCCCAATATACATACATACATGCATACATACATACATGTTACCAACGTTACCTCTTTATAATATTAGTATAGATATTTTTTAATTTTAAAAAGTATTCTAAAAATAGCTCCTGCGCCTCGGTTTTAACAAGTTAGGCAACTGAACCCTAAAACTAGCGGTTACCAAGCAAACTCTGATCTATTTTGTTCAGTTGCCCGAGTTCCCTTGACAGATAGTGGGGCGGAAGTTGCCTCGTAAATTGAACAAGACTAGAAAACTGTCACATATATAGTTGTTTGAAAAAGATTTGCTAGTTGGTTCGATTTTGAGCCATTTTTATTTTTGGGGGTTTTATTGTTTTAAACATCTCTATGACCATAATTAGCTGTATGATGAAATAGCAGCAAACAGCAATGTCAGGGATCAAGTGCCGGTCTCTCTTCCTTAGGCGCTGCACCGGCCTACTTATCGGAACATACAATAGTTTAGTTAATTTATTACAAACATAAAAAATAATTTCAAAAAGAAGTGTCACAAAACCTAATTGGGTTTGTCATACATAACACTATCATTCGTCACAATAATAGATAGGTATTTCATAACTTAAAAAATAAATAAATAGATTAATCTACAACAAAAAAAAACATTATAATTGACCTAGCCGTCTTCGAGTACTTATTAGGTATTCTATAGAATAGGTAAACATTAATTAAAACATAACCATGACCAAATTGAGAACCTCCCCCTTTTTTAAAGTAGGTTAAAAACATTTTTAATATGTATAGGATTTGCATATTAAACTGTTCAAAATATTTTTGCTACAATTTTCATTCTCCGAGCCTCGTATAAATTTCTATATAACCCACACGATTTTAAGCTAACAAACCCAGTTTTTGAATATATGTATAGCGGACGCGGGCATTGTCTGCTATTCTAGCACGTGCCGCAACACTGAAAACATAGGTATAAAATAAATAGATAAGACATTTTTCGGTTTGAATCGCGTGGTTTTTATTACTTTTAGCATTGTTACAACGCTCAACGTTTCGAGACCTTTCCAGGTCTCTTCTTCAGGATAGACTTCAACCGAAAAATGTCTTTAATTTCAATACAACATCGCGAAAACAGAAGAAAAATCTATAAATAGATAAGTTAAATATTAAATTTTTCCTCGTAACAGCGCCACCTGGCTTCAAACTATGCATAAGGATTTTCTTAATTCAAATGAACGATATTAAGAACGTGGCGACTGTTACCATTTCCATACAAACTTAATACCAAAATAATTTATGAAAAATTTAGTTTTCTACCTCAATATCGATATTATTCGGACTAAGATTTTACTTTTAAAGTTTTCCAAAATATTCATTCGAAATGAAATAAAACGGAGAACCGTTTTATTTGAATGTTTGAATTTTTCATAATTTATTTTGGTATTAAGTTTGTATGGAAATGGTAACAGTCACCACGTTCTTAACATTGTATGTTGGTGTTTATGAAGGAGCTTATATACGTTGTTCTACATGTCTAGGCGGACTAATTTTAGTTCTAGTACTTTTAGATTAGATTTTTTTCTGTTTTCGCCATGTTCAATTGAAAACAAAGACATTTTCGGCTTTAATCGCGTGGTGTTTATTAGTTTAAGTAGGTATTGTTTTACGTTTGGAGACCATTCCAGATCCCTACTTCAGGATTGACTGAGATGTGATTTCTCTTTCTAATGTATTGAAAAGTTACAGTGAAACTACCTACTGTTTTTTATTAAAATGGTATCAAAACAAAACGTCCCTCTGTACGTAGACTCTAAATTGCAAAGACTATTATTTATTATTAACTAAGCACAAATCACCTCTTCGACGGTAAATTTTATTACTACGTGACTCCGGAAACGCGCCCATACATGAGATGAAGTCACAAGAAACTTATTTGGGTACTTTTGGGCTTATGAGGATTCTAGTACTTGTAAAAAATACGATTTTTTTTAAATGTTGTGTTTAAAGTTTACTCGAAAATCAGCTGTTTCTGGCAGTTAGAGGTTATTAACCTTTTATTTTGTTTGGACTACAACACTCTAAGCATATTTTCACTCCTCCGACCTTACACCGCGTTTAGTACCAGATGGTCCTTACTGGTCTGGTTGGTAAATCGACACCGTATGTATTATGTTGTCAATCGCAATTGTCTAGTCTAGTTTTATTAACCAACGGTATGTGGTCTAAAATCTAACTTTATTTTTAACAAAACAGCGACGAATTTAAATTGGTTAAACTGAATTGAAATGTACAACAATCTATACTATCTGGACGTGATTGGATGGATAGAGACTGTATTGAAAACGTGTATTTAGAAATAGGAGTGTCCCGCGGTTTCACCCGCGAAGGTACTAAATTTCATGGCCATAGGACTAGCTGTTTAAGCAGTGAGTTTATATATAGTTTAGTTAATCAGCTAAGACTTTGAATTTAAATGTATCCATACATTGTAGGTATATAATATACTAATTGTGTCCCGCGGTTTAACCCGCATAAGTCCCATCAACGCACAGCCTAAACTAAACTTGCGTTGATTAGTCAGGCACTCTGTCAGGATAAAGCATTTAATACATACATATAGATAGATAGATATACATATACTATACTATTGTAATATAAAAGCGTAAGTAATTCTGTCTGGTACGCTTTCACGTCTAAACCGCTAAACCGATCTTTAGTGAATTTCGGCTCCTCCTCATTGTATCCAATCAATTCAGTTAACAAATTCTTATAAATTTTTAAAAATACCCTATTTAATTTTCCATCTTAAAGATATTTCCGGACATAAGCTCAAAATATTTTCTTGGAAAATTATCGAAGGAAAATTTATCTTAGGGCGAACATAGTGTTTAGAAGATATTATTGTACTAGTGTTATTGCAGGTTTCCAGCTATCTACATACCGAGTTTCATGGTAATCGATTCAGCGGTTTTTACGTGATTGAGTAACAAACACACACACACCCATCTATACTCACAAACTTTCAGCTTTATAATATTACTGCGCCCTGCGGTTTCACCAGCGTAAGTCCCGATCCCGCGGGAATATCGGCATAAAAAGTAGCCTATGTGTTATTCTAGGTGTCCAGCTATGTATATTCTAAATTTCATTGCAATCGGTTCAGTAGTTTTTGCGTGAAAGAGTAACAAAGTCACACACAGACATACACACAAACTTTCGCGTTTATAATATTAGAAGGATTAGGATAGAATTAGAACCGTTGTCCGCCTTGCGACCAAAATTTGACTTGCTGTGTGTCTACGTGCCTAAAAAACATTAAAATAAGCATTTTTAAAACAGATTTCTTATAAAACAAAATAAATTTTAAGCCTCTTACAAAAGAATAACGTTGTAAATACCTAAGCAGTACTATCAAAGGATGCCTTCGCTTTAGAAAACGTCGATTCGTTCTAGAATTCAGTCCCAAAAACGTTGGTACTCTGCCAAGACATGTATCCAAGAGCTCTAAAGGCAGTCGCACAAAAAGTTTTGAACATAAATTAAAAATTCTTTTGCTCTTCTTTAACTTACAAGATGTTTGTTTAATTCCAAATATTTGAGTACCTACGGTCTACACAACAGTGGTGATTCTTTAGAAGTTAGCAGACTTCTTGAGTAGCCAAGTAGGGTTATTGGTATAATCCTCACTAAATGTGGGGACATTTGGTGGGATTATGCCAATGCCAACGCAATCTAGACCTGTGTTTCTAATAATAATTAAATAAATATAAATATAAATATTGCACGACGTTACACACAGCGCAATCTGCCCCAAACTAAGCACTAGGCTTGTACTATGGGTACTAGACAACGGATATACTACATATTATACTTTTTTTTTGTGAATACATACATATGATACATAGAAAACACTGAATATCCCATGTCTTCGGACCGTGGTGAGTCCTAGGACATGTTGGTTTCCTCACGATGTTTCCTTCACCGTAAGAGCGATGTTATTAGCGCACATAACTTTTTCTTAAAGAAAAAGACATTGGTGCGTGGTCGGTATGGATTCGAACCCACGACTCTCAGAATGAAAGCCGGGGTATCTACCACTAGACCAACACCGCTCATAATAATTATATAAATAATGTTTGTTACTCATTCAGGCCACAAATAATAAAACGATTGTAATCGTGGCAAAACCATGGAGTCTTTCTTCTTTCGTGGCTCACCTGGTGTTAAAGTTTTCAGGTCGCTCTTAGGCCTCTAACTTAACCTAACGACTACTATCAGAGATAACAACCGGGATCAACTGCTTAACGTGTCTTTCGAAGCACGGAGGAGCTCGAAAAAAGGATTTTTTGCCACTTAAATTATTGGCCACCCATCCAAGTAATAACCGCGCCAAGCGTTGCTTAACCCGCACGACCGTTCAAGATCGGTAAGTACAGCTAGGCCAATGAGGTTATTGGTGCGCATGTAGAAAAGTATAAGTGTTTTAAACTAAGTTTTATGCATTTTATCTTATTTATGTTACACCTCTACTTTATTTTTCCCTCAAATTTTTATTAACATTTTTAATATTGAAATAACGCGTGCAACACGAAAACTTTTTAACAGAACCTACTTTATACAAACTACAAGCCGCTTAGAAAACTTAAAAGCTCTTACGGTTTTATTTTGTGCTTACAAAACGCTTATTTGAACTGAAGGCTCAGTTTTTATAAGCGTTAAATTGTTTCTTGAAGCGAGAAAATATAATAACGTTTATAGGCCATTCACACAGTTTCTGGGGGGCTACTTTGTTTTGAGGAAAAATGTTTTTTGTTCTTTCGTTCGTGTATTTCTTACAATGGTACTTCTTTCTTTTCGCAATTCCTCTACTTCGCCCATTGCAATCCATCAAATAAATGACCACGCCAGGCATTGCTTAACATGCACGACCATATAAGTTAGCTCACTAAGACAGTTCAGTAAGGCAATGTAACATGGATGGCTGTAAATCGCATGTTCATACGATTTTTTTACTCGCATTGCCATAGCTCGAACATTAAAATTCTATAATTTCTAGACCGAATTGAATATTAAAATTCATGTAAAGTGTATGTATATAAATGTAAACTTCACACTCTTCTTCTTCATACTCACCGCGAGCGAGTTAAAATAATAAAAGCAACGCGAAAACTGATCTAAAAATAAGTTTAATTCTAAATAGTAAAGAAGGTAAGTGTAAGTAGTCAAATCGTAAAGTAGCTACCACTTTAAAGTAGCTCAGTTATTCTTAAATAAGACTTTGTAGGCGTATAATACATGTACCTATCTCTAGAGAAACTGAGAAATATAACTTTCGCTTGATGTATTTTTAATCAAAACCTAAGTTATTGTTTCACGCCAAACAGTAAAGTAGAGAGAGGGTATCAAAAATTCATTTCACTTGTGAAGTGGGGAGTAAAATCACAATTTCAAACCTAACCGGTACATTATATTTTGTATTTTACTACTTATTATTTTAAAGTCTCATTTTGTTTGGATATTTTCGGCTGTACTTGTATTGAAATAGGGAACGAAGGGAAGTTGTTGGATCTTTAATTTTTGATTAGTATTGTTGATTAAGAATATTTCATTATTCTATTATTAAGCCGTTTCTGTTGTGATTTGAAATTAATGAGTTTAATTAATTTTGAGTCAGAGGTTCATGTCTACTGAATTCCATTAAGAGGAAAGTCGTGGCTGATAGAGGATTTATAAGATAAACATATTTTCGATAATGTCATTATCCGGGGAGGAAATAGTTGATTACGTTTGTATGGAGAAAGGAGTATCCTTTCCCCTTAAGGGGACAGTCTTAATTCCAAATTCACTATGTAGCGCGGCAACCCCAAGCGCGCCCTCTGTCGCCGGCTTCCGTTTACATATCGACCAATGAGCGACCGCGTCGTCGCATCGATCGACCAATACGGTACGACGGCGGACTGACCTCGCCGTTGCGCGATTGGTCCTCGCCGACGAATAGACTCACTTAATCCTGTTTGACAAAATGGCCGGGCGGCATTTTCTCACTTTTATAATAAAATGTTAAATGTCAATGATTATGGCGTAATAAAAGAAGAGAAGAAGAATCGGTGTTTCATTGCTACAAGTGGCTGCCCAACTACGCGGGGCCAGAACGTGACCACGACCCAAAAAAAGTCAACATGAAAGGCACGCGGGCACAGCAAGCAAAATCTAGTGAAGAAAGATTCGACGACGCGCACTCTAACGAAGACGGTGCCGCCGCGGGCGCCGGTTCCCAATACGTAGAACCCACCGCCGCCACCGCCTCCGCGATGTACTCGTCGGACCAAGTAGCTTCAATGATGGAAGCCCTTTCAAGATCGCAAACGCGTGCGTTTGAGCAACTGCTCCGCACTGCACCCTCGTCGAGCCGTAGCTCCGGGGGCACGTTCGCCCATTGTACGGCGAAATTTAGTGGAGAAGAGGATGTCGACTCGTTCATCGACTCCGTCCTCACTTACAAGGATAGCGAGAACGTAAGTGGAAGAGACGCCCTACGAGGGTTTGCTATGTTATTAACGTCTCACGCGGCCCTCTGGTGGCAAGGGGTAAAGAACGACTTAGTAGAGTTCGAAGAAGCGGTGGACCTTCTACGAGCAACTTTTGGAGACAGTCGACCCCCATATAGAATTTATCAGGAGCTGTTTGCTACTACTTAAGGCGAGAATGAGAATACAGCCCTATTCCTAAGCCGTGTACGGGCACTTTTAAGTAGATTACCTCCGAAGGAACTACCGGAGAAGGTACAGTTAGATATGATATACGGTCTTCTTCACCGACGGATAAGGCGCCGCCTACGACGAGAAGATATTTCCACATTCACACACCTGTTAAGTGATGCAAGGAGAATAGAGGAGGATTTAAAAGAGGGAGAGCCTCCGGTTCAGCAGCGTCAGCCACATCGAGTGGTACAGTCACCGGTATTGCAATCTGCCCGACAGCCTGCACCTGCGCGACAGTCCCTACCTGCTCGTCAGTCTCCAGCCCGACAGTTCGAGGGTGCAACACCAGCACGTAGACCCGTCCAGAACTCGGTCTCGTCACCGGTTATTACAACAACTCCAAGTCAAAGATTTGGCACAAAATTGCCACAAATTTATTGTTATGGATGCGGCACAGAGGGTGTGATTAGATCCCGTTGCCCTAAATGTAAGACCACCTCCCCTAGAGAGGCACAGTTTAGTTCGTTCACTACTGATAATGTAGATAATATTGATAACAAGGGTGAGTTCAGTGACTATGAAAATAGTAGGGTGACCATGAGTTTTTCGGACAAATCTGGGACATTACATGAACAAAGTAGGGTGACCATGACGACTCAGGACAATGACTCGAATTATTTTACTGATGATATTCCGCTTGATTTTCACTCTTTTGACACTAATACAAAGACGGACTCTGTTGATTTTATGTCTGTTTCTGCCTGTTCCCCTAATAATTTTCAGCGGCGACCACTTTTAAACGTGGAGATAGCTGACCGGCGCGTTCAAGCGATGCTCGATACCGCTGCAAAACGGAGTCTGGTGGGTTCGAAGCTTTTCAGCGTACTGAAAACGCTCACCTACCCGATCCTCGAGACGGCGATGCATATCAGATTGGCGGATGGCTCTGGTGAGGTACGCCGCGTACTGGTTGTTACGCTCCCAGTGAGCCTCGCTACTGGTAAAACTATCATGTTAGAGTTCTTGGTGTTACCCGACGCAGCGGGCAGTGAGACACTTCTGGGAATCGATTTTATTCGTGCAGCTGGGCTCACGCTCGATTTCGCCAATTCGACGTGGCGAACGGTCGACTGTGGTAAGGAATTTCAAATCGAGTACGAGCATACTGCGGACGTCTCACTCGCGTTGACCGAAACGTCCTGTTGCGACGGAGCCACCTTGCTGACACCAGGTCAAGAAGGTAACTTAGAGAAATTACTGCAGAATAATTTAGATATCTTCCGGCTAGGGGGAGCTGAGACGAAGTTTGCGGAACATTATATAGATACCGGTGAGCATCTCCCAGTTTCAGTTCCGCCTTACCGGCTGACGCCGGCTAAAAAGGAGATAATGAAGAAGGAGTTGGACAAAAGAAAGGAGGTAACTGACCGTAAGCTACAACCATTCCCTGACTACTACCCGGGCGATCTCGTCCTTGTAGCCACCCCACAGTTGAGCAATGCTGCTAAAGGTGTGACAAGGAAATTTATGCCCCGACGTGACGGACCATATGAGATTAGTAGGAAAGTTAGCCCAACTACTTATGACCTTATTGACTCTACCTCCCAGTTTGTAGGTAAATTTCATAGCTCTGACCTCACCCCGTTTACTAGCAATGACCAGGAGAATCTAACTCCAGTACGGCCTCGACGAAGGCGTGGTCGACTCCGTAGGAGGCCTTGTGAACAAGCTGAACCGTTGCCTCCCGACGGAGATCCCAAAACATTGCCCGGCGGTCCTAATGTTTTGGAGGGGGAGTATGTAGCGCGGCAACCCCAAGCGCGCCCTCTGTCGCCGGCTTCCGTTTACATATCGACCAATGAGCGACCGCGTCGTCGCATCGTTCGACCAATACGGTACGACGGCGGACTGACCTCGCCGTTGCGCGATTGGTCTTCGCCGACGAATAGACTCACTTAATCCTGTTTGACAAAATGGCCGGGCGGCATTTTTTCACTTTTATAATAAAATGTTAAATGTTAATGATTATGGCGTAATAAAAGAAGAGAAGAAGAATCGGTGTTTCATTGCTACAACTATCATTGTATTCGTATGGTAATTAAGAGTATATTTTGAGTTTTCTTTCTAATTGTGTTGTGTCTAAGTTGCGTCTGCACTGCGGCTGTCATCGTTCTGCACTGTCTCTGTCATCGAATTGGTATGTAATTATTTACGAGAATCAAGCCGCTGGTCGCCCTAAGGCCTTAAACTTGACGTCACTTCACGTCAAGCCCACATACGTAGCAGAGAACTTTGTTTTATTGTTAGTAGAGATTTTCTTACCTATTTTTCAAGACTACATATTCCACCATCTTTAAGACGCACTGAATTAACGTGACCCCAAAGAAATTCAGCATAAAATCTCAAAACCGGAAAAATTGCAAGCAAAAATTACAATAAAACAATAAAATTAATTCACCGCAGTAAATTTAAGAATTTTCCACTAGGTAAGTATTTATTCTTCAACATAAATTCGAAAAATTCGCAATCCACTTAAGTTGGACCAGTTTAAGGCCGATATCTAGTTTGACCGGGCAACTCAGTTTGGCCGGTCTATGTGAGTTATGACGCAATTTTGGTAGCTGCGAGCGAAGTCGGGGGCCATTACTATGACTTACAACATTTGAGTTGGCGGTATTGACCAGTCAATTAGATTTATTTGTAGGATTATGCTTTCGTTGTAAAGTATTGCTGTTAACGGAAATACTATTTATATTCTTTGAGGTATTTGTTTCAATTGGCAAGGAATCATTTTGGGTTATTGGCATAGTCCCCATTAAAAGGTCCCCACCAGTGGGGATTATTGCCCTAATAGTAATTGTCGTAATTCCACTATCTGCCCTACCAGTGGGGATTATTTTCAAGGGTTCCGGTCTCATATTAATAAAAAACGGGACCCTTTGATATTTCATGACTTATAGGACTCGGGACTTAGGCGGGTGAAACCGCGGGCTCAGCTAGTGTCAGAATACAATCTATCTTATAAGATAAATAAAGTAGGTACCTACTTACTACCTACCAAGGATAATTGCGATTTTTTTCATAATAATTTATTGGAAAAGTTCTCACTCGATTATTTGTATTATCGATTCAGTCCCGAGTTTGTATTGTACATAAAATATATCGGATCCGAAGCCAAAGCCCGGGGCCGTGGACTCTCGATTATTAACAAAACGAGTTCAAAGTTTAAACGAATGAATAGGGGAATGTCACTCGTGTAAATTTTGATTTTAATTTCGTTCAAACTTTTTGATTTGATTACTTGTTGAATCTTGTTTAATTAGAGTTAAGATGTTTTAACGAGCTTTCGACTATTTTGAGAGTATTCGGAACACGTACCTGAATAAATATTAAATGACGTTTCACACTCATTCTCTTATTGGGGCACGACTACGCGGCAGACCAAAACGGCGATGGTAGGACGATTTGACACCTTTAAAAGTTACTGGTTCATAATATGGAAGAAAGTTAGACTTTGCCCTGTAGTGGGACAGTATAGGCTTATGATAACTTAGATTTTTCTTCTGTTCGCGATGTTGGATTAAAATTAAACTATTTCTTCGGTTGTAATCGCGTGGTGTTTATTACTTCTAGCATTGTTTCAATGCTTAATGTTTCGAGACCAGCCGTTAATCCTGAAGAAGAGATGAAGAACGATTTTGTTCCATCCTTCCTATCTACACTAATATTATAAAGAGGAAAGATTTCTACTTTTGTGTGTATGTTTGTAATAAATAAACTCAAAAACTACGGTGCCGATTTCAAAAATTCTTTTACCAATAGAAAGCTACATTATCGAGGAGTAATCTAAGCTACTTTTAATCCCATTATTCCCACGGGATCGAGACTTACGCAGGTGAAACCGCGGGACGCAGCTAGGTATACCACAAGACTATGATGGAGACTATCAACCATTCATACTGTCTGTTCCGAATTAAAAATCATTTAATAAAGCCACTGAGAAAGAGAGAGCAAAGCGAATCCAAAAAATTTATGATTAAATTTATCTCAAAATGTACCATCTAAATAATCAAACTGTAATAAGATTGAAGACCTAATTTAAACTTTCAGTCTGAAATCTGAATCAACCGTATTCAGAACGGACAAGTTGATCTTAACTTGATGTACGGATCTTGAACTGACAGAAGGACTTTTAGAGGCATACGATACGATTTGAACTAAGGAAAATAATTCGTAACCAGGTATACCTCTCGGTTTGACTCGCTAGGAGTCCTGGTCTCCTAGCGACCAAGACTATTGTGACATAGTCGAAACGTCAAGGTAGTCTCACACGGAGTCTCACACCAAGGAACTTAAGCTCGGTCTTAAGTAGAGGGAGTTATATTGAATCCAAAGCGTAACGGAAGATTTTACAGTTGGTTAAAAAAAACTTTTCGGCTTTATAATGTAGGTACTAAAACTTCTTGCCTTACCCATCGGTCAAAATAAAAATTGAACAATTTTGTTATGTCTAGGTAGCCAGGTCGAAATGGCCGTATGCTGCCAGAGCTTTCATGAATTTCAACGTTCCAAATTTAAATTACTTTAAGCCCTAAGACCTAAACGCGCAATTCAAACCCTAGAGACTAATAACTAGAACTTATTTACTTTTGCCTTGGTTTACAAATCTGTACGGGAAAAAAACCCTAAAATATGTTATACCATCTTTAATCAATGATCTTCCATTAACCCTACGTAATCAATTAACTCCTAAAAATTTCAAACAAAAATTAAAACAGCACTTTATTAATAAATTATCCATAGTTAATTCGTAATTTTAATCACTTAAAAAAAAAAAAAACTATTAATTAATTAATATTATTCGAAATCACATCATGCTGTATAATAATAACTCAAAAACTCATTCTCACTGGTCGGTGTTGGTTTGCGGGCTTGAGTGGTTCGATGGAATAGGTTAACCTGCTAAGTTCAATTGCGAATTTGCAGTCGCTCAAGCGACCGTGCCTACCCACATCTGTGCAACTGCATCTGCGTAGGTATCTACTCGATGCGTAGTTTGTTGATACTGTGTACTTCTTTAATAAGTTGAGTTATAGTTGCGAAACCAATTCACATTAGTTTAGATAGATAATTATAATTATTATTTATAAGTCGACGGCACTGACGTCCGTTAAAACTTTATTGAGTTTATGTGGCGTCTTTTTATGTATATTGTAACACAAACTGTTTATTCAATAAATAAATAAATAATAAATAATAACTTGCCTTACTTCGAATTTTTTGGTCATGTAAAAAAACTTGGTAACCCTATAATGCTTAGAGAATTATGTCGATATTTGCAAAGAAAACACTAAAAGAAAAATGGACACGATTCTTCATCTCTACATAGAGACACAAAGCGTATGCCTCACCCGCAGATTTGAAGACACTAATGTGATTGCCACAGCTAACCATAACGTCGTGTATAATTTCCTCGTTGCTCGGTAAATTGACACTAGCTTTAGGTACTTGTTATTAGTTCCATGGCCGTGTTCTAATTAGTATCTCGTAATTACAGTTTGTATGCTTAGGTATTATAGTTGTGAGCTAGGGAGTCTAAAGTTGGGGATTTTCGTAGTGTGGAACTGAGGTGATATAGGTATCATGTTTTACTACAACATCCAGGGGCAACACCACCAACTGCAACAAATTTTTCTTCTTTTGTGTAGTGGGTGTGGCTCATCTAGTGTTAATATTTTCAGATCGCCCTAAGGCTTGACCTAACGACCGCTATCCGAGATAAAAACCGAGACCAACTGCTTAACGTACCCTTCCAAGCAAGGAGGAGCTCGAGAAAAAAAAATTTGCCACACAAATTATCGATTACCCATCCAAGTAATGACCGCGCCAAGCATTACTTAACCCGCACGACCGTTTAAGATCGGCAGGTACAGCTAGGCCAATAAGCTCCTGTAACAACTGATCTACATAATATATTATGTTATAGCGTCTCCAACTATGGCCAACAATTGGGCATAAATGGAATACATAGTCTTAAAAAGACTATGTTTTCTAGTTTTCTATGTTTAAAGCTAATTATCTATTACTATTTTAACGCGGAAGAGTTTGTTTGTTTGTTTGTTTGAACGCGCTAATATCAGGAACCACTGGTCCGATTTGAAAAAATCTTTCGGTGTTGGATAGTCCATTTATTGAGGAAGGCTATAGGCTTTTGATCCCTATATTCCCACGGGATCGAGACTTATGCGGGTGAAACCGCGGAGAGCTGCTAGTTATTAATAATCGTACCTAACAATGATCTCGAAACGTTGAGCGTTGAAACAATGCTAATAAAAGTAATAAACACCACGCGATTAAAACCAAAACATAGCTATTATTTAAATTTTACCTTTTTATAATATTAGTATGTATTATTTTGAGTACTACAAGGTAACAAGAACTGTTATGCGTTCAAACTTTGTATGCTTTTATTATTTATTCACTTTATTTTACCTTTTTATCCTCATAATATTTCCGCGGGGTCGAGATAATTTTGTTCTTAGTTCTGTTACTAGATGGCGCTACACGTCAAATTGAATCGCGCTTTCGTTACGTTTTCATGTAGAGTGACTACCATTCGTACACCGATACAACGGTGTCAGTCAGGACTTGCTATTTAATAAAACTAGCTAATCCCGCGGTTTTTACCGATATTTTTGAAAGGGGAATAGTCGCAAGACAATCCCTTATAATATTATGTAATATTAGCAGGATAATTAGAAAAACAGGTTTTTTTGCGAAAATCCTAGGTTTTTTGCAAAAATACCTAATAATCTATTATACTATTATAAAGCGGAAGAGTTTGTTTTTTTGTTTGTTTGAACGCGCTAATCTCAGGAACCACTGGTCCGATTTGTAAAATTCTTTCAGTGTTGGATAGTCCATTTATTGGGGAATACTTTTGATCCCGATATTCCCACGGGATCGGGACTTATGCGGGTGAAACCGCGGGGAGCTGCTTGTTAGATATATAAATTGGTTATGATATTTCTCAATCCTACTTGTACTTAATTAACATTAATTCACCATGTAACGTGGGTTTCTGTGTAGCGCAGTGGTACCTCACTCGCCCGACAAGCGATGGGCATAGTTCGAATCCTGTAATGGATGAATTTTTGATGATACATTTCTTCTTGTACCTAAAATATTTCTAACAAAAAATATGTTAAGAGGACAGTCTACCTACTCTTTCTCCATATACAAACGTAGTCGACTGTTTCCTCCCTGGATAAAGACATTAGAGAAATATGTTTACACCATAAAACCTATATCTACCATGACGATGCATGCCCCTATGTTTAAGTTTTTATAATTTACTAATTAGAATAGAAATCAAATTTAAAATGAAAAAAATTAAAACGTAGGTCATGGCTGATACAGGACTTATAGAATAAACGTTTTTTTTTCTAATATCTTTGTCCAGGAAGGAAACAGTCGACTACGTTTGTAAAGTTTGTATGGAGAAAAGAGTAGTGTAGGTAGACTGTCCCTTCATCATCATCATCATCCGAGCGAGTTTCTCGGTTGCATCCCTTTCGAGAGCCGCTTTCGCTTTCCTACTTTTACGTCTCCACTTTGCACGAATAAACTGTCCCTTAAAATAATAAAAGTCAAAAATCGTGTCGGACGCTATAAGAAGAATAATACAAGCAGCTATTCTTCGAATCAAGTTTGAATTACTTTTAGTGAAAGACGTTTAATGAATCATCTCCGAAGACATATTCTATAGAAGAGTAGAAGTTGCATCATTTCGTTGAAATCTGAACAAACTGTATATTGTTTTTCATTTAATTAAGGACCGTTGCGGACTGCAAATTATTTTGTCGGGCGATATATGAATTTAAAGACATTTTTCGCTTTTAGTCGCGTCAAGTCGCGTGGTGTTTATTACTTTATTCAGGTCCCTTCTTCAGGATTGAACCTGTAAAGGTCTCGAAACGTTGAGCGTTGAAACAATGTTAAAAGTAATAATTTTAAACACCACGCGATTAAAACCGAAAAATGTTTTTAATTTCAATATAACATCGCGAAAACAGAAGAAAAAGAGAAGAAAAATGTAAAGGCGATAGGTATATGGTTTAAAAGTTTAAACAGCTAGATAACTGATTAAACGAGTTTTTATTTCTAGAATCGATTATCTTTATTGAAATAACAACACTTTTTTTCTTCTCGATCCGAGACAGATTATGGCCATGTGGGAATTACAAAAAGACCTACCTATCCTGTCATTTGAGTAAAATAAATTGTTTTTCTTATCTTTAAATATTAAGTAGGTACTTAGTTCATTTTCCCGAAAAGTTTTAAACCTAATTATCTCGAATTAAGCAATTGGCACCGGATGTTATCTCAGATAGCAGTCGTTAGGTTAAGTTAGAGACCTTAGGGCGACCTGAAAACTCTAACACTAGGTGAGCCACACCACTATACGAAAACAAAATCTTCCAAAAAAAAAAACCAAGATTTTTGTCTTTGTTTTGAGATATTATTGCATTAATCTCTTCAAATTTAATTTGGAGTTAAAATTCCCACCACCTTATCTGTGTGGGCAGCAGTGGCGTTAGTTTATTACGAACCTACTGATTTTTACCTGTAAGTTAGGTACCTACCTATATGATTTTATTCGAATCATAGATACTGAAAAATTAATACCAAAATGATTGTTGTGCTGATATTATAAATATTAGATATAGGTAATTACTTACTTATATTTTAACTTTTTTAATTTAATTTTAAATTAATTTAATTTTATACAACATTATTTTATGCTCGAAACGAGTAGACTATGCACTAATATAGTACATATTTAAGACCAATGTACCTACACAGTTAATTAGAACTCTGGTGGTGGGTCCCGGGGCGGTTTGGGCGGTGTTGGGCGGGTTGTGTGTTTGTGGATGAGATAGTGTTTTAAGTAATTTTTTTTTAATGTTTATTATTTTGTATATATTATAACTTATTTGAACAGATAGACAGACAGACAGAGTTACTTTCGCTCTTGTAATGCTAGTAAGGATTATTATAGTAAGTATGGATTATTGCTCCAGTTCCACTTTTCTTCAATAATATTATATATGCGACAATGTAAATCACATGATTACTGCAAAAAAAAAAATATACAAAAAAAACCCCATGAGTTTCTTGTGTCTTCTTCTCATGTCATGGAGGTCGCGATCCGAAGACATAGTAGAGTAGATTAAATAAAAAAAATGACATGTCAAAGAGATATCTTGCTAATATCCGAATGAATAAACGTACTTTGATTTTTTTGATTTTTGATTTTTTAGAACAATAAATGATTCTTATTCTTATTCCAGGTAAGCCGGTGGCACTGTAATGTTGTGATGGTGAGATAATAATTGTTTTTCCTATTCGCCGATAAAAAGTCTCCAGTCCGAATGCAGTAGGTATAGTTTTTGTATGGACCAGTGCATCTGGGAGTGCAATCATTATTTCGTAGTGTTTTGTTTTAAGTTGGCTATTGTCTGGAATTACGTTAATTTTTGTTTAAGCCAGAATTTAAACTTGTTTAGAAATAAACTGCTGGTAATTGAAATAATAACTCGGGGTTATTTTACTTGAATTTAGAATGCTGGATCATTTTAAATTGTATATTGTTAAACCTAAAGTTTGTGCATAGGTATAAGTCGGCTGTCGGCATCTGGGGCGCGTCAGACAACCCCCCGCTGCAACGCAGAGGTTGCAGGTACGATTCCCATCGGGGACAAGTTTCTATGCTGACCATAAAAGTTTGACTCTGGTTCTAAGTATTTAGTATGTATGTGTTTACAATACAAAATATATACCTACCTATTTAAAAAAATCGATGATAGCACGGCCCATTAATCTCAACCATAAAGTTAATCTTAGGAATCTCTATTTAATTATCTCTATCTAATTAGTTAATCTCTTAAGGAAGATATTTGAAATAAGACACTGAAGTAACGCTCAAAATTCAATGATACTTTTAACGTTTTAAGCGTTATTCATCGACTAAACCTTAGCACCATTATTTATGCTTAAAAATGAAATATATGTTTCTGGTCTGGGTGTTTTCTATGTATCATTAAATGTATGTATTTACAAAAAAAAGTATAATTATGTGGTACATCCGTCTTGTAGTAATCAAATTACAAGCCTAGTGCTTAGTTTGGGGCTACATTGATAGATTGTGTGTAACGTCGTGCAATTTTTATTTATTAATTTACCCGCAGTAATTGTGATTTCATTTTCACGATAGACAGTTTAGTTTATTTCTTATAGTTTAGTTTATTTTCTCAGATAAAAATAACATAGTAGGTACTATAAATTTCATTTAATTTTTGTATGTAGCTCAAGGCTATTTTATTTAGAAAATTTATTTTAAAGGTAAAATAGCATTCAAAAATTTTCACTTGCGTGGACTTGCGTAGTCTAGTTGGAACAGACGTTGGGGTACCGACCCAAGGACGCGAGTTTAAGCCTCGCCGCAAGTGAAAATTTTTGAATGCTATTTTTCCTTTAAAATAAATTTTCTAAATAGTATGTACTATTAAACTAAAATACATACATACATTTTCTAAAAGTATTCAAGCCTCTGTTGCTGAACTAAGCGTGAGCTTGTGTTTCAGCATCCAGCGCCATCCTAATAGACTTATACATTTTATTAGATTAACTATACCTATTTATTTATATAAATCTTATGTAGCTGTAACAGCTGTTATTATGTTAGTTATTAATATTACTTAACTAAGAAGTATTTTTAATTTACGTAATAATATTGACAGCGCTGCAGTAGCTTTTTATATTGCACATGGAATAAGTTGTACTTATAATTCGTTTTTTTAATTTCAGACTACGATCTGACGTTTTAGTTCTTGTATTTGACGTCTTTACTTCAGAAAGATGTGTCAAATCATAGTCTACAATTAAAAAACGAAGTATACTAGTACTAGTAAGTACATAATATTTCAATGACAAGGTTCAGTACCTACAATATAAATTTTATAAACCCTCAACTTACATTTTCAAATAATGTAGTGTGTGCTTTTACTCTTTAGTCTATTAGAAATTAACTCTTTTTTTTTGTTGACCGTACTAAAATCGTTTTGGCCCGAAGAGGAAATGAAGTATGAAAATATTTTCACATTTCACTAATTTTGTTTTGGCCCTATTGGAACTCAATGTATGGAAGCAAAACAGTGAAACAATTGAAGGAGTGGCCCGATTGGGAATAAGCCAGAATAACATGTCGCAGGCAAATAATAGAGTTAGCGTGAAGCACCTGGACCCGACACCTATAACTTGATTATATATTATGTAGTGATGTTGTTACATAAGTTAGTCGGTAACTTTGTTAGGGAACTTGTCCTGGATGGGTTAATATCACTGAAGGATTCCGCGTTACTAGAGTATAATCAATACACCCTGCTACTAGATACAAAGATTAATATATTTTTCGCTGGCACTAGGGATCAGTGGAAAGAAAGGAGGGAGGCCTTTGCCATGCAGTTATAGGTTAGAAATGAAATGAATGAAATAGATTGATTGGATTGGAAATGTTTTAAGAGGATAGTCTCCATTCTCTTTCTTCATACAAACGTAGTTTACATTTTCCTCCCTGGATAAAGACATCTAATGTCTTTATCCAGGGAGGAAAATATATATTTATGCCATAAAACCTATATCTGTCATGACAATGCATCTACCTTTCTATTTTTTTTTAATTTCTAATTGAAATAATAATAAAAAATAATTAAATGGAAAATATAAAAAGGTAGATGCATAGTCATGACAGATATAATTTTTATGGCATAATAATTAATGATATTTTTAATTAATTAAGATAATTTGAAGTTGTGTACCTACTTCAAATTATCGAAAAAAAAATTTGAATTTTCAAAAGTCGTAGAACTGGTAGAACTGAACGGGTCCACTGAAAAACAACCAGCTGTTTTTGAAAATAAAGGCAATTACCTATTGTTAAGATTGTAGTGGTACAAACTAAATAAAACAACACCTTAAGGCCAATGACCTCAAACTCTAAAAAAACAGCCGATTTTCATTCAAACTTAAAACTCAAAATTTTAGAAAACTAATTCGAATTTCCAAAAGTTGTAGAACAACAGTTGTTCGCCTAGACGTCTAGAACAACCCCCTTTCGGCTTAATACCCCCTTCTCGGAACACCGTGTATTTACTAAAAAAGTATAATATTATTAGTATGTAGTATATCTGTTGTCTAGTACCCATAGTACAAGTCTAGTGCTTAGTTTGGAGCTAGATTGCACAGTCGTGCAATATTTATTTAATAAAAATTTAGAGCCGCACCATGGCCGCTAAAATTTTTAAAAATATATTTATTAAAAAAAGAATTTTAGACATAAAAAGTACGAAAACTAGGCAAAACGAATTATATTTTTCTTCGATATGTAACAGTATTGCCAGTGTCATAGTTCCCGACATGACCAAACGCAATACGAAGTGCGCCGGGTCAGCTAGTTATAGATAAATCACAAGGGGCCTTATCGTGAATTTCCTATACGTATCCCATTTCATCCCGGTCCAAGTAACCTAATTCAATGATACCCAACTTTTGGTAATAATGAAACAAACCTACTGTTTGGGATCCTTACCTACGGATTTAACAGTACACCTTTACCACAGTCTAAATAATTGATGATCAGAAGGACATCTGTTGAGAAATAGAAAAAAAGGATAGTAGCTAATTTACAGCCGAATACAGAAAAGCCACTTAAAATATGAGGCGTACTTAAATAATTGAGCAGCTTCTAAATTAAAAAAAAGGGATTTTTTGAATTTGAGAGGTGTTTAGTTGTTAAGGTAGAACTCAAATTTTGAGTTGCGTTTCCGAATACAGAAAAAGACGAATGATCATAAATCACATTATGATATAACTAGCTGCGCCCCGCGCAGGAATTTCATTATTATAAGTAGCCTATGTATTATTCCAGGTCTCCTGCTTTCTACATACCGAGTTTCATGGTAATCGGTTATGCGGTTTTTACGTGATTGAGTAGCAAACACACACACACATACATACTCACAAACTTTCAGTTTTATAATAAGGATATAGACACGGGTGGGTAATATTTGGTATAAAATTAAATGGTATAAATATTAAAACGTATAATTTCATTTCATATAATTTTATATCATATAAAGTTCAGATAATATAACCGACAGTTCATATAATAACAAACCCTATAATTTTATTTAATAGAATTATCTTTTGCGTGACAAAACGCAGCACCAAAGACTCACCTTCGCAGCTTTGGCAGCAGCTTAGTCTTCGCAGCTTAGTTTTATTTATAGATAGTATTAGGCGCTTTGGCGACCGCTGCCGCGGCACGCTCGCTTTGCTCGCTCGCCAAAGCGCTGCGTGTAATCATGTTCTAACATTAACCTAACCTATCCAAGTCGGGGTGATCCGTATATTTTTTTCGAAGTTCAAGTAAAAATGTATGAAATTTTTTTTTTTCATTGCTCATTGAAGGTAAGTCTCTGGTGCTGCGTTTTGTCACGCAAAAGATAATTCTATTAAATAAAATTATAGGGTTTGTTATTATATGAACTGTCGGTTATATTATCTGAACTTTATATGATATAAAATTATACGAAATGAAATTATAGAATATGAAAATTATATTACATGATCGTTATATACTATTTGAAATTATACTATCTGATTTTATACCAAATATTACACACCCTATAGACACACCATGAACCCGAGAATCGAACCCGCAACCTTCTGCGTTGCAGCTGGGGGTTTTAATTGTAATTATAGTCTCCTGAGCGAAGCGAAGGAGCTATGTACCCAGATACCTGAGTGAAGCGTAGGATTCAAGCTGCCCAAGATTATCACTTGTATTTATAGACGGATCTGACTGTCTTTATAACCGAAGGGAATACTTTACACTACATATCTTCAGCGAGACAACAAAAAAATATTAAGCATTTAAATGGGAACAATAACATTTAAAACAGAAAACCCGAGAACATTATAACTCTCAAAGTTAAGCATAGTTTACTAACTGTAAAATCCAGTTCACCTCGTTAGTTGAACTACTGCTACCATTTGTCTGTGTGAAATATACTGATGGGGCTTAACAATTGTTAACCGATAATCCCTGAAACCGCGACAGCTTACAGCAAACTTGGTACAAATTCTGTGAAGATTCCACGACCTCTGAGGAACATTGGGGGGTACGTATAGGGTACGATTTCCGCATATTTAATGTTAGAATATTCATAAATTTTTAATATATGAAGGGTCCACTGCAATAATGATAAATGTCCTTTTGTCTTTGTTTTGAGATAATTAGGTTTTAAACTTTTAATCGGTGATAAAGGCAGTCCAGTATTGCACTTTACACCGGGGACGTTAAGCGTTTTAACTGTGTTTAAAATTATTTTCAAACGTATTTTTCTCAGATATTGACGAGTCTGTAAATGGGATATTTGACTAGGTACTTTATTACTTAATTAAATGGCGTTCTTACTTAATTATAGGGTGTTTCTTTGAGAATGTGCATATTCGGCTATTTCAAATAATGCTGCGACAATGTACACAAAAACTGTTCTTTATATACTTTTTATATAGTTTAATAAGTTCTATTTAAATATATGTAGAAGGGACAATGATAACATTATTCATTTAATAATTAGAAAGCAAAGTATTTTTTTGAAAATGGTAATTATATCTAAGGACGAATGGTAATTATTATTAAGGAAAGGTAATTAGATAATTTAATATAGGAATTAGAAATTAAACAAAAACATGAATCAATTATTGATTTAACAAGTATTATTCAAATGCCTAATACTTATTTTCACTATAGATATATATATATTACTAGCTGGTACCCGCGACTTCGTCGGCGTAGAATTATTACATAGTCCTTTTTTCGATAAGCTAATCTCTAAAAATAAATAAATGTAAGTAAGTATAGTTTTTTTTCTCTTTTAGCGATGTTGTATTGAAATTAAAGAAATTTTTCGGTTTTAATCTCGTGGTGTTTATTACTTTTAGCTATGTCCTTCTCCGAGGTCCCATCTATCTCTATACAAAAATTTATCAAAATCGGTTCAGGTATACGACCTAAGTCCCGATCCCGCGGGATTTACGGGATCAAAAGTAGCCTATGTCCTTCTCCGAGGTTCCATCTATCTCTATACCAAAATTTATCAAAATCGGTTCAGGTATACGACCTAAGTCCCGATCCCGCGGGATTTACGGGATCAAAAGTAGCCTATTTCCTTGTCCGAGGTCCCATCTATCTCAATACCAAAATTTATCAAAATCGGTTCAGCGGCTTAGGCGTGAAAGCGCTGTTACCTAATTCCCGATCCCGCGGGATTTACGGGATCAAAAGTAGCCTATGTCCTTCTCCGAGGTCCCATCTATCTCTATACCAAAATTTATCAAAATCGGTTCAGGTATACGACCTAAGTCCCGATTCCGCGGGATTTACGGGATCAAAAGTAGCCTATGTCCTTTTCCGAGGTTCCATCTATCTCTATACCAAAATTTATCAAAATCGGTTCAGCGGTTTAGGCGTGAAAGCGCTGTTACCTAAGTCCCGATCCCGCGGGATTTACGGGATCAAAAAGAGCCTATGTCCTTCTCCGAGGTCCCATCTATCTCTATACCAAAATTTATCAAAATCGGTTCAGGTATACGACCTAAGTCCCGATCCCGCGGGAATTACGGGATCAAAAGTAGCCTATGTCCTCCTCCGAGGTTCCATCTATCTCTATACCAAAATTTATCAAAATCGGTTCAGGTATACGACCTAAGTCCCGATCCCGCGGGATTTACGGGATCAAAAGTAGCCTATGTCCTTGTTCGAGGTCCCATCTATCTCAATACCAAAATTTATCAAAATCGGTTCAGCGGCTTAGGCGTGAAAGCGCTGTTACCTTATTCCCGATCCCGCGGGATTTACGGGATCAAAAGTAGCCTATGTCCTTCTCCGAGGTCCCATCTATCTCTATACCAAAATTTATTAAAAATCGGTTCAGGTATACGACCTAAGTCCCGATCCCGCGGGATTTACGGGATCAAAAGTAGCCTATGTCCTTGTCCGAGGTCCCATCTATCTTAATACCAAAATTTATCAAAATCGGTTCAGCGGTTTAGAGGTGAAAGCGCTGTTACCTAAGTCCCGATCCCGCGGGATTTACGGGATCAAAAGTAGCCTATGTCCTTCTCCGAGGTCCTATTTATCTCTATACCAAAATTCATCAATATCGGTTCAGCGGTTTAGGCGTGAAAGCGTAACAGACAGACAGACAGAGTTACTTTCGCATTTATAATATTATAGTAAGAAGTAAGATTTCACTAAATATATATATATATATATATATATATATAATAGTAAGTAATTAACATAATTAATTATTTATATTGTATAATGTTTATTGATGAGGGCAAGTTTTAATGGAAAGGAGGTTGCTGGTTGCTGTAGACTTTTATAAAATTGTGTTCTTGGACTTTTGTAAATTACCTATCAAAGTATTTTTAAATATTTTAATAATAATAAATCCCATTAATGGTGAAAATATTATTCCAAACCTAACCTAACTACTACTACCTAGCTCTACTACTACCCAGCCCTACTACTACCCAGCCCTACTACTACCCAGCCTTACTACTACTTAGCTCTGCTACTACCCAGCCCTACTACTACCTAGCTCTACTACTACCCAGCCTTACTACTACCCAGCCCTACTACTACCTAGCTCTACAACTACCCAGCTCTACTACTACCTAGCTCTACTACTACCCTGCCCTACTACTACCCTGCCCTACTACTACCCAGCCCTACTACTACCTAGCTCTACTACTACCCTGCCCTACTACTACCCAGCCCTACCACTACCCAGCCCTACTACTACCTAGCTCTACTACTACCCTGCCCTACTACTACCCAGCCCTACTACTACCTAGCTCTACTACTACCCAGCCCTACTACTACCTAGCTCTACTACTACCCAGCCCTACTACTACCTAGCTCTACTACTACCCAGCCCTACTACTACCCAGCCCTACTACTACCCAGCCCTACTACTACCTAGCTCTACTACTACCCAGACCTACTACTACCCAGCCCTACTACTACCAAGCCTTACTACTACCTAGCTCTGCTACTACCCAGCCCTACTACTACCTAGCTCTACTACTACCCAGCCTTACTACTACCCAGCCCTACTACTACCTAGCTCTACTACTACCCTGCCCTACTACTACCCAGCCCTACTACTACCTAGCTCTACTACTACCCTGCCCTACTACTACCCAGCCCTACTACTACCTAGCTCTACTACTACCCAGCCCTACTACTACCCTGCCCTACTACTACCCAGCCCTACTACTACCTAGCTCTACTACTACCCAGCCCTACTACTACCCAGCCCTACTACTACCCAGCCTTACTACTACCTAGCTCTGCTACTACCCAGCCCTACTACTACCTAGCTCTACTACTACCCAGCCTTACTACTACCCAGCCCTACTACTACCTAGCTCTACTACTACCCTGCCCTACTACTACCCAGCCCTACTACTACCTAGCTCTACTACCCAGCCCTACTACTACCCAGCCCTACTACTACCCAGCCCTACTACTACCTAGCTCTACTACTACCCAGCCCTACTACTACCTAGCTCTACTACTACCCTGCCCTACTACTACCCAGCCCTACTACTACCTAGCTCTACTACTACCCAGCCCTACTACTATCCAGCCCTACTACTACCTAGCTCTACTACTACCCAGCCCTACTACTTAGCTCTACTACTACCCTGCCCTACTACTACCCTACCCTTCTACTACTACTACCGTGCCCTACTACTACTCTATCCTATTACTGTAACCCTACCCTACTATGGCTACTCTACCCTACTACTCTACCCTACCCTAGTACTGCTACTCTACCTTACTACTCATACTCATCCGAGAAACCTATTGCCACAATTTTGTGGCTAGAATATAACCCATTATAGGATTTATTTAACTGATATTATAATTACCATTCGAAAATCTCATTACCGTTATAATAAAATGAATGGTAAAGTCAGGTAATGAGACAAACGGTAATTAGAAAAACGGTTATTTGTTTTAAAATCTCTGCAATTAGTTAGTTTTCTACTTTTTTAAAGCTAAAATTCAGAAATAGACCTTTAGACGAGCTCGTATGATATAGTTTTTATTCAAATAAATAATTAACTTACCTTTAAAAAGCGTAAACGGTACTGAGGATCAAACCGTAACAACACACTATCGAAACAATAATTTCCGATTTTTCTTCACTCCAACTCAATGTGACACACGTCCGTCTGTCCCACGTTCGAGCGACCACTGGCGTTTTAGCGTTGACCAATCAAGCGCAGTGCATACGACGAAGCATTCAAAAATACTAGGGTGACCATCGTCATAAACGGTAATTAGGCGGTTATAGTTGGGACATTTTACAAATGATTATAAAATTATGAAAGTATGTTCTTTATGTAATATTACCAATTTCATAGTTAACCTTAAATATCCTATTTCAAAAATCTTTTTCCAGAATTTAATTCTTCACACATATTTCCTAATATTATGACAAAGTTTGTTGTAATCGGGGAAATGGGACATTACTGGTAATTAGAATTTGAACAGATTTCACGTAACCTTTAGTACTATGATAACTCTTTTTATAAATTACCTTATGCGCCAAATAGAAGACAATTAGATTGATTTATAAACTACCACAGCTATCATATTAATGTTAATTAAGTACGTTATTCAAGTAACGCCGCGCGATGTGCACATTCTCAAAGAAACACCCTATACTATAAATTTGGACATTCATCAGTATCGCAGTGGAGCCTTCATAATGTATTTTATAATGTAGATACTACCAGCATCCCGCGATTTCACCCGCGTAAATCCCGCGGTCTAATGCAGTACATCACTGGTCATTACCGCAAAGCAGTGTCAAAAAATCATTTTCTCGAGTTCCTCCGTGCTTCAAAAGGCACGAAGCAGTTGGTCTCGTTTGTTATCCAAGATAGCAGTCGTTAGGTTAGATTAGAGGCCTTAGGGCGACCTGAAAACTCTGACACCAGGTGAGGTACACCACAATACGAAGAGAAAACAAGCAGCAATGTACTGAATAGTCCCTTTGAAACAACGTTATCAACTAGATAGACAATACGGATGCAGATCGCAATTTCAAAACACACTATAAAACAGAATTCATGGTAAATACCTAAACGTAAAATGTAAATGACAGAGAAATAACGAATCCCCCATACACTCTCATTCCGACGTCGTGTCTCTGTATAATTCATAATTTTCACTTCAAAATACGCGTATTTCGGTATTTTCGGCACTACATCGTAAAACCTAACCTTGTTGGTCATTCATTTTTATGTGTTTCGTGTTTTTTTCCCGCGGCGTTGGCCCAGATAGCTTGAATTTTTGACTACACCACGTTCCGTAGAGGGGAATGGCAAAATTTTTCAACGAAATATTGCTTCGGGTTCATAGGAAGCTATTTTAATCGAGTTCTGACTTTACAGTGTTTTTTTAATACAAAAGGTAGATTGGTGAAAGAGATTCTGGGAAGAAAAAATGTTTGAGGTCTCTTCTTGAGGTAAGAAAATTAAGAATACGCCATTAGGACCCGGTAAAATGTGTGTGTTACTGTGTTAACAATTCTTGTGAATTTAAAAGTTTAAACAGATTATGGTTAGACTTACAATGACATGATAAGGGAAGGAAGAAGAATATAAAATAATAGAAATATTTTAAGGAAAAATATTTCCTACCTTCCGCAGCACGGCCACACACATTATCAGTCATAACCATAGATCGGATTTTTGGGTGCCGTTTCAAAAATGCGACATCAAAAGTATGGATACGACCAAAAAAAATTCCGAGAAAAATTCCGCGTCTTGGAATTTCGAATAAGGATAGGTGTCGAAATCACGAGTACTATCACTATCTAAAGTATCATCATCATCATCATCATCATTTGTTTTTATTGCTGAAGGCATATTTACTAGAAATATTTTAAAGAAAAAAATAATCTTCAAAATTTAAAATGAGATTCTGTTTACAGGTTAGAGTTATCCGTCAGAAATAAATAAAACACACATATAAATTAAAAGGGTTTAATGTTTATATTTCTTTATTTAATATACAAACAATGGATAAAATCTGTTCTAAGTATAAATAATTATCACAATTAAGAGAAAACACACCCAAAGCATGTTTGTGGAACAAACATTTTCAAATACTTGTTTAAAAACATTTATTTTTCAGCCAGTATTTCCTTACAACGGTAGGGTAGAGACAATCCAGCAAAGCTTAAAATATAACAATTTATGTATTACTAAAACCAAAAATGTTCCCTCGACATGGAATTATTGTTGAGAAAATATTACAAAAATACAACTTTCCTTACAAATTGACCGAGTTGGTTAAAATGGGAAGTAGATTTTTGTACCTCTGTACATTTAAATTGTTCTATTTCAAGCTTTGCTAAGTGCAATACGCACCATCTACCTCGGTGTGCGAGCTGAATAGTTGACATTGCGAAATTTAACAACTATGTAATTACTTGGAAGCTAATTTTGAAATTTGACCCTTACCATGATCTACTTATTGCAGGATTTAATTCGTCAGCTAATCAAAAATAAATAAATAAAATTAAAAAAAAACAAATAATAAAAAATCACAGAAAAAGTTTTTTTTGTTTTCTGTGTTTTTTCTTAATAGTCTAAGAAAAAAATACTCTATTTTTTTGCGCAACAAACCAACAAATTAAACAACGAGAAAAGATCATGGTAACACCCAATATCCAGTTTTACTTAAGAATTACCAAGTTGAAAATAGAAATCTGATGATCATTTTTTTTTCATTCCGGGTCTAGATAGTGTTGTAGCTACTTTTAGATTTAAATTATCTCGATATTTCGGAACGGAATCAGCCTAATCCATAATATCTATAAGTTGTAAATTTGTAGGAATGAAGAAAAAAAATTCTACACTCTTTTTAACAACAAATTAAAGGCAAGAAACTTACAGTTATTCGTGTAAGTTTCTTGATTATAGGCTATGTTATTTATTCTATTACAATATATAAAAAATCTACTCACCCAAAGTTCGACAAATGTCAAAGATATCCAATCCAGTTGCAATAATCGTAGTCCGTTTAGTAGCAAAAATGTCAAGTTTTGCAGTGAAATCCAAAATCCAAGTAACGAGCAGGGGTCAATAAACAATAGCATAAAACACACGGATAGACTGCACTCAACAAACCGAAGTAAGCGAATGAGCTTAACTTGCAGTTTTACTTTTCCCATAGGAATAACGGAATAATAAATAGGTATAAATAAATATATAAAAATAGGTATTTAGTATAAACAACTTCCAATAATTGTTCGAAGAAAAATAAACAAACATACGTTGGCGCCGCCTTTGTAATATTGCCGACAATAGCGACAATAGGTATTGCAAAAGATAAACAATGTTTATGGCCGCTGTCTTCAAAAGATTTTTTTTGTTCAATTTTGGGTCTCTACTTATGGATATTGTTAACTTAAAATTGCGAAATTGCTGTACGAAAATGACTCAGTAAGTTTTATGCATTCAATTAAAAAATCCTGTTTTTTTTTAAAATTAATAGTACAATTTCTACGATACATTTACAATACATTACATTACATACATACATACAATACATTTAATATTTTTGTAAAGTTTAAAAAGAAATATCGGAATTACGGAATTTAGAATTCCGGAAAGTCATATCCATGTTAGTGACAACGTCTTAAACAGCACCCAAAATCCGATCTATGGTCATAACATACAAGCGGAGTCCCGCGTTTCACTCGCGTAAGTCCCGATCCCGTGGGAATATTGGGACCAAAAGTAGCCTTACTCTCCTCTATAATGAAGCTTCCTATTGGTGAAATCGGTTCAGTAGTTTCAGAGATTCCCCGGAAAATACATACATACATACATACACAATTGTTACCAACGTTACCTTTTTACAATATTAGTACAGATTCCAGGTCTCTAGCTGTCTACTCTCCAAGTTTCATCGCAATCGGTTTTGTAGTTTTTGGGTGAAAGAGTAACAAAGTCACATACCTACATACTTTGACGTTTAATAATGTTGGATTTCTTTTACTACTGTCTTCCTTCGTAAAGGGTCATACGACATTCTATTTCCAGGTAGCTACAGTAGTTAAATGCCATAACGCCATACACCCCAAGTCATTGCCATTCTTATGGACACCGGTTAACATCACAGAATGGACCGTTCGTATCCCCTCGTTCCGTCACTTTTGCATATAAAAATACAGTAGAATGAACTGGAAAACAGGATCCTTTATCTGCGCGAAGCTATGTTGCAGCATACTGAAGACTTTTTGTGCTTAGCTGGGAAGAAGAACTGGATAAAAAAATCCGACTGCTTAAAAAAAACTGAAAAGAAAATAAAACAAGTAAAATAGCGATTTATTCTTATCTATAAAGTAGTTAGTTAATTGTGAGAATTGGGCCATTTTACGTGATTTGCATCCCTCTCGGGAGCCAGGGATCCACTAAACCCCAAAATAATTTGGGGTCGCCGCAGTAGGTACCTAAGTCATCATTGAGCATACCTTATGCAAATAGATTTGGCAATATTTTTACGACCGGGTCGCCTGCCTGACACTAACCCTCCTAGGGACCAAACAGTTTATCAGCCACCGCGCGGAGAGAACTTAAGGTTTGCTAGTCTCCCTCAGATCGCTTAGTTGCCTTTTACGACACCCGCGGGAAGAGATGCCATCCCTAATCTATCCTAATCTAATGAGATGGTATCCCTAATCTATGCCGGGGCTACACGGCTAAAAATATGGGTCCAGTATGAAGTGTTTTTTCAATGGACAAACCAAAAACCAGTTAGTCTAAGAAAGCATGAAATTTGGCTAAAAAGAAAGCCGTGTTAAAAGAATAGGCAGCGATAATCATTACTGGGTTTTAGCGTAATGATTACAACCCTTCGTTAACTTGTTACCTTAAAATTTAAGAAGCTGTTACCTTATCAGCTATATCAATAAACCTGCCTATTTTTAATCAGCCCAAGAGTTGTTACGAAGGTGCCGCGGGCGCGGGATTGTGAGCGTTTTTATATTAGACAATAACGACGTTTGTTGAATACGATAAGTTCATAAGTATGTACTTACAAATTAATAGAATTATGATAAACAATACATAATGAGCTTATGAAAAAGCTGACTTCGTCACGTCAGTTGCAATAATAATTATTCCCAACTCCTGAATTACAAAACTAAACTTACAACTACTATAAAAATGAACTTGAACGGGATTTTTGAAGAAGGTTGAATTCCAATCAGTTTCAACAAAAAAGCGAAATCGAAATTCAAATAAATGAGTGAAAATACAGCAAATTCTTAAAAGGATTAGGCTCATACTTAATGAGCTTTCTAAAATGATAAAGCGGAGTTTCCACCGCGAGCGGGGGTTTAAAATCCAAATTCCGTTTTCATTGCGCGAAAGAACCCAAAAGAGTTGTGTCTCTACAAAAACAAGGACCGTTTTCGTAGAGACACAACTCTTTCAGGATGATAACTGAGACATTAATGACTCTGCTCAGCTTGCGGTTGGAACCCAGCTTTTTGCTTTTATAATAAACACGACAATAATACCAAGGCTCGGATACCGTTTAAATTTCCTAACCGTCATCATGTACTTGGCGGAACACTTTTTCGTTTCGGTCCTGAAACAGTTATTTTTAAACCAGTTTTTCGGGGAACATTTTCAAAAAGGTTCGTCACACATTATTAAATATTCATTCCGTCTACATTATGGACTAATAGATTTTTATTAATAACCGGTTAATAAAAATCTATTTTATTTAGGTTTTAATAATGCTCGTTATGATAGTTCGGAGTAAAACCGAAATAAACCGGTATTAAAACCTCTATTTTTTACCGGTTCCGAGCCTTGTAATACTGTAACTTGCAGTATTATCGTTTTCACCCAATGTACAAGCACCCGACCGAAGCAAAAAGAAGTCTAGAATTTTCTGTTTTTAGAGCACGTTCGACTACGCTTTACACTTTCTTTTTCAGTGTATTTTTTACTGTTGAATTGTTTTTAGTATCTACGTTCAGAACTGCAGACAATGTTAACCTTTCTGCTGCTCTTAGTGAAGGTGGATGTACTGGCGTGGGTGGTAGTTAGTTACTTAGTTAGATATACCTTTTGTTTAGTGAATCTTTGGTTGTTAAAAAGTAAGAATATAGAACCGTTTTTTATTTGATTTAGCCAGTTTCACAGTTCCTAGTATTTCCGTGTTTTAATCTTTAACATAATTTTTTCATAAAAATATTGCTGTCTTCAAAATTTGGATATTTGGAATTTTTAAAAATAAAATATTGTCATGCAACTGTATTACGTTACTGCGAATCATGTCATTGCGACACACGTTACCGCGAAAAGTAAATACCGCGAACGAACAGAACTGCCATGTTATGTTATTGTGACGGCTGACATTTTTATTTATAAAATAAAGGTATTTGCTTTTATCAGGGGTACATACCTATAACGTATTTTTATGAAAAGAAGACGAGCCTGGTTAATTGTGTCCTTAAGACGGTAATAGATACCTAATGGTTATCGATCCTTGTCTTCTTGCTTAGAAATGGATTGCATAAAAACGATGATTTATCGTAAAAACAATGATTATCTTACTTATAAACGATGACTAACTTTATGTAACGTTTGTCCTGCACTGTGACATGAAGTTTCAACGTTAACAGACAAACAATACCCAACGTTACGTTTTATTTAATTTCACGTTTAAAAAACAAACTCCGAATAATGCCTATGATCCAAATTTCCCATCACTTGCTCCCTTAACATATTTGTCGTAAACAAAATACTTCGAACCAATCGCTACGTGTAATAAATCCACGTGTAGCAGCCAAAGTTTGAATTACTTCGTCTATTGAAATCACCAGAGATCGCAAGTTCGGGATATACCCGATTCAGCATCGAAAAGTTGCGAGTTCACATGAACAGTTTTCTTTGCTCAACTTCATGCCGGTCCAAGTTGAGATTTACTATGTCGTGAATTTGTCTGTAATGAATTATTTGAATTGTAACTTTGACGGACTTGGCCATGAAAGTTTATGGGAACGACTGCCTCAACACGACATTGTGCCTTAATATATCTATACGAGTACGTATCCTTTTATGGGGTCCATATTGGCTCACATAAAATTTTAAGTCATATTCTTTGTCTTACTACCGATTTGTGTTCATAATAATCACTCTTCATAATTTTATTTATCATACTTTTTTTATTCAGACATTTTTATTACTACCATCGGAGCTCATAATAGTTAATGATCATAATTTTTTTATTAATACTGTTACTACCAAGAATAGTTTAAAATCATAATTTTTTTCTTCATAACATTTAATTTTAATGATCATATTGCTTTAGTTCATAATTATTGTTACTAAGAACATATTTCAACTCATAATATCGTTGTTCAGAATAGCTTACTTTATAACAGACATTTATCATAATTTTTGTATTAATAACGGCAACTTTAACAAAACTTTTTATGAATACCCCAATCAAACTCTTTGTGAAATTATAAATGGTTTTTGACTTGTGTTCTGGCGATCTTCTTTTTGAAACGGAGTTAACTCATAATGTAATTATATTTTCTATTCTATTATTATATTTCTTCTTAGAAATTACTCTTTAGTTAATAATGTTGTAATAAAAACACTTATGATTAAGATATATCAGGTTTTTTTTATTTATAGTAATTAGGCGCTTTGGCGACCGCTGCCGCGGCACGCTCGCTACGCTCGCTCGCCAAAGCGCTGCGCGTAATCATGTTCTTACATTAACCTAACCTATCCGAGTCGGTGTGCTCTGTATATTTTATTTCAAAATTCAAGTAAGTTGACAATAGTAGGTGAAACAAATGTATGAATAAAGATATTATGATTTCAATAATTATGCATAAAACACTTATGATTAAGAAATTTATAAAAATGAATATTAGAATAAAACACATGTATGAATATCAAAGTTATTTATTGGAATGATTATGAGTTTCGAGCATTATGATAAACTAATATATTAAAACAAATATTAGTAAAAATGAAGTGTATGAATAGTGATATTATGAATTTCAATGATTAGGTATATATTTTAATATTTAGTTTTTAATTTTTTTATGAAGAATGATCATTATGAATTTAAATGGTATGTGAAACATTTTCGGACCTCCGATGATAGGAGTTAAAAATTTATGTAAGACGATCCGCCCCCCCTTTTATGTTTGTACATATAAAACTCTAAGTCTTGACTGATGGCCGACTGAATTACTAATGAAATGACGAACTTAAAAATATATTATTTATTCAAGGCAGCGACTTATTGACAGAATATAATGTCTAGTGCACAAAATGAAATTAAATCTATTAAAAGTAAACACAATAAATTTAAAGTAAAATTTCTATTGACTTAGTCAAGCTGGCTGCATTTCCTCGCTGAATGACCAAACTGACGAATTGAGAACCTCCTCCTTTTTCGAAGTCGGTTAATACTAGCCCCGGCATAGAATTGAGCTAACCTAACCTCTTCCCGTGGGCATCGTAAAAGGCGACTTAGGAATCTGGGGGAGACAAGCAAACCTAGTAGCCTATTCGTAATAGACAAACAAATATTTCTTTCCTCTTTTAAAAAAATCTTTCAAAATGTTTTTATAGTATTTAAAAAAAAAATAGTGTTTCCTATGTGTGGTAAATACTTTAAAATAATAACTATGTCTGGTCTTGTATCTTATAACTCTGTGTATCATGGTTGTTTTCTAATCCCGCGAAACAACCAAAATTTAATTAATTTGTTATAATTAGTTATGTTAGTTATCAAACTAATTAACCTATACCAAAATTATCAACAAACTATCGATATGAAATTATTTCGATAGTTCCCAATATTCCCCCGTTTCATGTTACGAGTATGTCAACTAACTAATTTTAATTTAGTTAAGTTCATAAAATATTTCATACGATGCCGCTAAAATTTTACAACCTAAACAGCAGTTTAATATTCTGTGGAGCGACACGTAGTTTTGGAGTGTTGCCAACAACCAAAATGTGGGGTACTTTTAAAAGACATTGTACATCACAATACGTCATTAGATTGACTGAGTGACAGATTTTTGATAAATTTATTATAGTTTGATTTATTTAGTTAAGTGACTCGAAGATGACACCTAGAAGTTAGTTTTTCTTATTTTTTTGGTATTCGCGATGCTGATATGAAATGAAACTCATGTTTCGGTTTAGCATTTTTGAAACGCTCAACGTTTTCAGGATTTTACGATGTTTAAGCAATGCCTGGCGCGGTCATTACTTAGATGGGTGACTGTTAAGAGGAACAACAACGCCAACGACCTTGAAACTGAAAATCCCTGTCGGGCTCATCGAATATTGTTGATTATTTCATGACGGAATGTTGTAGAACTTTTATTGTGTATGGATTGTAGGTGACATTGTTTCCTACATTTTGGTGTAGTTTTAAGACAAGAACCTCCTATTGGTGCAAAGCCTAACCAAATTTTAGACAAAAAATGTCTGATTTGGCTAAAATGTCGATAGGCTTCAATACGTTTCGACATATTTGTATGGAAACTGCACTAAAATATCGGAAACAATGTCGCCTACAATCCATACACAAAAAAAAGTTCTACGACATTCCGTCATGAAATAATCAACAATTTTCGATGCGCCCGAAAATTGTTTAGCAATTTTTTAGCAACAAAAGCAACAACCGAAATGAGTTTAGCAGGAATAGGGCCCTTTAATATATGTGACAATAAATAATTTTCTCGAGCTCCTCCGTGCCTCTCAAGGTATATTACCATTACTGGAAGTGGTCTCGGTTGTTATCTCTGATAGCAGTTGCTAGGTCTAGTTAGTTGTCTTAGGGCGACAATTCTACTAATACTAGGAGAGCCACTACACGAAAACAAGATGAACACGTTAAACCAGAACGTACTTGTCTAAACTAGGACAGATCTGGTCCTGTCCTGAATAATGTACTTTAATCTCACTAAGCCAATCCTAGCCCGTCCAAATTGACGCCAATGCAGTTAGACCGTCTCTATTTACGCTATGCTTTTTGCTTCGTCTATCGTACAACACTATTTTCTTTTATACAGATAGATAAATATATAACGAGACATGGTTTGGTTGGTCAAAGTAATAGTTTTGAGTTTTTTACCTTGGGTTACAATATTGCAATTTTCTTACGGATCCATAATTTTTTTAGAAATAAATTATAGTATGTGTAACTCCCTGATCATGTAGCTTTCTAATGGAGAAATAATTGTTTAAATCAGTCTAGTAGTTTCGGAGATAACCCCTAATATACTACAAACATGTTACCAACGTTACCTCTTTATAATATTAGTGTAAATTATACCAACGGAAATATAAAATAACACGTTTCAAAATTACCATATTGCTCGACAAAACTCAAATCAGATAATGTTCCAGCTACAAAATTATTTATTTACTAGAGCTCGTTACGAACAAAATGGCGTAACGACTTGTTAACGACGTTCTAGCGGTAATATAACGAGTAACGGCAGACTGTAGCGCTGCGATGTAAACAGTGATCAACATAAGCCTAGTTCGAGTGCGCATCAGATCTCTGCAGGGAAGGCTGAACTAAAAGGCAGCTCGACCGAGCTTCAAATAGGCTTAAGTTTAAAGAGTTTGCGGGTGGGGTTTTTTAAAGAAAAAATTGCTGAAAGATATAATTTATTTAATATGATTAAATACTAGTATAAATTGATTTATCTTCTGTTTTTGGGACGTTGTATTGAAATTAAAGACACTTCTCGGTTTTAACGGCGATTAAAAGCAAAAATGTCTTTAATTTCAATACTAGTAAAAAGATTAACTACAATACACCAAAATACTTTATAATTAATAATCCAAAAATGAGTCCTTAGTTGTATGGTACCCAAAAGGTTGGCTATTGCTAGGTATTGCTAGATGCTATTGCTATCCAAAGAGGCAATGCTCTTTGGATAGCAATACCTATTAGTTGGCCAAAGTAGAAGCCAGCCCTTTGGTCACCAGAACCTAAACCAATAATTTTAAAATATTTTTATGAAACTCTAATAGCCTCGATAAAGATATTAAATTAAACTCATTTTGTCGCGTTGCTTTTATTAGATTAAGTGTTTTTTTAACTATCGACGTTTCGACGGTCTTTACAGACCTCTTGCTTAAGGGTACTGAGTGCCTCACCGATTATCGCTATATTGAAGACGTTTCTCCGACAGGTTACAGTAGAGAGAGCACGCCAATTATTCCCTCCGGAGCTTGCGTTTTGAGATACAAAATACTTAAATCCGGCTGTCGATGTAGCGTTGTATCCATATCGTGCACTGTCGTTGCACCATACCATATAGATATACTGTCGATATTGCGTACTTTCGCTGCTATAACTTGTCGATGAAACGTTTTGAATATTATGTAGACGCTCGATATAATTATGTACTGTACGTCGATATTATTATATGGACCACACCCTAATATTACAAGTACTTAAAGCTTTTCTTTTTATCGTTCTTACGGCCGAATACAGAAACTTTGAGTTGTACTTAAACAACTAAGCACCTCTCAAATTCCAAAAATCCCATATTATTTATATTTTTAGAAGCTGCTCAATTATTGAAGTACCCATCAAATTTTAAGTGGCGTTTCTGTATTCGGCTGTTAGAAACGGAGGGGGTATCTTTACGGAACTTTTGACAGTATTATTACAAAATAGACCAAGATTCTATTTCAATATAAAATAGATAGTACCCAATCGTGCTCAATCCGCAATGAAACGGACGTGTTTTGAAACGGACACGTCCGTTTCATTGCGGACGTGTCCGTTTCAATCGAAATCGAAACCGCATATCGAAAATATTTTATGTTTTTTGGGTGTTGGCACCATTGATGACCATAGACCTGTACGCCTGTGACCATAGACCCTTGCCTATGGTAATCAATGGTGCCAACACCCAAAAACCCTAAAATATTTTCGATCAAAAACTCGAGATATCGATAGTGTCCGTTTCAAAACACGTTCGTTTCATTGCGGATTCCCCATACCTACCTACTTCAAATATTAATTAAAAACGGGATATTTATCATGAAACAACCATCGTAATATTTTCTAGGTATTTTCTACAAAAAAAATTCACGTCTATTCAAAGACAGAGTTGAAAAATTCATTTTTCTTTGACCATAGTACTGAAATTTCATAAAGAACTTTTGATTCAGTTCAATAAGCTTCGCAGAACATCAGGAATGTTTGTAAAAGGAAAATCTTGAAAGCATACGATACGTGCATACGAATTGAATTCATAAAGTCATGTCTATTACCTGATGGTGGTATTCAATAAAAAAATACCGTTTTTTAATACCAGTAGTTCCGCGAATAGTAGACCTCGCAAGCTATTGAAAGAAATTACTTTAGTGGTTCTAACTACCTTGAAAAACAGGACATTTTCAAATAAAGAATTTACTTTTTTATTCTGTTTTCGCGATGTTATAATGAAATTAAAGACATTTCAACACCTAACGTTGTTGAAACAACGCTAAAAGTAATAAACACAACGCGATTAAAAACGAAAAATGTTATTATTAATTTCAATAAAGCAATTGTCATGAAAAGGGCTATTAATCTAGTACCTAGTCCAAAAGTGGCGACAGACAAATCAAACTTATGCTAAATACGTTTCGCTCGGTCAAATTATCATAGAATTTATTTTTGTTTAAGTAGATATGATATGTTTTAGGAACCGACCGACTGAACTGACTGACCGGTATGTGTCGCAAAGAGATGGATACCCAGGGCTTGCGAAACAGCCTCGCGACTCAGTGGATGTACCGACTGAGCATTAGGTCCCCCAATGTTTGGACAATGTTGACGTCCCTCAGGGCCATTCGTGCGCCGCAGTTGGTAAACGTCGTGCTCAAAGATGCCTTAGCGAGCACTGTTCATGTGGACGGTAGTTAAATAAACGTCTGTAAGTAGGTATTTTTGGATATATGTTACTTCGTGACGCAAAAACTACTGAACCTATTGCAAAAACACTGGAGTTCTTGAATATCACATAGGCTACTTTCTATCCCGATATTCGCAGATCATTGAGAATTACCTATACGGGTAATATCGTGAAGAGTAGCTAAGGGTGAGAAGGTTCACTTGTTTATTTAGTGGCACAAAATGGCTAATTAATTCGATGCCATTTATAACCTATACTTTAATAATAAGATACAAATAAAGTCTTCTCGAGACCACGGCCGGTGTGACTCCTTTGCCGAAACTTCGAGCTAATTAATAGCAATGATTATCAATAACGCGATCTATACCCGTGTGTAGATAATAACGATGGACGAAAATAGTGTGAGTTTATAAAGTGTATATAAGATACAACGCCAATCCAATGACTTACACCATCGGTCACAGCATGTAGGTCGCAGTGCAGTGTCTCTAAATGAACGCCGTCTAATGAACGCGAATCTTGAGTGGAGAAACCTTTCCGTACATGTGGGAGTGCATGTTCGTAATTTGATTGCATTGTTACGGAGAACATATCTAAAGAATTGTCGTACAAATGTAAAGTGGCCTCTTATCAACGAAATATATAGGATTTTTGCGAAGCGATAATGAGGTTGAGGATGTAGCATGCTTGCCTAGAAGGAACCTATTCATCCTAGAGCAGGGGTTCCCTAACTGCGCGCCCCCCATGGGGGGCGCAGAGATATTTCAAGGGGGGCGCGGGCCACCTGTGCAGTTAATACCTGCGATCGCTGAGAGAATGCATTCCAGACGGCTCGATACGACCAATGAAATTATTTGAAATTGACGCCAATGAAGAACATAATATTGTTTCCTCAGTCGGCCAATATCAGTCTTTAGACTGGCCCCGCGGTCACCTCACGGGCGCTAACAAAGGTAAGTGGTACAACTTACCAAATACCTTTTGTATGACTGAAAAAAAAAACAATGAGTAATAAAAATACTTATTTTGAAAACAATTTTATCCTGTCCTGATAATCTGGACTGGAGAAAACGAGATCGTAGCAAACATTGGAGTTTTCTACATAACATAATTGTTATGTCAGTATTTACAAAAAAATAAATAAGGTAAAATATGTAGTATTCCGTTGTCTAGTTCTCATAGTACAAGCCTAGTGCGTAGTTTGAGGCAAGATTGCGCTCTGTGTAACGTCGTGGAATATTTATTTATTGAAGCATTCACTGAAGTGGAAAGAACGAATACGATATAATATAATTGTTTTCTTTTTTTTTTAATTATTTTTTAGCGCAGACCACTATCGAAACGGAATCGAAACTGTTTCTGCTTTAATTGTTTCGATTTTCATCGTCAGTTGTCAGCTGTATTGTTCTTGTCAGATTGACAGCTGTCATCTGAAATAAGGTCTATACCACTTCTGCAAAGAAACTAGTAGTCTAGAATCAATATTTGCTAAGCAAGTTTACAAAATGCCCATATTTTTCCACGTCCTCAGCAGGTGTATTTCCCAAAACTGTATCGTGACTTTATAACGTATTAATAGTGCACACATGAATAAAAAACTACAATGCCCCATACTCACAACACATAACGTAAAAGCATTTAAAGTTAACGCCAGACCTGACCCAATTTTCTTTAAAAAATGAAAGAACAAAAAATGCTTTCATGTTGAACATTTAAAAAATAAAAATATCCGAACAAAGCCCTTGTGTAAGACTTAAGCTGTCTGCAAAAGGCGTAATTTTGATCTCGAGACGAGTACAATTGAGATGGACAGTTATATCATTAAGTAGCGTCTTGAAGATTTTAGTAAGTAGGCAGGCTCATACTTCAAACAATTCAGCTATTTCAAGAGAGCTCAAAGTTGGTATGTTTCGAAACATTCTTGTCTCAACTCAAGTGAAGTGGCGTGTTTATACTTGCACGAGAATTAAAGTTAGAGTGTATGTACCTACTATAAATTAAGATATTGAACATTATTGGTAGGTACTTAACTTATTTTATTTATTTACTAGCTTCTGCCCGCGGTTTCACCCTCATGCCCTACTGACTCCTAATCATATCCTATTTCTAGCCTAATTTCCTGTAACAGGAAATAGGATTAGGCTAGAAATAGGATATGATTAGAAGTATACCGACCCCTAACTGTAGGTATTTGTACCAAATTTCATGTCTGTCTATTAAGAAAATTGAATGTTTAATACAAAATAAGTTTAGAACGCCAGAAATAGGCATATAGGCTTTCTAAAAATAACGAAGACTGTGATTGATTCGAAAGAAAAGTTAAAATAGAATTTCGTTTTAAAAATATTCATATAGGTTTGAATAAATATCTAAAAATACTTGAGCTAAGCAATTTTAATTTCAAGATGATACAGATAAAAGCTTTTATCATATATAAATATAATTTGTCAAGTAAATAGAAACCTATTACTCTATGCAGGTAATGAGCGTTATAGACTATTTACATGTTGCAGATTTACAGGCCAATATAAGGTACCTAAGCCATTGCAAAAGGCTGTAAATCTAGGCCAGTCAGTGAAAACATCGTTTTTTTACTTTTCTGACTGCATTCGTCAGAGGGGATTTGAAATTGGCATGGCATTACACTATGCATATTTGTTTTTTGTTCGTCTTTCTTTTCAAGTTCATTTGCTTGACGTGTAAGTTATTTAATTGTTATTTGTTGGTATTAAACATTGTTTAATAATACCTTAAAACCATTTTTTTTTACATACGGCTTAACTTTTTTACCGACCCTACTGACTGCAATATGGGATAACATAGCATCTCATCTCAACCACGACAAAAACACTATGAAACTAAAATTGTCCACAAAACTTGAAATAATATCGTCCTTGTATCCACACATGTGTACAGAATGTCATCGAAATAATGGATATGGTGATATGATTAAAAGGTGATTGGAGGACACTAAAATTTCCACTTCATTCACCCAGGTGAACAGAGTGGAATAAACCTATACTATACTAATAATACTTAAATAACATTTATATATTTTTTACACACGAATTAACTGTTTTACCGACCCTAGAATTACCTACTGACTGCTATATGGATGGGATAAGATAGCATCTCATCTAAACCACGACAAAAACACTATGAAACTAAAATTGTCCACAAAACTCGCAATACCGTCCTTGTATCCACACATGTGTACAGAATGTCATCCAAATAATGGCACTTCCAAGTTAAGCTTCTTAGATAAAAACAAAAATAGTAGATACGGTATATTCTAACATTGCGTATTCGAAAAATGAGCTAGAAACACCTACATGCATTTTCATAAAACTATTGTATTTAAAAAAAAATGGTTTTAAGAATGATCCAGGCATTTGTAAATAATCAAAAAGGCATTCTTATGGATTGCAAAAAGATAATCGCAGTGTGACAGCACGTGCTCACGCGGCAACGGTTCGACATACGACTGAGGCTAGTGCGTCAGCTAGACGCAGTTTTATCGTCTCATTTTCCGAGACTAGGTAACGTATCTGCTGTTTTTTGTTTTCATCTAAGTTAAGCTTCAACTTTTCACTTACCGCGGGCGTCTCTGTTTAGTTTCTTGGTTTATTTTGACATGACTTGCCGTTGCGGTCTACTAACTACCTACTCTTGTTTCATAGAAGGTAGTTTGTCCTAACTTGTTCATGTTCTACTTGTCAATATGAATTATATGGAATGCTATTTAGAAGTCTTTCTCTCTTGTGTGAGTTTGATACTTAAATAGTACATCTTTTAGAGCGATATCAGACTGACTGGGCATACTGATTGATCTCCTTTTTAATGTCTGACTGGCCTGTCAGTTTTTCAGCCATTTTGCATACGCTTAACGGTCTATCTCAGACTGAGAGGGCACTGATTGATCTTATTTACATCTTTTTCAGTCTGTTCAAATGGCTGAAAAAGTGACAGACCAGTAATATGTCAGTTTTCTAGCCATTTTGCATATGCTCAATGGCCTGTTCCAGACTGAGTGGTAGCAGACTGACGCAGGACACTGACTTATGTTCTTTTTAATGTCTTACTGGCCAGACAGACTTAGTGGCCTATCTCAGTGGCTTAAAATGTCTTGAAATTCGGCATAGAACAGTCCATTAAAGGTTTAATCTACAAACGGAAACAATGCAAACTCAACTAATTTTCATTTACGAATTTTATTAGCCGTCTCTTTAAAAAGGCACCTGATTAGGCACATTATTTTGATATCCCTGACATTTACGTCGATCCATAAAGCTTTACAGCCATCTCTTACATCTTGAATTAGTCAAAAAAGCAACTGTTCCAGTCATTTACTTTTACAGTGTCGAAAATTACAGTCCGCTACACTTTCCGAGCGTGTCCTACGTTTTCCCATGTAATAAAACATTGTCCATTAAATTCTGGTTAGTGTCCTGGGGAGCTTGTGTAGTGAAAGTGATTTGAAATATCAAGTCAGTAAGGGACTATTTAGCAACTTTGACAGTACATTTTGTTAGATTTTAAACTTATAATGGGGTTTTCCACTTCAAATATTATTAAATACTTTATACTATAGGGGGAATCCGCAATGAAACGGAAGGGTTTTAAAACGGACACTATCAAAAATATTTTATGTTTTTTTGGTGTTAGCACCACCTGTGTGCCTGTGACCATGGACCCTTGTCTATGGTCAGCAATGGTGCCAAAAAAAAAAACAAAAAAAAATCGATTAAAAACTTATAATATTATCAATAGTGACCGTTTCAAAACACGTCTGTTTCATTGCGGATTCCCCCTAGTTATGTTTTATTGGGTCTTATCGCGTGTTATTTATTTTCTTACCTCGACGTTTCAACTATATTACAATAGACCTGTCATAAAATTTAAAAAGTTTATTAATATATTTTTCCTGTATCCAAGTGCTCATTGACGAACCGCGCCGTGACGAACCGACATCAAAATTATAATGCTGCAAGAAATTTCACTCGTAAAACTCGTCACGTTTTATTTGTAGTACTGGAGAATTCTTACCGAACAAAAATTTGTTATGAATATTTCCATCTTCCACTTCAAAGTGAGAATTAATGAAGAGCCCGGTATTTATACCGTTGGTTAAATAAATATAAATATTGCAAGACGTTGCACATAGAGCTATATTGCTCTAAACAAAGAAACTATCCTTATATGATGAGTAGACAACGGATATCTATTAAATGCTTTGTCTTGACTGAGCACAGCCTTAACCGCTTGTAGTAGAAAGCTGACATTTAGAGGGAGAGAGTTCTTTATAGTACGCATACGATGAGATAGGGTTTTTCGAATTTCCCACTGGATCGAGACTTACGCGAGTGAAACCGCATTCACGCGCGCAATTTTGCGAAAACGTTCAAAACCGTATGTGGTTTTTAATAAACATCTTATTTAAATAATTATGTATTGTCCAGTAAGATTTTATTTTTCAATCATTGTTTTCAAAAACAGGATTTCCTAAGTGTGGTAGTTACTTTTAGAAATGATGTTTAGAATATGAGTAATTGTCAACCAAGCTGTGTCGCCTGGAAGCGATAAAACACGACCTAACCAAATTGATTCAATTTGGTTGAAGCGTTATCAATATCCCTCAGTTTCGTCACCGATAGCCAATAACAGCAAAGTGACGTCCAGAGGCAAAATTTCCTGTGTGGAATAAGTTTTTTTTGGATCTGTTTCTTTTTCTAGATGAGCGTGCTACATATTAGACCATATTATTATCGCCACTGTCAATCATGTGATATAGTGGTCAAACGATTATTGATTGTGTTTTTACAATCGATGAAGGACCTGCTAGCTGATTACGTAAATCTGTTGCTAACAAATCTCGATTGAAACAATTCAAATTGCAATACAATTTGCCAGTTACAGTCGCTATATTTAATTGCAATGGCAATTTGCTAACGATTGAATGACGTGAAAAATACGTGTATTCAGCAATTTTAATTAAATTAATCGAGTGTTGTTAGCAACATAGTTACGTAATCAGCTAACTGGGATACGACGTATATGAGTTCAAAACGTTTTAGTTACACCAATTTAGTATCTGCGTCAAGATGAAAAATTTACTTTTAGCTCCTCGGTAGTGTTACCCTAAATGCCAGAATTCACATAACACAAGTAATTTTATTCTACTCCAGCCTTTTCAGATATGGGCCACGTATTAGAAAGTACAATTTAGGGCGGTTCCAGTCAAGAAACGGTTACCAGGCCGAAGGCCGAGGAAGTGTTCGAAGCAGACGGTACACGATGGCGCATTATGGAAATCTACAACGCCATATGCTGAAAAAAGGTTCAAAATGTTTCAGTGAAAATCATGATGACTCTAAACCGTTCGAATTGAAAGGGGTGTTGAATGGTTTGCGATTTGTGGCCAGTTTCATCGGAACTGACTTCTTTCAAGTACTTAGTAATGGATCTATATAATACTCAGTATCGATTCTGAAGATATACTACTGAAACTCTTTTTTCTGTTTTAATAGCGTGGTGTTTTTAGACTTTTAAAGGTATTTTCATCAGGTTTGGTCAATACTCCAATTTTGACAACGGTACATAAGTCTCGAAACGTTGAACATTGAAACAATGCTAAAAATAATGAACACCAAGCGATTAAAACCGAGTTTTTGAAAATGAGTTTAATTTCAATCCAACATCGCAAAAACAGTAGAAAAATCTATTCAACTAAGTCTGTTCAGGGGTGTTAAAATAGGGTTATTTATAGCTATCATAAAAAGTCAGTTTAGCAGGTTCTGCAAGCAATTTTGCTTTTTGATTTTTGAGTGTCGCAAAATTACACCTGTCATAGTGGCGTGCGTAACGACATTATTTGAATTCGAGCGGGCTATGTGCACAATTATTGTGACTGTTTCAAAAAAACTTGCCTAGGCTGAAAATAATTGAAAATGTTTGCAAGACTCACAGGCTTTCCCGGAAAGTGTCCACTTTAACACGATTTTTTAGTCTCACTGCATAGCAGAACAATGTTCAAACTCCACTGGAAGCATTGAATTTTAAACATACATTTTCAAAATGTTATATTCCATCAAGTTTATTTTGAAGTTTGAAAACTCAAATTCTAGTTATTTGGCCACAAATTAAAATATCCCTATCACTAAAATTAAATTTAACGAACACCCGAACGCATTAATTCTCAACGCTCCATAAAATTAAAATTCTCATTAAAGAAAATCTCCCACTCCCCAATTAACTGGCAAAAATGGCCCGAGCATCATTAACCAGCGATCACCGCTTTTGCACTTATCACATTTGGAAAATTGAAATTAGCACGAAATAATCAAAGTAACAAAATCTAACAATCACAACAAAAGCTTTCTAAAACGTTACCAGAACATTTGGAACTGAATCAGCGGCAATCAAACCTCTATTATCCATAGCCGCCCCGCGGGCGAACCGTGAAGCGACTCATTACACGACAGCCCCGATTTCTACGTGGCTTGAATACATAAACTAACAACCTTAAAACCCTTAATACAAACGAATAGAGTCTAATTCCCAATAACCTTATCAATGAGGCACGACGAAAATTAATAACCTCTAACGAGTTGTGATAAGGTTGAAATTGAAATCAAATGTTTGCATAGGTTTAAGTGATTTAGTTGAAGGCGCGTGTGATTATTGATGATTATTGAGTTTTGTGATATGTTTGGGAGGTGAAGGTGATATCGTTATCAGAGGTAAACTGGTGTAATGAGGTGGATTTGAAGGGTCGTACTTCATTATGTTATTTGTATTGCTTTCTTTTTCTTATCTGTGTTCTGTTTTCACTAACTATGTAGGGGGAATCCGTAATGAAACGGGCGTGTTTTGAAACGGACACTATCAAATCTCAAGTTTCTGATCGGAAATATTTTCGGTTTTTTGGGTGTTGGCACCATTGGTGCCCATAGACAAGGGTCTATGGTCACAGGCACACAGATCTATATGGACATCAATGGTGCCAACACCCAAATAAACATAAAATATTTTGGATAGTGTCCGTTTCAAAACACGTCCGTTTCATTGCGGATTCCCACTATTCCTAGAGTTACCTATACGACTAATTTTTTTTAATAAATTTGACTTTGTATGCCTGTATACTGTCCTGTCCTCTACTGGACGTTTTTTCCAATCGATCTTGATGAAAGTTGACGCACTAGTTCTATGATCTTTTTTCTGTAGTGGATGATTGTTGATTGGTAGGATATTTCTTTCACAAAGGTTTTTCGACGCCTATGCTACGTACTCCGTCCGCCATATGAAATCCGAACTCAGCCTCAAATTAGTTATATTAAAATTTGGTGAATATTTGATGAGGATTTTCGAAGTGATGGACTGACTGTAATAAGCTCTCAAATAAGTGCAGTTGATTGGTCCTTTTTAGATTGTAACAATTATTAGGGCAAAATTTAATGGAACAAAATTTAAGGGAAGCACCCTTCTTGACGAGGGTCCCACTACCGCACTATTTTTTTATAAGAATTATGCAATAATACTTAATCAATCTGCTGTCAAATTATTAATACATCCACCAACTCACATTGGACAATGGAATATGTAATATGTCCTTCTGGGGACAAAATGGGCTAGCAAAAAATACTAACATAAAATATTAGAAAATATTATGATGTTAAGTGAGATATGTAATACTTACCTATATAAATAGTTTGGTCTAGATTTCCATTTCGTTTTACATGGTCTATGATTTACAACATGTGTTTGACAGCCAGACATATAAAATCGGTATTAGGGTAAATATATTTGATCATTGGACAACACCGTCTGCGGTAGGTTTACGAGGCTTATTCTAGTATTTCAACACACTATTGACTGATGCTATTTTAATAATAATAAATAATAAATTCTGTGAACACAGCGCCATCTAGCCCCGTGGTAAGTGACTAAGCTTCAAAACTTATGGTACGAACATCATCAAAAAGTCGATGAACATTTTCAGATTTCCAAATTTTCTGTACATAGGGGGAATACGCAATGAAACGGACGTTTTTTGAAACGGATACTATCGAAATTTTTTATGTTTTTTGAGTGTGAGTGTTGGTGGCACCATTGATGACCATATCCTGTGGGCCTGTGGTTGAAACTTGATATATCGATAGTGTCCGTTTCAAAACACGTTCGTTTCATTACGGATTCCCCCTACATCTTGTGGGGTGTCAAAACAGGACAAACATTTAAGAAATTCCCTGACCTCTTGGAAATATCTGCGTATAAAAGTCAGCCTATGTGTTAATCCTGATCATTAGCTATTTGCATTGCATATCAATGTTACCTATATCACCATTGGGTCTATTCTTCTAAATAATTACAAACCAATTCGATTACAATACGATAACAGTGACATCATAGTCGCAACTTTATTGAAAAATAATTCTTAAATACTTACCTACTCACTCGCTTAAGCACAAAAATTCACATTGATAATAATAGTAGAAAGTATTACGAAATAACTTCACAAAGCCATGAAACCGCATCCAAAGTGCAACCGGCCTTCTAAGAACATTACAACCATCATTTCATGCCCCTTGTTAGCACTATAAGACCACAAAGCCTTGTAATCTCCGATAGCTGTTATTGGACCGCGCCGCGTCTGCAGCGAGATTTTCATTTCATATTATTTTCTCGTTCTGTTTTCTAGGTACTGACAGTTCAATAAAGTACTTTGTATTATGCACTATTGTTGGTAACTGATTGTTTGTTCATCGTTATTTATTTGTAATTTTTAAATATCATGATTAGTTTTTGAAAAATCTTGCCCGGTTTTCCTCGTTTGCTCCCTTAAAAACGGGCTGCCTCAAGACAGGCTCAGGCTAAATCGCGGCTGACTGAGTTTTTTATGCGTAACTTTTAGTGTTCTTTCCACCATATTAATTGTTGGTACGCGATGAGGTAGGGTTGCCAACGATCGGCTTCCAATTTATATGTTTGTCTAATCAACTGCAAAGCGGACACTACCTTTTATAATAATAATAATAATAAGCCCGCAGGGCACCTTGAGGCGAGGTGTCGGGGAGTAGCGACCCCGCGGCTACCCGAGTGCTCCAGGGGGAAACCACCGTTCCTCACCTCCGGTTTGCCTTAGTTGGCTGGTCGGAGTGAACACTGACGAGGAAGCGGTCCCCCGCCTCTGGCTTGCCTTCACCGGCCGGTCGGAGTGGAGTCGCGAGAGTAGAGCTCCCACTCTGCTCGTAGGATGGATGCCAATCGTAAGTGGTGAGTGGGCCAGGTAGGCTGGACCCTCAGGGAGCCCGTGACCTGAGTATAAAATCCAGGGAGGCCTCTCCATCCTTCAGCCACTCACGCCCCTGTTGCCCCCTGGCTGTAATTTGCTCGGCTTCATTTAGGGTGGCCCAGTTTGTGAGTTGGCGAGTCTCCGTCTGCCATTTTTACTTGTTTATTGAACAATGTTACGGCAGGCGCCATAGTCCCCATAGTTCCCCCCCAGTATCCAATCCACTACCAACCCATTGTCATAGCCCAAGTAGTTTCCATCTGTAGTTTACACAATAGTACTATCCAAACCGGGGGTTGTCCTTGGCTGCATTTTATAGTGTAGACAGGGATAACCGCCGGTTTGGTGTCAATTTCAACTTTGCGATTAAAATTGTGACTGAAACGGGCCTCTACGTGTTGGCTTCGGCCCCACGCACGCCTTCCAAAAGTCCGGGGCTCCATAGCCCCGTGAAACGGAGACGTTACAAACAATAATAATAATAATAGTCTTTTATTTCAGGATAAGTCCCATAGGTATTTTAGTCTAATTAAATAACTAACAATAATGGTAGTAATAGTACAACAATACAGACATAAAATTGAGAATTATCATTAAGGAATCATTAAATCTATCTATCATTCGCATCCCGGTGGAGTTGTATCCAGTGTCGGTAAAACATGTTACCGTAGTCCTGTGCCACTGCTGTCAAAATACTATTTCTACTAATCAGTAGTCTGTCCCACGCAGAAGCCGCTCGAGATCTCAAGATAGCGTAATAATCTGGGACTCTGGCTTCAGCAAACATGGCCTTAGCGCTACAATACCTGGGGTGTTTAATAATTATACGAAAAGCATCGTTATACTGAACCCTAAGTTTATTAAACGATGCCCTCGTACAATTAGTCCAGAGTTGGCACGTGTAGAAATTTTGACAATAGGCTGTGAATAAGGTTTGCTTAACCTGGCTATTACAACGTGCGAAGCGCCTTGCGATCATATTGCACCTGACGGCCAGTGCCCTACGCTCTCTCTCGATATCGGCGTCGTCCTTTAAGTTTTCCGTCAATATATGGCCGAGATACTTAAAGGCTTTTACAACCCGAACTGGTGACCCGTAAATGTAAACTGGCGGAACCGCCTCCGGACCCTTACCAGCTTTGAAAACCAACAACTCCGTTTTTGAAACATTATATTTCAATCCGTGAGTTGTGGCGTACCTCTCACAGATTGCCAGTAGCTTTCTGATACCTTTTATCGAGGGGCTGAGAAGAACCATGTCGTCAGCGTAGCTCAAATTGTTAACGCATATGTTACCAATTTGGCATCCGACGCCGGCTCCTCTCAGCTCCTCGATAAGATCATTTACGTAAACGTTAAATAAGTCCGGAGACGTCAAGCCCCCTTGTCTAACACCGCATTCTAACCTAAACTCGCTAGAGTGCGCGTTACCCCATCTAACATAATTCGTTTGGTTACCGTACCAGAATCTCATTAGACTAACAGCACAATCGTTAACTAAGCGATTGTTGTCTAACAGCTTACTCCATAACAGTTTGTAGTTAACAAGATCGAACGCGCGGGAAAGATCTAGGAAGCATGCATACACTGATGTGTTCCTAGATGTGTAGTACTTAACTGTATGTTTCAGACATTGAATGGCCGAGTCCGTGGAGAGTCCGGCACGGAAACCAAACTGAGCATCACTAATTCTAACACCTTTCACCAGTTCAGGTTGCAAAAGCCTCTCCAGAATTTTACCGATAACTGTTCCTAGAGATATTGGTCTAGAGTTTTTTAGGTCCGACAGATCACCAGTTCTATTTTTCACAATAGGAATCACCTCCGTTCTCATGAGGTCACAAGGCAAATAGCAGTACTTCAAACAATTATTAAACAACGTCGATAGAGCGCTATATACGTGCTGGCTAAACGTTTCGTTGGTTTTTTAAATCCTCATAACTTGGGTTTGGAATATACCAGGTGAAGGTCATTCAAAAAGTAGGTATAATGTATATGTAAAACTTTATTTTACAAAGTAAGTATCATAACAATTTAGATCCACAAAATGCCTTGTCCTGGCTAACTGACTAAGAGATCAACGGTACAGCCTAAATCGCTCATAGTACAGAACTGAAATTTAGAGAGTATGCACATGATGTAGGTATCGGGACTTACGCAGGTCAAACCGCGATACATATATCTAGGTAGGATAGGGGTAGGTGCTAACATACATAATAGGTGCAAAGCCAGGGTAGGCACTAGTATCTATTAAAAAGGACATAAAATAAAGCTATCTCACATCATTCGATCGGTACTCAGATATACTAAGCTTTATAATTCAGATAGTTTTACGGATAATTCACGCTGTCGTAAAATCTTTTGTCGCTTATCGCATCATCGTAAAGACGAAAACCTTTAGGGTAACACCCTCAGTAATTTCGGAAAGGGTTGCTTAAGGCTTAAGGCTTATTGAGTTGGGTCTGCGTCATGGGAAATAATTGTACACCCCTTTTCATGGCGGTGTTAAGTCGCTTAATTGACGATTTTAGAATAGGCCGTCTTTTATGGTGGTCTTCTGCGTAGGTACTTAGAACAGGTCTAAGATAAACATATTGGTGCTAACATTATAATTTAACACTTTTTTAAATTTTGCAGTCTTTTACTTAACCACTTATGCTATGCATTTAATAAAATAAATAAATAAATATTGCATGACGTTACACACAGCGCAATCTAGCCCCAAACTAAGCACTAGGCTTGTACTATGGGTACTAGACAACGGATATACTACATATTATACTTTTTTTTTTTTTTTTTTGTAAATACATACATATGATACATAGAAAACACTGAATATCCCATGTCTTCGGACCGTGGTGAGTCCTAGGACATGTCGGTTTCCTCACGATGCTTTCCTTCACCTTAAGAGCGATGTTATTAGCGCGCATACCTTTTTCTTAAAGAAAAAGACATTGGTGCGCGGTCGGTCTGGATTCGAACCCACGACTCTCAGAATGAAAGCCGGGGTATCTACCACTAGACCAACACCGCTCTCAGACGTGAAGATTCGTATTTCATTATCCCGATAAAAACTTCGTGATCGATCTACGACGAAGTGCTTGAATCTAAAACATCGCGATAGGATGAATTCTTTGGCCACATGTATTGCGATAACGCGGATAATGTAGCCACAGGGTTATGGACTAGGGTGCTGCGATATTTTTTTTGTTTTCTAAAAGTATTTTGTTTCTATTTCGATTGTGGGTCCACTTGACAATTATTAAATTAAAGAGGAATTACAACGCCAACGACCTTGAAACTGAAAATCCCTGTAGGGCTCATCGAAAATTGTTGATTAATTCATGACGGAATGTCGTAGAACTTTGTTTTGTGTACAGATTGTAGGTGACATTGTTTCCTACATTTTGGTGTAGTTTTAAGACAAAAACCTCCTATTGGTGCAAAGCCTATCCAAATTTTAGACAAAAAATGTCTGATTTGGCTAAAATGTCGATAGGCTTCAATACGTTTCGACATATTTGTATGGAAACTGCACTAAAATATCGGAAACAATGTCGCCTACAATCTGTACACTAAAAAAAAGTTCTACGACATTCCGTCATGAAATAATCAACAATTTTCGATGCGCCCGACATGGATTTTCAGTTTTTCAGTATAGGGCACTTAAGTAGGGACCTAATTTTTAAGCCAAGCAACCACGTAAGCTAGAAAAGATCTGATCATAGTTAGCCGGTAAGTGATTACCTATTTGCTGTTTACTGGAATGATGTCAGAATTTTGTGTTCGGTTCGAATATTGCTGATTTTGTTGTCGCTAAATGCTTACTGATGAACTTTTCTAAGTCTCTATCACTTTTAAATACTTACTTAATCGTATTTACAGACCTCAGTATAAAAGTTATATGCTGGCCTAATTTATTACGGGCAGATGTGACTCGACTGTGGTCTTTTTTAGGAAATTTAAAACCTTTAATAAAATGGTAATATCCAAAAAAATACGAAATTCAAACCTGTCTAATCTTTATTAAACCTACACCAACCATCGTTTTATTACCTTCCATATATGTTTATGTACAAAATATAAATTTCAGTCTTACATAGACGTACTATCAACAACAAAAGTGGCTACACACCTAAGGTCTAACTTCGCTTGCAAGGTAAATTAAGATTTACTTAGTAAAGATACCTATACGGCTTTATTGTTCATTGTTACCTACCTACTACAAATCGTCTGCTTGCATGCGAATTCAGATACACAATAATTTTCACACATTTGATATTTTTTATTTATAGATATACCAATGTACCAATATATCAATGTGATTCAAAGATTCAAAGACATGTATCAAATCAAATCAAATCATTTATTCACTTTAAATAGAGTAGTACATATATTGGATGATAAAAATTATGAAAGTCCTTTGCTATTTAACTTCGTTTTGAGGTATGTGAAATTGATAGTCCTATTGTCTAAGTTGAAATACACAGTAGTCAAGATAATTCAAATCAAATGTTGTCAAAAAAAGGTATAATACAGTTTCAGAATAAAATTTTAAAATTATACATAATTAATCATTATTTAAATTCGCACAATGTCAATTTCAGAACATGTCAAAATAAAACGGAAATACAAATGTCAACGAAAATTGCAAAAAGGTTACAAAGGATATTAATCTATACTTATATGTGATTATAATAAGCTTATTCCACGATAGGCGCAAACGAATATTTCGGCTAACTGGGTAGTCACTTTTGTTGCTGATAGTACATTCTATAGTATGTAGGTTATAAGGGTCACCAGTTTTGCATAAAGTAATGTTTTACCTGAACTTTTATGTGTCTTCTCGTCGTAAAATATTGAACAATAACGGGTTTTAAGTACTTGTAATACATACACTTAAAGTGAAAAGAGTCGGGAGAAATAATTATTTATACCTACTTACGTAAGGAAAACAAGAATGATGAATTTTTAAACGAAGCGTCGAGTTGTAATTTATTTAATCGTAACTTGAAAATTCTTAAATTGACACGTCATGAAACCGAGTACAGACTCGGTACGAGTTTGTAGGGTTTTGTAACCAAAGGTTAAGGGCCCTATTCTGAAAAACTGAAAATCTATGTCGGGCGCATCGAAAATTGTTGATTATTTCATGACGGAATGTCGTAGAACTTTTTTTTGTGTACAGATTGTAGGCGACATTGTTTCCGATATTTTAGTGCAGTTACCATACAAATATGTCGAAACGTATTAAAGCCTATCGACATTTTAGCCAAATCAGACATTTTTTGTCTAAAATTTGGATAGTAGGCTTTGCACCAATAGGAGGTTCTTGTCTTAAAACTACACCAAAATGCAGGAAACAATGTCACCTACAATCTGTGCACAAAAAAAAGTTCTACGACATTCCGTCATGAAATAATCAACAATTTTCGATGAGCCCGACAGGGATTTTCAGTTTCAAGGTCGTTGACGTTGTTACTCCTCTTAAGCAGGACCCTTTTACTAAGACTCCATTGTCCGTATGTTTGTCTGTCTGTCACCAAACTGTATCTCATGAGCCGTTGACTTGACAGTTGATTTTTTTAACACATGATGTACCTATTTCGATTGCCGCTATAACAACAACGCTTAAGTTGACAGTCTACCTACTCTTTTTTCATTCAAATGTAGTCGACTGTTTCCTCCCTGGATAAAGACATCAGAGCAAATATGTTTATGCCATTAAACCTATATCTGCCATAACTATGCCCCTACGTTTTGGTTTTTCCATTTCCTAATAATATAAATAAAATTCAGAATGAAATAAATCAAAATGTAGGTGCATGGTCATGGCTGATATAGGACTTATGGCGTAAACAGATTTTTTCTAATATCTTTAACCAGGGAGGATATACCTAGTCGACTACGTTTGTAAAGTTTGTATGGAGAAAGGAGTAGTTAAATAAATAAATAAATAAATAAATTCTGTGAACAACACACAGCGCCATCTAGCCCCGTGGTAAGCGACTAAGCTTGTGTTACGGTGACTAGACAACGGATATAATACTTATATTTATTTTTCTTTTGTAAATACATACATATTATACATAGAAGGACACCCAGACCAGACACAAATAATTATTTTTAAGCATAAATACTTGCACCCGGCGGGAATCGAACCCGCAACCTCCTGCATTGCAGTCGCGCTCTCGCACGACGCGCCACAGAGGTCGTCAGTTAAAAGAGTAGACTGTCCCTTTTAATCTCTAATTGATTTACAGGCAAGTATTGGAAAAGGATTCATTTAAGTGCTAAGGCCGTCCACTGTTTCACCTCGCTTTAACGGTTTCTATGGCATTTTTAAATACATGCAGTATATACTAACAAACAGATTTTGACTTCTCTAAGTAACGACAGTTTAAAAACTCCTACACACTAAACCGGCGGCTATCCGTCTATCAATTTAAGTACATCGCCCGCCTGATGTGTAGCAGCTTTAAATCGACCCTTTCTTAAAGCTATGGTAAAACCTAAAATATACTTTATCCAACCTATTCCTTATCGACGAAATCCGACCAATTTAGAACGAATAGTAATAAAATAAAACTCAATTTTATTGTAGCATCGAGCACCAGTAGATTTGCGTCGATATCAACCTACAGACAAAAGGGAAATATCGCTCAATCCCCAAAGGTATAGGAAAAAGAAAAACTTTCAGTTTTCCCCATCTTTCAAAATAGATTTACTTAGTTTTCTTTTTTTTTCGTGAAACATCGATTCATTTTCATAATGTAGTTTTTTTTGGGTATGAATAAAAACTAACTTTACTTCTACTTTACTTAGATAAAACATCAAGGTATAGGTTAATTAAATATTAAACTAAATTGTATAGGTAGTAGGTACCCCTACCTATAATCCATGACTTATTTAGTTAGTGCCCTACTTTATTAAAACGAAAAACGATTTTTCGTTCGTTCGTGCGCATTTCCTACTACAAGGTGTTGGAGCTTATGGAGCATGTACGTTGTTCTACATGTCTAGGCGAACATCTTTTGTAATACGACTTTTGGAAATTCGAAGCCGTAAATTCTAAATCAATGTTTTTTTTCAGTAGTACAAAAACATTTTTCTGCAAAAAAATTTTGTGTTTATTTAATAAAAAGTTCAAATTTCAAAAAAAGTTGTTCGCCTGGATGTGTAGAACAACAAATCTAAGCAGCTGTCCCATAAATCGAAACCCTGTGCAATAATAGAGTCATACAGGAAAATATAGTTTGTCAGAAATTCTCGATCGTTTGTTTGTTCGAAAAATATGATTAGACCTGTCTTAGTGAATATCTTATATGACTTGGAAATCTGCACAGTATTGTGATATTTATACCAAACGTTATTTTATACAGTTGTTTTTAAATTTTTACTAACTAATGTTAATAACCATCTATGCTTGACCGTCAACCTTTCTACATAAACATAGGTAGGTAGGTTACCTACAGATTGACAAATGGAAATCTGATAATTTGGCTATTAACTTGACTAATGATTGCAGTTCAGTCTACTGCTATAGGTAATGTCTTGATAGGTTCTCTATTACTATTATGTTGCTTAATCGTGTTATACGAGTTTATGAATTGGCGTAAACAGTTTTGTTAGTTATAATAAGTATTATAACATAAGGATTTCTAGCTGCCACGTTTTTTAAACATGTGAGCATATGAAAATAAAACTCATTTTTCGGTTTCAATCCTATACTAAGACTGGCTTTCACAGCGAACAAATACGGATTAGACTAACTAACTTTAATTTTCAATAATACACGTCATCGGACCATATGCCTGCCTACCTTCGTATATAAATGTGCCCACATAATAATAGTATCAGCAGATGTACCTATTCTTACTTAAGTTTTTCGTTATTCGTTGCGTTTTTCTTAGACAGTTGGTTTACTTTAGCTCCATGTATGTAATGTAAATCCTTAATTTGGCTGTAAGTTTAGTATATAAGTATAGTCTGTTTAAGCCTCAAGAGCTGTGGATTTTGTTTTATAAATAAATAAATAAACAAATAGATAGCAGGGTCTCGACATTTTATTTTCACATGAGATAAAGTGGATTAGATAGTTTGAGGTACACGCAAACCAACCTAACCGTTTATTCAAAACCTCGAAAAATGACTCGAAACGTCGTTCGTTGAAAAATGCTATGATGGGTCTTAGCTTAGTCGGCAGTAAGAGTTCAGTTTTAATCTTATTTTAAATAAGTTCTACCTGAAATATCGCCAACCAATTTTAATAAAACATACATCAAACCGAATATACAAGCAATATATCATAATAATCATAAAAACACCACAAAACTCACGCTTTTACGAGAAGAAAGCAATAACTCGATACCGAGGAAACCTCGTTACTGATTGATCTCGAGTTTTACCTTAATAACGTTACCCTGTCGCTAAAAAGTAACAACGTTCCAATCGTCTTGTTGAAAAGAGATTTAAGTTTGGGAAATAGTATTGAAATGAGCTTAGCTGGCATAGTTTGCGATGGACGTACCTACATGTATGAAAAATGTGGCTTGTATTAAGTGTGGAATTTTGCACAGTAGGAGGTAACGTGTTTAAGGAAAGAGGCTAAAACATTGGATATGGACCGTCTTCTGAAGTAGGCCATAGACTTTACACAAAATAAAATTGGGTATGTGATTTATCATACCTTATATTTTATTTGATTGATGAAATGACATCTATCTTTGATATCTGTATTTATCTATTTATATAAAACAAAGTCATGTTAGTTACCTACACTATTTGCAACTCAAGAACGACTGAACCGATTTGGTTGAAAATTGGTGGGGAGGTAGCTTTTACAAGAAGAAAGCAATAACTCGATACAAATGATACATAGAAAACACTGAATATCCCATGTCTTCGGACCGTGGTGAGTCCTAGGATATGTTGGTTTCCTCACGATGTTTTATCTTCACCGTAAGAGCGATATTATTAGCGCTATTATTACCTTTTTCTTAAAGAAAAAGACATTGGTGCGCGGTCGGTCTGGATTCGAACCCACGACTCTCAGAATGAAAGCCGGGGTATCTACCACTAGACCAACACCGCTACAACACACATAGGACACCTCGTTACTGATTGATCTCGAGTTTTACCTTAATAACGTTACCCTGTTGCTAAATAATAACTACGTGCCAATCGTCTTGTTGTTATGAGATTTAAGTTTGAAAAATAGTATAGAAATTAACATAGCGGCATTAGTTTGCTATGGAAACAGAACAAATTTAGTTTTTTTTAGACGTCGGTACATGTATGAAAAGCTAGCTTTAAAATGTTTAACTGTTTTACGAAGAAAGGAGGAAAAATATCATAGTAGGATTGTTTTGCTATGGAAAAAGAATCAAATTAAGTTTTTGTTTTTGTGTTCATTATGCCAGTAATTGTGCAAGGATAAATGTGGCGCCCATGTTTAGGGCAGGCTGAAAAGCAGTAGCGATCATTTGATCTACGACCAGCCATGTCATTGCATGATACTGACCCTTTACCTTCCATGCACGCATATACCTAACTCTATTTCAGAATCTTAGATCAAAAATGTAAACAAAGGACTGTCAATATCAAAGGAAAAAGTAAATAAAGACTTTTCAAAAATCACTTTCAAATAAATGTAACTGTGAGTTTTTTGTTCACATTTTGTATCTAAGATTCTAAAATAGGGTTATACAGTGTTGCGATTTGTAAGGATAAGCATTATTTTTAAACTTCCTAGATACCTATACATCACTATTATTAATTACATGTTCTGCATCTTTTGTATGTCTATAAGAAGAACGGTTTAAATGGTCCACAATTCTCTACATTAGTAGAGACACTTTACATCTTTGTCTCGCCGTGATTTATATCCCGAAATTGATGGAAACCCCGAAACCGACGAAGCAAATCAAGTATTCGTTGACGACAAGAATGTACGAACGCGTTCAATCGTGGCTCTTTATTGATCGAATTTGGAATGTCGACTCGAAAATTTTCCGTTTCTTGATATCAGATAGGTATTTCGCGGTTGCCAACGACGGTGTGCTTTTATGGTAATTTTGCGCACTTTTCTCAAACGTACCGTTTCTATATCAGCTCGGAAAATATGAAGGTACTCCCAAATCCGAAAATTTCGATGATTTCACGAAGTTTAGTTTGTTTCATTATCCTTGGCGAACAACACAACGCAACAAAATGGTGGCCATACTTTTAATTGACAGATTAGTAGACATAATTACGCGACAACATAGGCCACAATCACATACAACGAGTAGGCACATAGCGAAAATATAGATGGGGCTGGGCTAAATTTGGAGTGAGTGTTCTGTATGTGATGTAGACATCCGATAGGAACGGATTTTGTGAAATTCCCAAGGGATCGGGACTTACTCGAATGAACCCGCAGAACACAACTAATTTTAGATAAAATTCAAATACTAAAACTAAATAATAACTACTAGAGTTTTAACAAAAATACAATATTATATGGGTACAGTAGGTATACCTACCTATTGTATTGTTACCCTTCGTCATTTAAGTCTGCAGACGAAATACTCTTCCTTTTAATATGGTGGGCTAGATAGATATACCCATAATAAAGTCTAAAGACACAGGTCGGTTAACTTAAGCCGCCATGAACACACATTTACACGCAATAAGTCGCACTTCATTTACAGACACTACATAAGCGAAACGTGTGAATGTGTGTGCGTGCCAACCGACCACCCAAGATACCAGAAACAGAAAAGTAAGAAAAGGAATGAACTGTCTCATCTCATCATAGCTGTAAGGGAGATATTAACCACCTATATCATGGAACTCACGTGCCACAGTTGAAAGTGTTACAGGCAAACAACGCTTAAGTTTAAGTACCTAACAAATATAACCTCAAAATTGTCGCTAAAATAGTCGAATTCTTAATCGTTGTAAAACTAAATTCGAAAATAAAAACAATTTGTCCTTTTGGATTTTAATAGGTTTCATGGAAATTTTATTCCACATACATAGGAAAATAGGTTGGTATAGTAATGGAAAAATAATGTATTTCGAAAAAAAAAACACGAGACCGTTTCGAAGTGGGTATTGCTGAGAATCGGAATACCACTTACCCACCTCTACAGGCTCTAACTCAAAATTTGATAATATTTCCTATATTGGTATATACGTATATGTCTTCAAAGATTCTGCCCTGTCTGACAGATAGATGAACGCACAGCCACAACCGCTGAGAGTTAGAGATCTGAAATTCAAAGAGTGTAATTTCTATATTATGATGTAGGAATCCAATAAGAAAGAATTTCAGTAAGTACACCAAAATTAACCCACACTAATGCTCAACATGCTAAAAGAAAAATAATATAAAAAATGAATTAAAATGAATACTTATACTTATCGTCACCGTTGCCCTTCTTAATTAAAACTGTACTGTGACAAAACACAGTGCACGGAGTAAAGGCAATAAACCTTTCAGTTAGTTCATTTCATTTCGTCGCGAGATCACGTTTTCTTTCTCATATCGTGAGGGCTGGCTGGACCGACTGACTGTCTGATTCAATTTCTAGTTTTAAGCATTCTGTTCAAATATATAAACGGAGTTTGCCTTGAGTTAGGTATACTTACAGATACACTATCTATGCTTTTAATATGTTTTTAAGGCGGTTTGAACAATGGACTTACTACCGCATAATATAATTTAATGTCCATTAGCAGAACGCCCCGCGGTTTTTTTCGCGGAAGTCCCGAATCAAGATAAATAGTAGCCTATGTGTTAACCCAATTGCTGCCCTTGTATTAGCTTATATTAAAGGTGACACGCATGTGTGATACCCTTAATACACTTAAAACAAAGGGCAGCTACTGTGTCTGTAGCAATGAAACAAATAGCGATGAAATTTGGTACGCTATCTGCGTACCAAGTTTCATCTCTATTTACTACTAGCTGCGTCCCGCGGTTTCACCCGCGTAAGTCCCGATCTCGTGGGAATATTGGGATCAAAAGTAGCCTATGTTACTCAGGGTGATTGTAGCTTTCTAATGGTGAAAGAAGAGACGCACACACACATGACACACAAATACAAATATTTCCTCTTTGTAAAATATTAGTATAGAGTATAGATATAGACAACGACCGAAAAAAAAATTCAAACTCCCAACCCCTTTTAAACTCTCCAAAAACCAACCAAAATAATTTGTTTATAAAAGAACATAGGTACACGAGGAAGTTCCGTAGTTAATCTCGATACTCGATACAGTCAGTGGTCGCCAAAGGCCCTAAAGGTCTGCCATCGGAACCCTATTGTTGTGGACCCCTAGCGGAGGTCGTTCGTGAGCGGAAAACTTAGATGATAATAAAAATAGTAGATACGGTATATTCTAACATTGCGTATTCGAAAATGAGCTAGAAACACCTACATGCATTTTTATAAAATTATTGTATTTAAAAATATTTGTCTTTAGGAATGATTCAGGCATTTGTAAATAAGCAAAAAGGCATTCTTATGGATTTCAAAAAAATAACCGCACTGTGACAGCACGTCACAGTGCGGTTATTTGCTCACGCGGCAACGGTTCGACATACGACTGAGGCTTGTGCGTCAGCTAGACGCAGTTTTATCGTCTCATTTTTCGAGACTAGGTAACGTATCTGCTGTTTTTTGTTTTCATCTAAAGCGGAAACCTTATTTCTTTACAATTTATATTGTAGGTACGTAATAGGTGGGTTGGTTCGGATGAGGATAGGGTTGTCTTCTTATGGTTCTGATATTGGTACATCTACCTACCTATATGGAGGTAGTGTGCTTATACTAATAAAACTTTGTAGATAAACTGAGAGCATTTATTTCGATTCGATCTATATCGAATTCAAATTCAACAATAATGTTTTGCTATCTTGTAAACTGTTTGATTTTACGCCCTAGAATTTTGCGTAGCGTCTTACGTCCTTCATTAACACATCTAAAATTCGTAAGCGCTATCCCTGTCACGCAATTGAGGTTAGGGGTCCTTAACTATATGCAATAGTGTAGCAGATAAACATTTGCTATGCCAATTACAGGCTAATAAGCAATTCCTTATTTGCAAAGATGCATTTTGACAACCTCGGGGGAAGGCCCGACTGCAATGCAGAAGATTGCGGGTTCGATTCGATTCAGTCAGTTCGATTGCGTTTAGAAACCACGATGCCACATATGCCTCAAACTTATAAACACCTCTCTTTTTTAGGGTTGCGTACCTAAAAAGGTTATAAGAAACCCTTATAAGATCACTTTGCTGTCCGTCTGTGCGTGCGTGCGTCCGTCCGACTGTCAAGACCCTTATTTTTTTAATATAATATTAATTTTTCCAAAATGTAACCTCCTGGCTCCGGTAATCAGAAGGTTGTACGTTCGAGTCTCGCTGCAGGCGAATTAGGTAGGTACTCTTCTTTTATATAATCTTACAAAGGACATTGAAACCCTTAATTCAAACAGCCGTACTAGCCAATAATATCAAATGTAAGTAAGCATCTAAGTATAACTTTCAAACCAATGATCAAAGCAAATAATATTAATAAAGTCTCATTTTTACAAGGAAAATTGATATTTTCGTACATTATCGCTAATTAATGAAGACCGGAAAATGTAGGACGTTTTTATAGAACAGCCAATTAGTAAAGATGAATTGTTCTCATCAATAATGATAATTAGCAAGGTAGATGACGAAATTATAATTAGGACGTATCTACAGTTACCTGTGAGTCTGGGAACTTTGTACTTGTGTTGCCAAGTTTCATACAAGGGCGAAATTGCTGTTGATTTTCGTTCTTTTTGTTTACACTTATAGTACACTTTAATTATCCTATTGTCATCTTTAATAACAGTCGTCAGATCAAGTTAGAGAGGCTTTAGGGCGACTTACGAACCCTAACACTAGGTGAGCCACACCACTATATGAAATGACTGAACGTTATTTCATAAATGTTTTATAATATAAATACTTATACTAATATTATAAAGAGGAAAGATTTGTATTTGTGTGTGTGTGTATGTGTCTGTATGTTTGTTATGAATACACTCAAAAACTACTGGACCGATTTCAAAAATTCTTTCACCATTAGGAAGCTACATTCACCTTGAGTAACATAGACTATTTTGATCTCGATATTCTTAGGGGATCGGGACTTATGCGGGTGAAACTGTGGGACGCAGCTAGTGTTTTATAAAGAAAAACAGGTTTGAACTATTTGTTAGAAGCTGTTTTGTTCGCTCCGTATTAGAAGGTCTATCAAACTGTACCTCTCCTAGTCACTAAATTGAAAGAAAGAGATAAGATAACAGCGCCTCTGGGGCCAAATTGACATCAACTGTATCGCTTTGCGAAAGCGGAAACGAATTGAAATTCAAACAACATCCGTTTGCCATATTTTTTTACCAGTTCTGGCAATTGCACACAGTTTCATCTAGCCCCAAACTGAGCAAATAAGCTTGAAATTACCAAACTATTTGTTGTTTAGTACTTCTAAGCCTTTACGGTTTACTAAGGTTTACTTTACTCCTAGTACGAGCACCCAAGTGTAGTAGGTACCTACTTGGTATTTGTAATAACACTGCATTCAGTTTTATACCTTTAAATTTGTAGGTGACCTACGTTTTCACCTGCGCAATTCCTGGGCCTCTGCTTTAATTCTACTAAGCATAAAACGATACGATAATTCCAGAAGAAAATCGGTCATCCATCCGTCCGAAAATTTTATTTTCTGTCGGTTTTGAAGGACGGATGGCAGATTTTATTTCTTGCGTTCGTTCGTAAAATTAAAGTACTTCTTCTGATTCTATTAAAATATCGATACAAAATGTTACCAGTGTGTTTTTTATTATACATTTTCAGATAGGTACCTACATTTCAAGTCTCACCGCAACCGGTTCAGTAGTTTTTACGTGAAATGCCGCTACAGTCGCTTATCGTGCGTTACTCGAATGACTTCAAAAATCTCCGCTTCGGCTTCTCTACTATAATATTAGTTGGATGAATGTGTGAAGATTGCTTTTCTACTCCTACTACGAGAAGGTTTAACTAAAATTTCGACAATTTCGGCAAATAGTTTCGGAACTCCATTCAGTAACGAAACATCTGTGTAAATATGCGACGTACAGAGTTAGTACAGTCACAGAATATTTAATACAGAGAGGGCGCTACCAGTAATGCAACTTCAAAGAAAGTGGCCGAAATAGCCCGGCTTACCGTTGTACGTCGCGTCTCGCAGGTTTTCGGTATATACTGTCAAGGAGTGTTTTTGGTACATTCAGTAGTGTAGTAGTCATATGGGCATAAAGATTGCATGCTGACAGTCCGTAAAAGCTATTTTCCAAGGTGTTTATTAGTGCTGGGCCGACTAGTCGGGAAAGGCAACTAGTCGGCAAACTGTTCAAGCATTGTCGTCAACGAAAGTGGCCGAAATGCTGCTTGAAATCTCGATTAAAACAATTGAAATTGTTGTTGACTTGACAGTTACAGACGCCGAAGTTTTAATTGCAATTGCAGTATGATCAAGAATTTTAATTGTTTCATTTGAGATTCGTTAGTAACATCCTACTTCATACTTATCCTATTCCTACTATTTCCTACTAATATTATAAACGCGAAAGTTTGTATGTATGTCTGTATGTATGTGAATTTGTTACTCCTTCACGCTAAAACTACTAAACCTAGACCTAGAATACCACTTAGGCTACTTTTTATCCCGATATTCCGGGATCGGGACTTACGCGGGTGAAGCCACGGGACGCTAGTACTTATATAATCAGGGGCCTGTATCCTTTATACTGTGACCGAAGTTGGTACAGTAGAACGAGTACATATAACGTTCTAAGCCACATTGACAAGCTGATGTATGGCCCCATTCTCAGTGTAAGTCTGTTTATTGTTGAAGTGTGTTGAGCATGTGTAATTACACCGTATTTTAGACTGTTCTATTGATTGTAATGTAAGAGCTTCGCTTTAGGATTTACGCGCGAAGGAACTTCTTCGTTTTTCTTGTGTGTTTTCTAAGGTGCGTGTTTTTTTTAAAGAAACGTGTATGTGCGCTATTAATATCGCTCTAACTGTGAAGGAAAATATCGTAAATCTAAGGCTTAGTTAGCTGCAGAGAACAAACTTCGCCTAAGTAAGTGACCTCACTTAGGCGAAGTTTGATCTCTTTTTAGATCTTCGTACCTCAGATGGTAAAAAAGAAACACTTATAAGATCACTCTGTTGTACATCCGTCCGTCTGTTGGTCTGTCAAGACCCGATTAAGCGATTAACGCGATTAAGCGTTGACGAGCCGAGATATCGAGTTGAAATTTAAACCATATACTCTTAGATAATAAACAAAAATAAGTAGATGCGGTATATTCTAACATTGCGTATTCGAAAAATGAGCTAGAAACATCTATACATGCATTTTCTTAAAATTATTGTATTTAAAAACATTTGTCTTTAAGAATAATTCAGGCTTTGTAAATAAGCAAAAAGGCATTTTTATAGATGTCAAAAAGATAATCGCAGTGTGACAGCACGTGCTCACGCGGCAACGGTTTGACATACGACTGAGGCTAGTCCGTCAGCTAGACGCAGTTTCATCGTCTCATTTTCCGAGACTAGGTACCGTATCTTTAGTTTTTTGTTTTAATCTAAGCATATACTGAGGTCTATGGCCCCTATTAGGTAAATGAAAATCAAGGTTTTGAGTCAACACGATAAAAAGATATGGGCAAATTTAGATTTTCCCAAAAACTAGTAAGTATTTGACCTGAAACCACGAAATGTGAAATTAAAGTGTGTCTATTTATTTTCAACCGTCCATACAAAACTTAAAAACAGTGTAAGTAGGCTTCTGGGTCAAATGAGTGACCTCGGAACCCTCGGCGCGCTAGTTCGACTCGCACTTGACCGGTTTCTCAACCTAGCATCAGTGGGAAAGATTAAGACAAGATAACTAATAAATAAATATTGCACCACGTTCCACACAACACAATATAGCCCCAAACTAAGCACTAGGCTTTAACTATGGGTACTAGATAACGGATATAGCTTCTCTATAACATACTATTTTGTAAATACATACATATAATGATACATAGAAAACACCCACACCACAAACGAATATTTATTTTTAAGCACAAATACTTGCACCGGGCGGGAATCGAACCCGCAACATTCTGCATTGCAGTCGGTCCGTCCCCCGATGCGCCACAGACTAACCCGTCATTTGTAAATTTCAAAATGCACGTAGATACACCTCCAAACAAAACCACAAACTCATCACAACTCCTTCAAACTCGAAACCAATCACCAATATCTCTACCCCAACTTCCATAAACCCATGCAACACCAAAATTCACACGCCGTAATTTAAAACCTTCCCTCATCTACCCCATCTATTTCGCTCGCTCGGTCTGTTTGCTCGGCACTTCATCAGTAAGTTTATTTAGGTCAAGGCTGTTGCTTTGTTAAAGTAAATCAATTCGGTAAATAAAGGCTGCATTGTAAGATCATGGACATCCGGCGAAAGATTGAGTGTTTGAATAAAGGCGATTGATTGAATTGTTAGTTTCGTGTTGTTGTGTTGTTATTTTGTTGTAGGTGTTTTTTTAACCCTTACGGAAAAATAGGGGTGATAAGGGGTTATTTAAGCCATGCCGAAACACTATTCCCCTTACTTTTAAAACGATGATTAGCAGACGACCAAGTTTCTGTCTGTCAACTTTGAACCTTCATGTCACAGTGAAAGACAAACGATAAATAGTTTACGCACCCGTTAATTACTGTTTATAAGTAAGAGGTATCTTTCTGAATACTTTACCTCTATAACAATTAACCGATTGATGATATTAGCGAATATTTATTGAACACGCACCTTGATGGTTCATTTTATCAAAATATGTTTTACTGAAGTCAACGGGTATTCCTTAATACCCGTTCGTTGTACCGAAAGGTGTGCCCCACGTATGCCCAGATCACATTTACCTATTGACTAGCAGTGCTCGCGACTTCGTCCGCCTAATAAATATAATATTGTCTATAGCCTTCCTCAATAAATGGACTATCCAACGAAATAATTTTTCAAATTGGACCAGCGGTTCCTGGGATTAGCGCGTTCAAACAAACAAACAAACTCTTCAGCTTTACAATTATAGAAAGATATATAAGTAACGCGGTTCCGGCAGAATTTTAACAAACAAAAGTCCGCAATATTTCGTAATATTTATTTTTTAATGCTCTAATGAAAATAATATTCTATCATTTTTATCCGTCAAAACGGATCCCTATTACTGAGACTTCGCTGTCTGTCCGTCCGTCCGTCTGTCCGTCTGTCCGTATGTCCGTCCGTCCGTCCGTCCGTCCGTCCGTCCGTCCGTCCGTCCGTCCGTCCGTCCGTCCGTCCGTCCGTCCGTCCGTCCGTCCGTCCGTCCGTCCGTCCGTCCGTCCGTCCGTCTGTCCGTCTGTCCGTCTGTCCGTCTGTCCGTCTGTCCGTCTGTCCGTCTGTCCGTCTGTCCGTCTGTCCGTCTGTCCGTCTGTCCGTCTGTCCGTCTGTCCGTCTGTCCGTCTGTCCGTCTGTCCGTCTGTCCGTCTGTCCGTCTGTCCGTCTGTCCGTCTGTCCGTCTGTCCGTCTGTCCGTCTGTCCGTCTGTCCGTCTGTCCGTCTGTCCGTCTGTCCGTCTGTCCGTCTGTCCGTCTGTCCGTCTGTCCGTCTGTCCGTCTGTCCGTCTGTCCGTCTGTCCGTCTGTCCGTCTGTCCGTCTGTCCGTCTGTCCGTCTGTCCGTCTGTCCGTCTGTCCGTCTGTCCGTCTGTCCGTCTGTCCGTCTGTCCGTCTGTCCGTCTGTCCGTCTGTCCGTCTGTCCGTCTGTCCGTCTGTCCGTCTGTCCGTCTGTCCGTCTGTCCGTCTGTCCGTCTGTCCGTCTGTCCGTCTGTCCGTCTGTCCGTCTGTCCGTCTGTCCGTCTGTCCGTCTGTCCGTCTGTCCGTCTGTCCGTCTGTCCGTCTGTCCGTCTGTCCGTCTGTCCGTCTGTCCGTCTGTCCGTCTGTCCGTCTGTCCGTCTGTCCGTCTGTCCGTCTGTCCGTCTGTCCGTCTGTCCGTCTGTCCGTCTGTCCGTCTGTCCGTCTGTCCGTCTGTCCGTCTGTCCGTCTGTCCGTCTGTCCGTCTGTCCGTCTGTCCGTCTGTCCGTCTGTCCGTCTGTCCGTCTGTCCGTCTGTCCGTCTGTCCGTCTGTCCGTCTGTCCGTCTGTCCGTCTGTCCGTCTGTCCGTCTGTCCGTCTGTCCGTCTGTCCGTCTGTCCGTCTGTCCGTCTGTCCGTCTGTCACCAGGCTGTATCTCATGAACCGTAATAGCTAGAAGCTTGAAATTTTCACAGAAGATGTATTTCGGTAGCCGCTACAACAACAAATACTAAAAACAAAATAAAACAAATATTTAAGAGGGGCTCCCATACAACAAATGTGTTTCAAAAACTACAAGGGAATTTGAGGTCGCTTCTGATTGGTCGAAGTCAAATCGAGTTGGCCATGGAATTCAAAATGGCTGCCTTGTCTGTGAAATATACCAGTCTGCCTTCACTTACCAAAGAGTTTCATATATGTTTCAGATTTTCTTTGTGCTAAAGTTTTTTTTTTATTTCAACTTTTTTTTGAGAAATGCGGTCGTATGATGGGAGTAAGAATCGAAGCTGAATATTTCACATTTTCCTATCAAATTTAAAAAATTGGTTGTTGTTAATCATTTTAGGGTTCCGTACCCAATTGTGATAGTGGTACGGAACCCTTCGTGCGCGAGTGTCGCACGCCCGGTTTTTTTTTATAATTTTTAATTGGAATTTCGCGTGTTTTGTTGTATCATTGCATTAAAAACAATACGACAACAAAAAAATGCCCGTTGTTTGAAAACGTTTAACATTTTCAATACATACCTATCGGCAAATACAACTGGATTTACAAACTATCGTTAAATATTTTATTACTTTAAAGTTATTTTGACAATAAATTTTAATAGTTTACCGATACTGGTTATTGGAAATTCGAACTTTTGAATTTACTGTGTATTTATAATAAATTTTCAAATTAGGTTCAGAACCTAATATGAAAATAACAGAATCTGTTATAGTAATGATTGTAGAAAATATTTTAAGTCAGTAAAACTACCTATTTAATAGATGGCCGTGGGGCGTCGGGCGAAAATCTGATCGATTGCTGGTTGCGGGTTCGATTCCGGCAAGTTTCTGCGAAAAAAAAAAAGATTTTGCCTCCAAAAAGCACACAAACACAACAACATACATTGTACAACATAATCATAGGAAGCATAAAAAGCTTAAAATTAAGTCCAAATTAATATCGCCCCGGTACACGTTGTATATTGTTACCTGCTCTCATTTTCCACGTTCGTTCATATCTACCTCTATATATACAGTACCTAAATAGGTACCCATCTAATAGCTCGCTACGTTTTCATCTTACTTTCATTTTCCCTAAAAATGCCTACCAACAGGTTCGCGTACGTTAGATGAATCGAGGTTTGTCGTTTTTATAGGGTTCCGTGTCCAAACCGTAAAAACGGGACTATTTTATTAAGACTCCGCTGTCCGGCTGTCTGGTAGTGTCACTTGGGCACAAGGCAGCTCTTCTTTATAGAGAACCGAGCACACTAGCGTTTGGAGACACGATCTATCTATAATTGATCCCGGATGGTAGCTTCTGGGAGTGGCCTGATGGTAAATCGGACCCTTCCTGGACGCCTAAATGTTGGCTGTCATTTAGGACTTTATAACATAGGTACATTGTTAAATCAGTTTTTTTCGACCTCGGTGACGACCTCGGTGGCGCGTCGTGCGAAAGCGCGACTGCAATGCAGGAGGTTGCGGGTTCGATTCCCGCCGGGTGCAAGTATTTATGCTTAAAAAATAAATATTTGTGTCTGGTCTGGGTGTCCCTCTATGTATAATATGTATGTATTTACAAAAGAAAAATAAATATAAGTATTATATCCGTTGTCTAGTCACCGTAACACAAGCTTAGTCGCTTACCACGGGGCTAGATGGCGCTGTGTGTTGTTCGGAGAAATTATTTATTTATTTATTTATTTTAGGGGTAGTCCGTCTGTCTGTCTGTCTGACTAGACTATACTCTAGACAGTTAAAGTTTTCACAGTTGATGTATTTATTTTGCTGCTATGATAACTATATACTTTTCTAGAGGTGTGGCACATCTGGTGTTAGATTTTTCAAGCTTCTATATCCTATTTCAGAAAAGATCAAAAATGTAAACAAAAATCCCACACATTTATTTGATTTGTCCCGGTTGTTAGCTCAGATAGCAGTCGTTAGGTTAGAGGCCTTAGGGCGATCCGAAAACTCAAACACCAGGTGAGCCACACCACTACACGAAAAAGAAGAAGTGGAACCCATACAACAAACGTGATATTTTTTAATAATAGTACGGAACCCTTCGTGCTCGAGTCCGACTCGCACTTGGCTTGTCGTTTTTATAGCAACGTGCTCGCTCCTCCGTAGAGAATACGAGTAGTACGCAGCGTTCCTTAATTAATTACGTTTCTTTGGTTTTTTTTCCACGTTAGGGAAAATCGTTAGTGATTACCAAATAAAGATTTGTTTTGGTAGCGATAATTAATTATTGCGATTTATGTGTGGAGAACAAAAACTTTGAGGAAATTGGTTTGGTGATTATTTAATGAAAGCTTGTACGTTGCATCATAGGAGGATAGATAGATAGATAGAAATCTTTATTTGCACAACATAAACAAAAAAATACAAAAAACACATATACAAAAGTAAATAATTAACAAGCTTAAAATTAAGTTGTACAAATGGGCGGCCTTATCGCTGAAAGCGATTTCTTCCAGGTAACCTTTGAATGGAGTAGAACTGTAACAGCTTGAGGAGGAAATTAGGAAGAAGTAAACAAAATTCAAGGACGCCTTTTTTTTTAAATGGGCTTTGACAAATCATGTGGCTGGTCACTTGACTTGTATGGTATAACATGTTATTATAATTTAACACATGATCATAAAAAACCCATGAGTTTCTTGTGGCTTCTTCTCATCGGAGGGCGCGTTCCGAAACCACAGTAAAATCTCGACATTTCTTAAAGATCATGTAATTTATACATTGTTCTTAAAAAATAAATATATTTGACTTAGACTTTGAGTTAGGTCACATAAAAAAAACCCTAGAAATGTATGACAACTGGGCAACTGTATAAATAAAGTGCCGAGAGTTTTGGCGGGAACGCGTAAAAAAGATGTGTTAGGAACTAGGAAAACCTAGTTAAAATGCGTGTAAATTATTTTATTTCGGGGGCAAAATAATCAATTTTGTTTCGTGAAATGAAGACAAGTGCAAAACATGGACTTTAGCGACGACTTGATTGTTTTTGTATCTGCAAATAATTTGCAAATATTTTGATACTTGACACTGACTACTTTCTAAATACGGCCATAATCGGTAGGTACATAACCGTAAAAAATAAAAAAGCACCGAAGCTCCAACTACTAGGTGAACTGTGGTTGCTTGCAGATGCTGTCGCTGCTTACTTAGGACTTAAATCGTACCAGCGGTAAATTTTAACCCTAGATTCAGACACAATTGTGTCAAATTTTTTTTCCAGCAACAACGTGTTAGCAAACAATACATTGTTATGTTTACCACACGGATGCAACCGAGAACTTCGCTCAGATGAGAGTGCCCCAGATAACATCAATAACATACCCCAAACCAACACCAAACATCATCCACATTGCATCTACATAAATAATTAGGTCACAGATCGATAACTTGCCAATGAATAACGCTGTCACACACCTAACAATGGTAACACATACTCCATCCGCGTAACATAAAAAGGCAGGATATCCGATACAAAGATTACCCGCACATCATCTACATAACAAAACAGCACTCCGAATGGGTACCTTACTGACACGAGGGCTCGTCCCAATTCATCACCCGAATAGACAGGTCATAACTCAGCCGAAACCGACGGAGAGTCTGCGACTCTGATGCTTAGCTCTTTTAGCAATTTTCGCGTCTTCCAGGATGAAAAAGTTGTGTTCCATTTAGCCATAAGCCCGAAAATAGCACTTTAAGGAGTTTGCGTGGAGAGATGCTGACTTGAAGATTAGAGAATCACCCCTCTGTGACGCTCGTTACGAAATATACTCTGCCCTCATAAATATAAGGTCCAATTTAAACATTGTAAAACAGTCAGCGGAGAGCTCCAACGCATATTCTTTCATGTCTCTACGAGTGTTTCGCACGCATCGTGCAACCTTGCTAATCATATTAGACCTTAACGCCTTAACTCTAAAGCGCATTATTCCTAAAAGATTTCGTCTCGGAAGTTATGGTTCGCAAATAAATTTGGGCCCAGTAATGGAAGGCTTTCGTTTTAAATGAGAGTTGAAAATGCTTTGAAGAAACTTTGTGTTCAAAAAGTGCGAATAGTTTAAGTGAACAAGTTATGTCGTCGACCTCATTATGCAGAGTGGTCGGGAAGCTTTTGAAACAATTACTTACTTACTTTGATTCGGATGGGGAGGCTAACTTAAATTGAAAACTTAGCGAATTGGTTTCCTATTCCAACTGCGAGTGACTAAATAGTTTTAAGAAGTACATACAGGAACCTGGATAAAGCCCGAAACTTGAGAAAAGCAGGTTACCCGCGCGTATAAAGTTGCTACATTTGTTGTTGTGTACTAACTGTGTCATCATAACCCACATTTAGAGTAAAAAAATCTGCTATTGATCTTTAAAATCTTTGATTTTTTAAATTGTGTTGTCTAGAATTCAACTCCGCTACTCTGATTGGTTAATTGTTGATGTGGCAGCGATTGATATTTATTAGTAAAGGATTGATACAAAATCACGATTTTAGCATTACATAACTCAAAATGTTCATAAATAAATAATTTGTTGTGTTGGTTATAAATTAGAAAATAAATCCATAAAGATTAAAATCTCTTTTACCTCATGAAAAGTGGATGTAGCGGGGTTGGAGGCGACACAATTGTGAGAAAGGAGCAAGCTGAAAACCAGCGCTGTGTGCATCGCGCAGCATATAGGTATTGAGGCGCCCGAAGGTGCATCTCGCAGCATATAGGTATGCTGAGCTTGCTCCTTTTGCTATCCTGCGCTTGTTTGGTTTTAAGGGAATAAATTGCAATTTTCTTTAAAAATAAAAATAAATATTCTAATCCTATTCCTACTCAAATAATGTAAACTAGCAGTACCTTGCGATATCACCAGCAGAAGTCCCAATCTTGTGAAAATATCGGCTCCCTCCGCTAGGACTTACATTACTACATGTAATGCCTGACTGTTCAGCGATAAAATTCAATTTTTAAACTCAAAGTTAAACGAAATGGAATAGGTCAAGTGTTGCTGCCCACAAGTCAAAACCTTCTCAGTCAATAGCTCACTCAATGCCTCCAATGAAACATAAAACCTAACCAATGAAAGGTGTAACTCTGAAAGTCGTATTTCATAACGTAAACCTGGAAAGTTTTTTGATGTCCTCTCAAGGGTTTTATTAGTGTCGTGTTTATTGCACATTTTTATGGTAGGAACGAATTACTTTCGTAGATATATGAGTGTTGAGAATGGATAACAACACTAGACGTATTGATAATAATAGATGGATGGGCATTCGATTCAGTGTAAAGTTTTATAAAATTCTAGTGGCGATCCGCGGTTTCACCCTCATAATTCCCGAACACGTGTAAATTAAAAAAAACCCTTCCTTAGTGGATTTTCCAATCTAAATACCAAAAACAACACACTCTCCAAATTTCATGTCTTAGGGACCAGCGTTTGGGCTGTGCGTTGATATATTCAGTTTAGTCAGTCAATCCGTCAGGACCTTAAAATGTTAAATGTATAGACACATATTTTGTAACTATGGCAGTGCGCTTTTAATTGTTACCATTTTTATATGGTAAATAAATATGTACCTAGTGCCATTGTCTATTAACCTTTTATTCGAAACGTAACACTAACAAATAAAAAAAATACAAATCGGTCTAGGTATCTTCGAGTAATCGGGGAACATACAAAAAACATATTAAAAAAAAAACTCGACGAATTGAGAACCTCATTTTTTCGGAAGTCGGTTAAAAAACTAACAATGTAATAGTTGGTAATACCTGAGGTATGCTATGGTGCCCTACTAGATGTTTGTAAAACTAACAATGTAATAGTTGGTAATACCTGAGGTATGGTATGGTGCCCTACTAGATGTTTGTAAAACTAACAATGTAATAGTTGGTAATACCTGAGGTATGGTATGGTGCCCTACTAGATGTTTGTAAAACTAACAATGTAATAGTTGGTAATACCTGAGGTATGGTATGGTGCCCTACTAGATGTTTGTAAAACTAACAATGTAATAGTTGGTAATACCTGAGGTATGGTATGGTGCCCTACTAGATGTTTGTAAAACTAACAATGTAATAGTTGGTAATACCTGAGGTATGGTATGGTGCCCTACTAGATGTTTGTAAAACTAACAATGTAATAGTTGGTAATACCTGAGGTATGGTATGGTGCCCTACTAGATGTTTGTAAAACTAACAATGTAATAGTTGGTAATACCTGAGGTATGGTATGGTGCCCCACTAGATGTTTGTGGCGTTCTCTGGATAGCAAAGCGATAATCGATATTCCATCAAATAGGTTAATTACTTTTAGCATTCTTATTATACTACATATCATATAGGTAGGTATATATAGGTACTTATAGCGTGGCGAGGCTTCGCCGTGGCCTGTATCGCCACGCGAATTTTTGGTTTACCTATAGATGTTTCACATCAAATACTCCCTATAAACTCCCAACATCATCACTGCATCTATAAAGCAGATCTAGTTAGGAACAATTCCGTGTTCTCCAAGTTTATAACACGCTGGAGTGCTATAAATTCCACTTTTACTAATCCCAAATTTAGTACAGGTGGCATATTATTATTATATGGGAGAGACGTGCTCCCGTTCCGTTTGAATCTGTAATTAAGGAATTGCAGAACTTACGCTATTAAATTTGTTTTGATATGATTTGGTAGTTTGAATTGCATTTGAGTGTGTGACTAATAAATGCACCTGTAAGGGGTACCTAGGTAGTGTTTTGCATCTAGATAGGGTTAGGGGGCAAATAGTGTTAAATATTTTTTCTTATTGACGACCTCTGAGGCACGTCGTGCGAAGGCGCGACTGCAATGCAGAAGGTTGCGGGTTCGATTCCCGCCGGGTGCAAGTATTTATTCTCAAAAAATAAATATTTGTGTCTGGTCTGGGTGTCCCTCTATGTATTATATGTATGTATTTACAAAAGAATATTTTGTGTTACAATTTTTGAATTAATTTTTATGTATGTATGTATGTGTGTATTGTGTAGTTTTAGTGTAATAAATACACGCTTTTGGATCTGAAAGAAAAAAATATACCTAAGTATTATATCCGTTGTTTAGTCACCGTAACACAAGCTTAGTCGCTTACCACGGGGCTAGATGGCGCTGTGTGTTGTTTAGGGAATTTATTTATTATCATTATTATTGGAGGTGGCGTTGGCGAAGACACAGTAGATTATTGAAGATTTATAATAATCATGTAAATATCTTATTGAATAGACATATTTTCAAATTTGAATGGCAGCCGTCGAAACTGGGACCAGGGCCCAAATGCTCCCTTCTCTTATTTGATAGTGATCAACTGGGCCCACGTTAGTTTAGGGATAGGGACCAAATGCACGACTCGTACATTTTACGACCTGGTGTGTGCAGCGAGTAAAAAAACTGTAGGTACGATAATTAGGTAGATACTTAACGTTTTAAGTAGTTTCCTGCTAGGTTTATGGAGCTTTTACACGAACCGTTAAATACTCACTTAAAAACAGTCCTAGATTGGTCACAGTGCCTCGTTGTCACGGATACCATACGTGATAATGTGAAGTCCTCTTGGAAAGCTCGGGCTTTAAAAATTGCAGTAGGTTTAAAGAAAAACACGTTTGTTGAATGGGGTTTAAACCTACTTAAATACTTATTTTATTCTGTTTTTGAGGAGCTCATTGGCTCAGCTGTACCTGCCGATCATGAACGGTCGGCTGTTTAAGAGGAGTATATACGCCAACGACCTTGAAACTGAAAATCCCTGTCGGGCTCATCGAAAATTGTTGATTATTTCATGACGGAATGTCGTAGAACTTTTTTTTGTGCCCAGATTGTAGGTGACATTGTTTCCTACATTTTGGTGTAGTTTTAAGACAAGAACCTCCTATTGGTGCAAAGCCTATCCAAATTTTAGACAAAAAAGTGTCTGATTTGGCTAAAATGTCGATAGGCTTCAATACGTTTCGACATATTTGTATGGAAACTGCACTAAAATATCGGAAACAATGTCGCCTACAATCTGTACACAAAAAAAAGTTCTACGACATTCCGTCATGAAATAATCAACAATTTTTGATGTGCCCGACATGAATTTTCAGTTTTTCGGAATAGGGCCCTTAAGCAACGCTTGGCGCGGTCATTACTTGGATGGGTGATTGATAGTTTATGTGGCACATTATCTAGAGCTCTTCCGTGCTTCGGAAGGCACCTTAAGCAGTTGGTCCCGGCTGTTATCAGGGACCAACTCCCGACCGGGCAGTCGTTAGGTCAAGTTAGAGGACTTAGGGCGACCCAAAAACTCTAACACCAGGTGAGTCACACCACTATACGAATAGAAGAAAATCATCAAAAAAAAACCAAAGACTATTGTCTTCATTTTGAGATAATATTGCATTGCACTCTTCAAATTAAATTTGTAGTATATATTTAATTTAAATTTTAGTATTTGTCGTTATAGCGGCAACAGAAATACGTCATCTGTGAACATTTCAAATGCCAGACATTTACTAGACTGTTATGATTCTGAGATGTTGACAAACAGACAGACACACAGTGAAGTCTTAGTAAACGGGTCCCGTTTTTACCCTTTAGGTGCGGAACATTAAAAAGCGACGCGATCTAAACCGAAAAATGAGTTAAAATGTATAACTTGTAGTGTTTTAAGTCGGGTTAGTTTTCTTTTACTTAGTAAAATACTTACAAATAATCGATATTTATAAACGATATAAATAACCTTGAACCAGGAAAATTACTACCAAATTAACTGTAAGGACGAACACAGTCTAGTGACTTGAAGTCGGCCGATAGATTTACTTATTACAGTATCTTATGACTAAGAGCTTAGACGTAAATAAAATACATATTTAAGTGGGGCTCTCATACAACAGACATGTTTTTATTATAGTACTAGCTGACCCGACAGACGTTGTCCTGTCGTTTAGTATAAAAAACCCGGCCAAGTGCGAAATTCGCTCACGAAGGGTTCCGTACCACTATCACAATTGGGTAAGGAACCCTAAAATGGTTTACAACAACTTTTATTCAAAGAAAATCTGAAATATAAGTTACAGAAACTCTTTGGTCAGTGAAGGCAGACTAGTATATTTGACAGATAGGGCAGCCATTTTGAATTCCATGACCAACTCGATTTGTCCTGACCAATCAGAAGCGACCTCACATTGTACTAAACTCCTTGTTTTTTTTAAAACACGTTTGTTGTATGGGAGCCCCTCTTAAATATTCGTTTTAATTTGTGTTTACCGAAATACATCTTCTGTGAAAATTTCAACCTTCTAGCTATTACGGTTCATGAGATACAGCCTGGTGACAGACGGACAGACGGACAGACGGACAGACGGACAGACGGACAGACGGACAGACGGACAGACGGACAGACGGACAGACGGACAGACGGACAGACGGACAGACGGACAGACGGACAGACGGACAGACGGACAGACGGACAGACGGACAGACGGACAGACGGACAGACGGACAGACGGACAGACGGACAGACGGACAGACGGACAGACGGACAGACGGACAGACGGACAGACGGACAGACGGACAGACGGACAGACGGACAGACGGACAGACGGACAGACGGACAGACGGACAGACGGACAGACGGACAGACGGACAGACGGACAGACGGACAGACGGACAGACGGACAGACGGACAGACGGACAGACGGACAGACGGACAGACGGACAGACGGACAGACGGACAGACGGACAGACGGACAGACGGACAGACGGACAGACGGACAGACGGACAGACGGACAGACGGACAGACGGACAGACGGACAGACGGACAGACGGACAGACGGACAGACGGACAGACGGACAGACGGACAGACGGACAGACGGACAGACGGACAGACGGACAGACGGACAGACGGACAGACGGACAGACGGACAGACGGACAGACGGACAGACGGACAGACGGACAGACGGACAGACGGACAGACGGACAGACGGACAGACGGACAGACGGACAGACGGACAGACGGACAGACGGACAGACGGACAGACGGACAGACGGACAGACGGACAGACGGACAGACGGACAGACGGACAGACGGACAGACGGACAGACGGACAGACGGACAGACGGACAGACGGACAGACGGACAGACGGACAGACGGACAGACGGACAGACGGACAGACGAACAGACGGACAGACGGACGGACAGACAGCGAAGTCTCAGTAATAGGGTCCCGTTTTTACCCTTTGGGTACGGAACCCTAAAAATGGCTATCTATCTTCATACCAAAATTCATCAATATCGGTTCAGCATTTTTTCTTTCATAAGAACCTTCTCCTGACAATAGCAAACACAACAAAAAAAGAATTATCGAGAGAAGACCTTGATTTCTCTAGACGACTAAAGTCATGCTTGCTCTCGCTCGTTGTGTATGTGCGTGAGCGGGATCGCGCCCATTCTTTAGCCTATCGCATACGAATGAGTTTTCTGACGGTCCAAAAATATACCACTCTTGGGCGCACCCTAACGTATCAAAAAGTCGTCAGTCTACAATCATCAAACTGTACGTAAACAAATTACTAGTTTTGAAATACAAAACGTGAATTAAGCGTCCTTGCTTAGATCGAGGAATAATTAATAAACTAATAGAAAACCGATATGTTTGCGTGGGTAAATAATAATTGTACCGAGTAGGTAGGTACCTATTTGTGTATAATAACAGTCCAAAATATTAAGAGCCCTATAGCCGCTAAACTCAAAATCCATGTCGGGTTCATCGAAAACTGTTTATTATTTCATGACGAAATGTTGTTGAACTTCTTTTGTGTATGAATTATAATCGACATTGTTTCCGACATTTTAGTGCAGTTTCCAGACAAATATGTCGAAACGTATTGAAGGCTATCGACATTTTAGCCAAAACAGACATTTTTTGTCTAAAATTTGATAAGGCTTTGCACCAATAGGAGGTTTTTGTCTTATAAAACTACACCAAAATGTAGGAAACAATGTCACCTACAATCCATACACAAAAAAAAATTCTACGACTTTCCGTCCGTTTTATTCCGATACTCCCGAAATATTGGTATTTTTGTGTGTATGTGTATATGATTGTAATGAATAAACTCAAAAACTACTGGACCGATTTCAAAAAGTCTTTCACCATTTGAAAGCTACATTCACCCTGAGTAATTATTTATAAATTATTTATTATTGCTAATGAGGAATGTACACCCAAGTCAAACCCCTCCAGGTTTTGTGGGTGTTTAATGTTTTTTAAGATATTTTATTTTTAAAATAAATAAATAACAATAACAATAGTAATATTTTGCGTAGATCATTTAAATGAATGTTTCAAGTTAAGACTACGAAAACATAACAGTCAATTTTAAAATTCTTAATTCAAAAAATCCTTTTTCTTAGATCGTAAATTTCAAATCCGGAACCGAGATCCACCAATCAGCTGTTACCGGCGAGTGACGCGTGTCCGTTCGGGTGTTTCCGGAGCCGAGACCGCCGCGTTCGGATTTCAAACGTTCAGAATACTAACTGATTTTTGAGTCCTTTTCGTTTGTGGTGCACAAAAGAGGTAAAGTTTCAATAGGTTGATTTTGTAGTAAAAAACATAAAGTACCCACATTTTTGTCCAAATTGTGTGGCACGTCATTCAGTTACTCATTTGCTACTTGACTCTTCTTACCTTTATTTTGATGCCAAACAAGTGACGGGTATCTCAGTCATGACATAATAATAATGTTGACCATATTTGTAATAGCCTTTTTAACAACGCACGATAGAGACAGAGCGGGTTTTGAACCGACAACGCATCTTTACTCAATCCAGGAGTACCGACTTTACCAATAAGTCTACCGGCGTTAGTGACTCATACGTTGAATCTTTGCGGCAGTATCTCACCATTTGACACAACTTGGGCATGTTTGCAGCACTCCGATGGCCTGATAAAAATAAAATAGAATTCTTTTTTTGTTGTAAATAGGTACATAAAGAATAGACCCAGATCCGATCAGAAAAAAGCATTTATGGTCAGCATCCCATTACCTAGTTGTCCCTGACGGAAACAAAACCCATTATTTTCTGCGTTGCACCCGGGCCCCACTTAGGTCTTAACCAGTAATATTTAAACTAAACCTTCGCAAAACGCATCTAAACTCCACGTTTATAGTTTAAACCTAATCCTAATCTAGGCTAGACTAGACATGGCTGTGTTATCCGGTTCATTTATCTAGGTAATACGTGTCGATCTAGGTAATCCGGTTCGGTGGCCGGCTCGGTAAGCCTGTCTCAATTAATACGGCTCTAGTCTCTGGGTCTAAATAGTGGACTAGCTGCATCTATACGTAATGTGGTTTAGAGGGCTTGACAGGAGAGTTGACGCGAATTCTAATTTTACTACTCGTATACCTACTTACTTTTTTTTGATGTAACTACTTTTTTATATTTTAAGCTATTGCATAGTTTTTATCGCGGTTTTTATAGTATTTATTTCGTAACGAAAAAAACCTAACCCCCCCACTTCGCCTACCGTGGTACAAAATAAAAATACTTACCAAGTTTTAACAGTATTATAGTTTCGGAGAAAAGTGGCTGTGACATACGGACGGACAGACAGACAGACATAACGAATCTATAAGGTATAAATCCGTTTTTTGCCATTTGGCTACGGAACCCTAAAAATAATTATAATTGCATAAGTTGATAAAAAATGCTATGCAATAGCTTTACCGCGGCAGTCCCCAAGTACAACACTTTTTTTTCTATTTTTTTTTTTTACTTTTTATGTAGTTGTGTGCAATAAATCTATTTTCACACTTTTTAAACTAACACGAATTATGATATCTATTATCTTTCTTTCTATTTCTCTATGCAATGAGGGTAAAAGAAAAACGGGTCGAGTGCGAGTCTGATTTAAGCACAAAAAAACACGTTTGTTGTATGGGAGCCCTTCTTTAATATTTGTTGTTAAACCGGTAACTAAATACGTCATCTGAAACAATAGTAAAATTAATAGATACCGTGATTAAAACAGAAAAATGAGTTTATTTGTTTTCCTCCGCGAAAACAGAGGAAAAATCTATAATAATATCATCTGTCAAAATTTTAACTGTCTAGCTATCACGGTTCATGTCATGAGTTACAGCCTCGTGACAGACGGACAGAGAAACAGACAGCGCAAGCGGAGTCTCAGTAATAGGGTCCCGTTTTTTACCCTTTAGGTACCGGAACCCAAAAAACCTCTTTCACCCCTTAATATTAAATAATAATAATAATAATAAATTCTCTGAACAACACACAGCGCCATCTAGCCCCGTGGTAAGCTACTAAGCTTGTGTTACGGTGACTAGACAACGGATATAATACTTATATTTATTTTTCTTTTGTAAATACATACATATTATACATAGATGGACACCCAGACCAGACACAAATATTTATTTTTTAAGCATAAATACCTGCACCCGGCGGGAATCGAACCCGCAACCTTCTGCATTGCAGTCGCGCTTTCGCACGACGCGCCACACAGGTCGTCATATCAACTGATTTCGGTGCTTTTTTTTGTAAATATTTTATAGAGAAGAAGATCGCGGAGTATTTTTAATCCTCACAATAAATATCCCACCGATCGACTAGAACTGTTAGTTTAACAAGGGCGGTCTTTTTGCTAGAAGTGATGTGAAGTCTACAAGACTAATAGCCGATATTCAAATCGAATCAACGTAGACAAAACCGAGCCACTCAATTACTCAAATTCCAATATCTCAAAAACGAGCACCTTACCTAACATCTCCATGATAATAATTAAACCGACAATCAATTAACTACCAATTCATCTAAAAACTCTCAATGGGCCTATAAAAAGAACAAGAGAATTTATTATTAGCCCCTCAGTAAACTACTCAACGCTTACACACAGCACCGTCTATCTATCCTACTCTATCAGGTGAGTAATGAAAGAGACAAAGTTAGAGGTAAGCTACGGGCTTTTCGCCACAAAGAGATATTCGCAACATAGATCGTTACAAGGAGCGTTGGAAGTATAATATTGTACTCGGGCTGTGGCTTTGAGAACAGCGATTTTATCCCTTTTGGCATCTTTGATGTTTCATATTTCATCTCTTTAATTAATCTTTGATGTTTATTATTTGTAATGTTTGTATTTTGTTTATTATTTGGGAGAAGTTGGGTGTTATCTTTATATAAACTTTTTAAATTCACACGATTTGATAACATAGTTACATTATCCCGGGTCTTAATAACCGGAAAATTATTATTTTTTTACATCGACGTTTCAACCATGATACAATGGTCTTGGTCGCGAGGGGCCGAGTGAATGTCCCTTTGATGTTTCAAAGTTGATATTCAGAGACAAACATTACATAACTTAGGGTGGAAACATATTTACCTGATGTGACGTGTCATGATGCATCAGTGGCCTATCGGTTCCATACATTTTGTAAGCTTAGACACATTATTTTGTAGGTCGTGTCGTGTCGTAACACATATGTGTCTCTAAGCGTACAAAATGTATGAAACCGATAGGCTACTGACGCGTCACGTCACGTCACGTCAGGAAAATATGTTTTCACCTTTAGTCATCTGTTAATCATTGTTTATAAGTCGCGTGTGAATAGGTACCTTCTAGGTCAGCGTGTTTCATCTTAGACTGCATCTACACTACCAACAGGTGTGATAGTGACATTTACACAAAGCTTACTGCCAATGACTGATTCCCATTTTTTACATCTTTTAAACGCTACCGCTTCCTCTGCCTTCTTAACCCATAGCCACAGTCGGAGGCAAGCGCACCGGCCGGAGGCATTTGTTTTCCATCACCCTGTATTTTCCTCTTCCATTAAGCTATATTAAAGGACACGTCGTATATACCGGCAGGTTTTTCATTAAGCTCCCTGTACTTTCACACCCTGTATCACGGTAACTTGGGGTTGGCTTAGACCACGGACAAGGCGCAGGCGGTCGGCCGATGGTTGTGCTGTTTTACACTTTTTAACCTACCTAATTCAAAAAAGGAGAAGGGTGACAATTTGACCCGTTTATTGTTTGTATGTATGTATGTATGTGAATATGTTCACGCCGTACTCCGACAGAAGTGACTAGGTATGTCTGTCTGTTATGTAATCACGCCTAAACCGAACGGCGAAATTTTGATTATGGAACTTCTATCGAATGGATCCAAAGTAAACTGGGCCTCTAATTTAATTCTATGAACGATTCAAGAAAATCTGGCATCTATCGGTCCAAAAAAATATTTCCGACGGTTTTGACGGTTTCTTTCTTTCGTTCGGAGAATTAAAGTACCCCCCCCCCTACCTACCTACCCCTCCTGACTACTAGAGAAAAAACAAGAACAAGTGATGCATCGGCGTTTAACAATTTTGTGACCAACTGCGTACTACAAAACCATTGGCCGATTTAAAGTTAATACTTTGCGTACAGACTAAATATATAGGTGTTGGTACAAAGAAGTGATTTTGTGAAAATTTCGCCTCGCCAATTTTTGACAATGAGATTGAGCGATACGGTTCAAGTAAATGAGATGAGTATTGATTTGCTGTATTGCCTTCTTTGATAACACGTAGGTTCTTAGAATCCTTAACGTAATCCAATCTCATTGAGAATCAAATTTTATTTCGATCGTTTCCCTGTATGCTTTCATTTTGGTAATTTAACGTGTCGTAGCGCTACGATTTATTGCTATGAGACAGTCGGTTGTAGCGATATGAGTCGTTGCTATGAGACGGTCGGTCGTAGCGATATGACTCGTTGTTATGAGACAGTCGGTTGGTCGTAGCGCTACGAGTAGTTGCTACGAGACGGTTTGTCGTGGCGCTATGAGTAGTTGCTATGAGACAGTCGGTCGTAGCGCTACGAGTTGTTGCTATGAGATAGTCGGTCGTAGCGATATGAGTATTTACTACGAGACGGTCGGTCGTAGTGATAAGAGTCATTGCTATGAGACAGTCGGCCGTAGCGCTACTAGTCTTTACTACGAGACGGTCGGTCGTAGTGATATGAGTCATTGCTTTGAGACAGTCGGTCGTAGCGCTACTAGTCTTCACTACGAGACGGTCGGTCGTAGTTATATGAGTCATTGCTATGAGACGGTCGGTCGTAGCGCTACTAGTCTTTACTACGAGACGGTCGGTCGTAGTAATATGAGTCATTGCTATGAGACGGTCGGTCATATCGATATGAGTCGTTGCTATGAGACGGTCGGTCGTAGCGCTACTATTTGTTGCTACGAGAAGGTCGGTCGTAGCGCTATGAGTAGTTGCTACGAGACGGTCGGTGGTAGTGCTACAAGTCGTTGCTATGAGATGGTCTGTCGTAGCGCTATGAGTAGTTGCTACGAGACGGTCGATCGTAAACGCTACGAGACGTTACAATGCTACAACGTAGCATGCGTTAGGCATTTACAGTGTAAAAATATAATAAAGAGTTAACCCTTCTTAAGGCAAAGGGAAAAATTTTACCATTTATAATTTTTTATATAATTTATAAATTAAAAATATTTTATATACCTATTAATTATATATATAATTTAATATATTTTTTTTATATAATAATTTTTAATAAATAAATAGACCAAATAATAATTAACAAAAATTATGGTGGTAAAAACTTTCCCTTTGCCTTAAAAAGGGCTGTTTTATGTAACTAATTCACTTGATAAAAAATATTTCTTTCTTTATTTACAGGTAAGTTCCTGAAAAACGCAGTAAGTAGTGTGGAAATTTGTAAGTAAGTAGGTACATTAATTTATTAGATAGTGCCTATTTTTCCTCGAAATTTTACAACGGTGACACCATCATCTAATAAATAGTTACAAATCGGATGCTTAGTTTTGTAGGTAATTTTTTTTTCAAGCTTTTTTTATGGCGATACATAAAAAAAAAGTTGACAGTGGCGAAAAACTCTATTTAGTTATTGTTTTATCAATTTTATTTTAGCTGTTAACAATTTCCCAAAACGGTACACAACTATTAGGTACAAACTAGCGATATCAAAAGATTTGCTCGCGCCATTAAAAATGGTTTCACTTGTATTAGATAAAGCAATAAACGTTTATATCGCTCCATTTTATGACTATAACGTTTTCGGTTTTCAGCGTCGATAAAAGACAACAATGTGTTTTATGTCATTATAATAGTCTCGATAAAATCGAATAGGGCGGGGTTTTTTTTTACCTTGAGATAGGCTAGCATTTGACCTCATCTCACCTGATGGGAAACGATGTGTATTTATATTCATCACTTCCCATCAGTAGTAGTATAGTATATAGTATTTATAAATTCTATACCTAAGTATCTTTAACAAAAAAACAGCCATTTATGGATCTAATCGGTTCTTTATAGAATCGGTCATTTGTAGAAACAGTCATTTATAGACTACTAGCAGCTCCCCGCGGTTTCACCCGCATAAGTCCCGATCCCGTGAGAATATCGGGATCAAAAGTAGCCTATAGCCTTCCTCAATAAATGGACTATCCTACCCCGAAAGAATTTTTCAAATAGGACCAGTGGTTCCTGAGATTATCGCGTTCAAACAAACAAACAAACAAACAAACAAACTCTTCCGCTTTATAATAGTAATAATAGATAATAATAATAGATAGAAGATGTAGTCATTTCGAGAATCGGTCATTCCTCTGTAAAGACCTCGAAAAGTAAGGCATTGATAAAATGCTTAAAAAAAATTTAGTGTGCAATAGTAATTTAATTGTGACAATATCCTCATGAAAGAAGCCCCATTATTCACTGTTGTCACACACAACTTAAGAAAAAGTAATAAACATATTAATATATCACCCCACTGTCATAATATAATAAGGTAAGGGTATAATTCAATCTCCTCGCGAAACGGCGTCGACGACAGTACCTACATAATATACCTACTTATTTAATACATAATACGTAGGTGTGGAAGCTTAAATATGAATAATTCATAATACATTTGTAATATTATTTGATTTTATATTAATAGGTAAAAAGAAGGTTTCTGGGAATCACTTGAGTGGAATATTTGCGGTTTGGATTGCTCACGTTTCACTAAACTAAGTTATATTAGCTCGCTTGGTTTTTTTAGTTAGACTTAGTTATTTTGATAATCTTTTTGTTAAAATAAGTAAGTTAGTTATTTTAGTTAGTCTTAGTTATTTTAGTTTTTGTTTTTAAAAATTTAGAAGAAAAGTACGGTTCGAGATTTTTACAGATCTCTTCCTCGGGGGTAGACTTTGAAGTAATTAGTTTCATTAATTTCAATCGAGATTGAACGAGACAAGTAACTATTAATAAATTTATTGCACGACGTTACACACAGCGCAATCTAGCCCCAAACTAATCACTAGGCTTGTACTATGGGTACTGGACAACTTATACACCACATAATTACACCTTTTTTTTGTAAATACATACATAAATGATACATCTATACTAATATTGGGGGTAATCTCCGAAACTATTGAACCGGTCTCAAAAAATCTTCTACCAATAGAAAGCTACATTATCAAGAAGTTACATGGGCTACTTTTGATCCTGATATTTCCACGAGATCAGGACTTACGCGGGTAAACCGTGGGCCGCAGCTAGTAGATTATAAAGAAATAAGGTTGGTAACGTGTATGTTTGTATATTGGGGGTAATCTCCGAAACTACTTGACCGATTTCAAAAATTCTTTTACCAATAGAAAGCTAAATTATCAAGAAGTTACATAGGCTACTTCTGATCCCAATATTTAAACAGGATCAGAACTTACGTAGGTGAAACCGCGGGCCGCAGCTAGTAGATTATAAAGAGGTAACGTTTGTAACGTGTATGTATGTAATGGGGGTAATCTCCGAAACTACTGGACCGATTTAAAAAAATATTTTACCAAAATAGAAAGCTACATTATCAGAGATTTACATAGGCTACATCTGATCTTGATATTCCTACAGGATGCGCGTAAAACCGCGGGACACAGCGTGTAGAAAATATTCCGCACACCTTTTCCTTGACTCTTTGCATATCGGTACGTGTTGTCTCGAAGCTATTTCTCGGAAGCGGGTAGGTTGTAGGTAGTTATTGGGTCACGTGTCTTCATTTACATTGGAAGAAATGAGATTGCTACTCTACATATTAAGGTGATATAGCTACTGTAGCTTCATGACGATAATCAATAAATAGTTATTCTATTTTGAGTGCTTAAGAAGGTGGCGACTGTTACCATTTCCATACAAACTTAATACCAAAATAAATTATGATAAATTTTGTTTTCTACCTTAATCTCGATATTATTCGGATTAAGATTTTACTTTTAAAGGGTCTTCCAAAATATTCATTCGAAATGAAATAAAACGGAGAAACATTTGAATGTGAATGAATATTTTGGAAAACCTTGCGGTGTGGACCCTTTACAAGTAAAATCTTAATCCGAATAATATCGATATTAAGGTAGAAAACTAAATTTTTCATAATTTATTTTGGTATTAAGTTTGTATGGAAATAGTAACAGTCGCCACGTTCTTAAGCCTGCACTGGGCTTTCTTAGAAATATTTTAAAGAAACAATACTTCTGCAAAAACACATACCTATCTATCTTATATGGATTTATCGTTCCGTTGTATCGCTGTCTGTCCGTCTGTCCGTCTGTCCGTCTGTCCGTCTGTCCGTCTGTCCGTCTGTCCGTCTGTCCGTCTGTCCGTCTGTCCGTCTGTCCGTCTGTCCGTCTGTCCGTCTGTCCGTCTGTCCGTCTGTCCGTCTGTCCGTCTGTCCGTCTGTCCGTCTGTCCGTCTGTCCGTCTGTCCGTCTGTCCGTCTGTCCGTCTGTCCGTCTGTCCGTCTGTCCGTCTGTCCGTCTGTCCGTCTGTCCGTCTGTCCGTCTGTCCGTCTGTCCGTCTGTCCGTCTGTCCGTCTGTCCGTCTGTCCGTCTGTCCGTCTGTCCGTCTGTCCGTCTGTCCGTCTGTCCGTCTGTCCGTCTGTCCGTCTGTCCGTCTGTCCGTCTGTCCGTCTGTCCGTCTGTCCGTCTGTCCGTCTGTCCGTCTGTCCGTCTGTCCGTCTGTCCGTCTGTCCGTCTGTCCGTCTGTCCGTCTGTCCGTCTGTCCGTCTGTCCGTCTGTCCGTCTGTCCGTCTGTCCGTCTGTCCGTCTGTCCGTCTGTCCGTCTGTCCGTCTGTCCGTCTGTCCGTCTGTCCGTCTGTCCGTCTGTCCGTCTGTCCGTCTGTCCGTCTGTCCGTCTGTCCGTCTGTCCGTCTGTCCGTCTGTCCGTCTGTCCGTCTGTCTGTCTGTCCGTCTGTCCGTCTGTCACCAGGCTGTATCTCATGAACCGTAATAGCTAGAAGGTTGAAATTTTCACAGAAGATGTATTTCGGTTGCCGCTACAACATCAAATACTAGAAACAAAATAAAACAATTATTTAAAAGGGGCTCCCATACAACAAACGTGTTTCAAAAATAACAAGGAGTTTAGTACAATGTGAGGTCGCTTCTGATTGGTCAGGACAAATCGAGTTGGTCATGGAATTCAAAATGGCTGCCCTATCTGTCAAATATACTAGTCTGCCTTCACTGTCCAAAGAGTTTCTTATAAGTTTCAGATTTTCTTTGAATCAAAGTTGTTGTAAACCATTTTAGGGTTCCGTACCCAATTGTGATAGTGGTACGGAACCCTTTGTGCGCGAGTGTCGCACTTGCCCCGTTTTTTTATTCCGATATTTCCGCGGGATCGGGACTTAAGAGGGTCAAACCCCAGGATACAGCTATAGTTGTATCTATATCTATACAAAGAGCACCTATTCTAAATATACCTACGCGAGTCTCCGTTCCATTTAATAAAAGCATGTTTTAATATAAAACGTAGATTGAATACAATAACAAAGGGGGAAGAAAAATAATTCCAAATGAAATCTCCAAGGGCACTCGTACTCTTCGAAAACACTTTGTCCTTGAAGGAGTAACGACGCGAGTATTGGCAGGTATAAGTTTCTTTAGATTTGTATATCAAATAGTAGCAGTGCCCCGCGGTTTCACCCGCGTAATTCCTGATCAAAATAAAAAGTAGTGGGATAAAAAGTAGTTTATGTGTTAATCCAGGTCTCCAGCTATCTACACACCGAGTTTCATGGTAATCGGTTCAGCGGGTTTTACGTGATTGAGTTACAAATACATACTCACAAACTTTCAGCTTTATGATATTAGTAGGAAGTAGGATAGTAGCAGTGCCCCGCAGTTTCATTCGCGTAACTCCTGATCCCGCGAAAATATCGAGATAAAAAGTACTCTATGTGTTAATCCAGATTTACAGCTCTCTTCATTCCGAGTTTCATCGCAATCGATTTGGTAGTTTTTGCGTAAATGAGTCAGAAACATACTCGTTTTCAAACAAACTTTTAAATTTTATATATTAGTGGTATTATTCTCTAAGGATATTTATGCCTTTTAAAATATTGACATCTGTACAAAACGACTTGAGAAATCGCCAGAGAGCAAATCTATACCTACTAATTTTATAAAGCTGAAGAGTTTGTTTGTTTGTTTGAACGCACTAATCTCAGGAACCGCTGGTCCGATTTAAATAAATATTTCAGTGTTGGATAGTCCATTTATTGAGGAAGGCTATAGGCTATATTATATTTTCAAATAAATAAGGCAGATGAAGTCGCGGGCACTGCTATTATTAAACTAAGTCTAAGAATTCTTGAGTTATCTTTCCTTTTCTATGACCTCTAGACTCGGTCTAACTTATTTGGTTAGGCGTAAAAGTAAGGTAGTTTTAGTCCATCACTAGCATTGAATATTGCCAGAGGTATAAGTTTCTCAGATTTGTATATCAAATATTATTCTCTGGGGATAGGTATGTCTTTTCAAAATATTGAAATACTTTTCTGACGATCTGTACAAAGTGGTTCGACAAATCGCTAGAGAGAAAATTATCAAGTTATATTTAGAAAAGACCAGTAAGGTAGGAATATATATATTACTAGCTGCGACCTGCGGTTTCACCCGCGTAAGGCCCAATCCCGTGAGAATATCGGGATTAAAAGTAGTCTATGTTACTCTTCGGTAATGTGGCTTACTTTTTTTGAAATAATTTTTGAAATCAAACCAGTAGTTTTTGAATTTATTCATTACAAACATTCGACACACACACACACAAAAATACAAATCTTTCCTCTTTATAATATTAGTGTGGATGTAGATATCCGTGGTCTAGTTACCGTAACACAAGCTCTAACAAACCCTAAATTCTATTAAACAATCCCAAAAAAATAGAAAGTCGAAATTCGAACACAGATTTTCAACGACCAATCAAAATGCTCCATCAACTTAAACAAACTTCACTTCAATCGCCATAAAAGGCCATCCGACTCAGCTAAAGTTAGAGTGATGGTACCACAATGAAAATTGTGCAAGAAAAATGACGTAGACTCTCATATTCCTATGCTAATGCGTACTCCTGCCGAGTAAGCTGCGAGAGCTTTGAAAACACCACATTTTCCGCTGAATTTTTGATATATTGTATTTTCACTGGCGGTTTGGATAAGTCAGTTTGGAACCGGCTTAGTTGCTTTTAGCTTGGTATTAACTCTGAAGAGATTTACACCCGTATTTATAGACGTGTCTAAGTAATTACTTTGACTAAGTAATGTCTATTTGACGGCCGCTGTGACGTCGGACGGTTGCGGGTTCTATTCTCGCTAGGAAAAAGTATTTATTGTGCCTATAAATGCACAGATACAACTTGGTATTAACTCTGAAGAGGTTTACACCCGTATTTCTAGACGTGTCTAAGTATTTACTTTGACTAAGTAATGTCAATTTGGCGGCTTTTCTGATGTCGGACGGTTGCGGGTTCGATTCTCGTCGGGAACAAGTATTTATTATTGGGCATTTACTACCTAGTTTGTAGAGTCAATAATATCTAGTTTGTAGAATCAATATTTATCCTCTATGAGTTTCTAGCCTTACAGGCATACCGTTACTAGGAGGGTTTAGTAGCTAATCTACTATTACTTTAAATAGCCTTAGGTTATAGGTCACCTCCAATTGAAGGCATAATATGTATTGGACTAAAAAGCTTATTTACCCACTTGCTAGGTACCTACCATTATAGTTACCACTATAGTTTTAAGTTATTCTTTGTATAATTAGTATTAAGTATGTGTTTTTGGTGCAATAAAGTGTTTATCTATCTATCTATCATTATAACATAACCAAAATGGTACCTACTTACTAGGTACCATTATAACATTACCAAAATGGTACCTACTTACTAGGTACCATTATAACATTACCAAAGTATTACCTACTTTCTAGGTACCATTATAACATTACCGGAATGGCACCTACTTTCTAGGTACCATTATAAAAATGAAACAGCAAAAATTGCATAAACTTTTTCCATTTCTCTCTGATCGAATAACGCAATTACTCTGTAAAAGGCCTTTATTACGAGCCTTTGTAATTACATGAACTAATGATTCGAAAAGGTTAATTGGTTGAAAACAATGCTTTACGAATTATTTCTGAGTGCCATATTTCGAAGCCTGCTACGATTTGATAGGAATTTTCTTTTCCTTTCTGTTCTTTGCTTTTTTTGGTGATTTATGGGCTTTTTTACTATGTAAGTCTGTGTTTGTAATGTTAGATTTTTCTTCTGTTTTCGTGATGTTGGATTAAATTTTTTAACTTATTTTTCAATTTTAATCGCGTGGTGTGTATTACTTTTGGTTTTAAAGCTTAACGGTTCGAGACCTTTACAGGTCTCTTCTTCAGGATTTCATAATGTTTTAAAAGTTTTGTTTAGCGGTATTGATTTTTGTTTTTCATGAAACCTAGTAAAATAAAAACGCGTGTAAATTGTTTTTTTTTTGTGGTAAGTATATTTGAACTAGTTGCTTCCAAATCTCATAAAGAGTGGTTGTAAAATTGCTAGCCGCTATTTTACCTTGACTTGGCTTATACTATGATGAAGTGGCTGTTGTATGTGCAAAATGGATTTATTTAAAATCTGCTTTTTGTAAAAATGCTTTTAGGACTCGAACCGGCGACTACTGGTAATCCGAACTATCGCGATAGCCGCTACGCCACGGGTAAGCCTCCTACTAAGCCAAAATGAAGAAAGCACCTTCTCTTGTTCTTGCTCATGAAATTCTTTTAAAGCATTTTTTCTAAATTCAGTATTTCCTAAGCGCGGTATTAAGCCATTAGAACTACATAAAAACTACTTTCCACATATGGACCCTATTCCGGACAAACTCGAAGTAAATATTATGTTTATCTAGGTCGAATTCCAAAGTCATTGGCCCTTCTAAAACTAAAAGTTGCCGAAACTAAAAAGATAAAAGAACTAAACTTCAATATGAGCGTACAAGCGTACTTGAGCGTACACTTCGGAGTCCCAATAGCATAAGTTTTATACCGTCTGACAGGTTTCGACGCACTTACCCTACTCTGGGTAACTCCGAGATTAATGATGTATGCTGGTTTCCATTAGACTTAGTAATGGACGCCTCTTTAAACTAATATAGGTTGGCGCTGACAATATGAGGTCTAGAGTACACCTTCTGAGGAGTTTTGGAGTGAAATCGGTTGTTGAATATGACAGTCATGTCTAGGAGATTCTGTGGATCCGGGTAAGTTCCGATCCCGTGGGAATATAGGAATAAAAAGTAGTTCGTGTGTTTGCCAGGTCTCTAGCTAAAAAAATAAAATAAAATAATAAAATATTTATTGTCAAACTTTACATGTATCATTAGGTGTAACTCTGACTTTTAAACTAAGAAAACTTGTGTTTTAAAAGCCAGTGTCTTCCCTCCGTCGTATAGCTATCTACATATCAACTCTCAGATTCAAAGATTTAGTTAATTCATTTCAAGTTTTTGTGTGAAGAAGTAACAAACATACTTACTTACATTCTTAGGTTACACATAATCTTTCACCTGTATAATATTAATAAGATCATAGTGCTTCTTCCAGGATTATAATTACGCTGTCAGTTGGATTCATCTTTAGTAATATTCAATCAAAACTATGTTTAATTTAAAGTTTATAAATTAACTATAGCAGCTGGTGTGGTGTAATAGACTGGGAGCCAATCGTTGGCAACTCTACCTCATCGAGTACCATATAGAGACTAATATGGTGGAAAAATCACTAAAAGTTATGCCTAAAAACTTGGGTCAGTCGCGATTTATAGTCCAACTTGTCCCATTCAAGGGGTTGACCTCTTAAACGGGACAAGTTGGACTAAAAAATTTTACAAAATGAGTTCAAGTAGTTTAAACTCGAAGCCGTTTAAACGTTGCATATTAACGATCAGAAATGCAAGATAAAGCGTTCCAATTTCATGGTGCTTTTCTTGTTTCTTTCACCCAGTTTGCAATACAGATTACACTTGCAGATTATTAAGTGAGTTCTACAATCGAGCCGCGAAGGCCCTGGGAAAGCCATGAAACGCGAGTGTATGGTTTTTCGAGATTTCTCCAAATTCGTTTCGCCCTATGATTTCTTTCCTTTCTTTCTTTCTTTTCCCAGATACCGATGACGGTTTTTGTCAAAATAATATTTGAAATGCTATCTGTCGATATAAAAACGAGGAACTTCTGTAAGTAGTTGGTCAATTTATTTATCTTTCAGGCCGACACATGCCCTGTCTTTACCGTGGCACGTTATAAATCCACTAGCTTCGATGTAAAGTCTGCCTCTATGTACCTATATCTACTTTGTGTATATTTATAGAGAAACAACAAATTGACCGAGAGAGCCTGAGTTGCGCTGATACTGAACGCAGCTGTTTGTGGCCCAAGTTTAATATTTATTTCATTCCAATATATTTAATCTATGAGTTCCGATCCCATGGGATTTGTCCTTCTCTAAGATAGATAGATAGATTAACGATTTATTTGCACAACAAACAATATACAAAACAACATGACATATGTAAGACAAATACACAGAAAGCTTAAAACTAAAACGTAAGGTAAGGAATAGGTAGTAAATTAATTTCTAAACTAAAATTTACTGCAATCTTTTAAGGCGTGAAAACGTAACGCAGCGTCCTACGTGGGCGATCGAATGCGAACACGATCCGATCCGGTGCAGTGCGGAAACAAGGAACAGTCAGTCAATCGCGCCGCATCGCACTTTACGTGCATTTGGTCACGTAGGACACTTTAATAGCTATCGACTGTTCGTTGTTTCCGCACCGCACCGGATGGGATTGCTTTGCAATCGCGTTCGCATCCAATCGTTCACGTAGTACTCTGCGTAACAGTCGAACAGACAGAGCTATTTTCTTATTTATAAACTAGCAGCGTCCCGCAGTTTTCACCCGCGTAGGTCCCGATCCCGAAGGATTTTCCAAAAGTCCGTTCTTAGTAGTTACTTACATACCACGAAGAACACACTCTCCAAATTTCATGTTTCAAAGACCATCGGTTTGGGCTCTGCGTTGTTAAATAGATCAGTCAGGACTTTCAATTTTAAATATATATAGATTACTAGCAGATTCCCGCGGTTTCACCCGCGTATGGCCCGATCCCGTAGGAATATCGGGATCAAATGTACTCAGGGTGAATGTAGCTTTCTAATGGTGAAAGAATTTTTGAAATCGGTCCAGTAGTTTCGGAGATTACCCCCAATATACATACATACATGTTACCAACGTTACCTCTTTATAATATTAGTATAGAAGTATAGATATAGATTAGGGATAGTAAGGATAGTTTAATTTTTCGCTCGCTGCATACCATACCGTGCCAAGCGGATTCGCCCCTGTTCCAATACGTGGACCGGTGCAACCACCAAAGAAGATTTTGTTCCACTGCCTTGTTCTACCCGTAGATGAGCGTGGTACATCTTAGACCATATCGTGATGGTCTAAGATGTAACATCTTGATTACTCTTATCAATAAGAAGTAATCAATTACAATCAGGTAAGATAGTGATTAAACGCTTATTTGTCGTGTGTAAAAAAACTGAACTCGCCATTCTCGCCAACTCTACTAACTTAAGGTATGTTCTGGATGGAGCAGGGATGCGAGTCGAGATATAGATGAGTGCTACAGAAATGTACCCGGTCCTGACGTCCATGTCACCCAATCGTAGATAGATACCAACACAGATGTAGTTCGTAGATGGGTAGGTATATGTACTTACCTATCTACCTATCGATAGCTAGTTGCTCGTGGTAACCTATAAGTAGATACATATATACTGTTATTATTAGAAAACGGGTCTAGATCGCGTTTGTAGAAGACTAAAGATCATCCCGCGACCACGGCCGGTGTGACCTGTTACTGAAACATCGAGGTAATTTAAATTTAAATTTACCTACAAATGCCATCTTGACCCAATTATGATGTATACTTTGGTTTTTAACCGACTTTAATAAAAGGAGGAGGTTCTCAATTCGATGTGACACATATTCTTAATGAAAAAATGTCAAATACAAAGAACCAAAACGTAATAATTATAGTCTTAAATGATAATTATATGTACAGTGATTTTGAAGATGTGATCGCTGACCAAAAAAAAATATTTATTCAAAACACAAAAAAAAATACACAGAGACAAGCTTGTCTCTTTGTTTTTATTCCTTTTGTATTTTGTTATTACTATTTATCTTGTATCTACCATGTATCTACTAACAATAACTCAGATGTTGCTCAGTAGTACTTAGAAACATTCTACGAAAATTAACACCGGTATAGATGCACCACTAAAAGCTCTAATTGGAGCTTTGGGAAGTAAAACCGCTCTCCTCCTAGCTTGAAATAATTTCTCCTATCTACCAAGTAGTCTGTGTATTCTCGCCCAAAATGCATATTACGTTTCGAAGTCCGGTTAAGGCTAGGACACATCATCGCATATTCATCAGATGCGTTGTTTTGATCGACTGTACGTACAGGGTGCCTGGGAAATAAATACACACACACGTTCGAAGTAAATTTGAGTTTCGTGCTACTACTATCGTCTTTGTTTTAGTTTTCGTAGTCATTTGTTTTCATTTCGACTGTCTTTTGTTTTTGTCAGTTTGACAGTTGACTTTTTTAATTAAAATCTTATAGGGCTTGAGACCAAGCCTTCTAGAGATCGAGCAGTTTATCTGCCACCTCGCGGGAAGAACTAAAGGTTTGCTAGGCTAGTTTGAATCCTAGCCGACCGTACACCAATGTCTTTTCCTTTAAGAAAAATTTAAGAGCGCTATTAACATCGCTCCTACGGTGAAGAAAAACATCGTGAGGAAACCTACGGCTTAAAGTCACGTAAAAAGGCCCAGTTATAGGCCTAGTTGCGGAAACACACAGTAAAAGTAAAGTGACCCTATTATATGCCGAGGATACACGGCAAAGTTATGTATAATCAACCACTAGGTATACTGAAAATAATTCCACTTATTAGCCAATCTCTAGGAAAAGCTCTATCACGTCTACAAAAAGGCTACTCAATTCAATTTCAAAAGTTCTTTATTTACTAAACATGACAACTTGAGCTTAAATAACATCACCAGTGTACGTAATAATAATCCTAGCTGTTATGGTTACTGTACTACAATTCGTTTTTTAAACACTAGATATTATATAAAACTTACAAAAAGGATACTAGAATTGTTTCTGAGGAAGGTAAATTAATGCCTTTTGTGACGAGATTACAATAACCTGTTTGAACTGCTATTTTGTTTTGGAGACAGAGTATAACACAGCTAAAAATATTCACCGAGACCTCCTGTGTTTATTAGCTTTACGAAAACCTAATATTTTGGGTGGCAAAATGGTAGCAGCGGAGTTTATTTTCAGGTAAAATTTGCGAGTAGGATGATAGGTTAGGTTAGGTTTAAATTTACATTTTTAGCTTATTTATTTTGTTCCTTAATTTCATTTTGAGAGTTTAAATTTTGGGAATTTAGCATGTTGGGGAATTGAACATTTTGGGAATTCAATATTTTAATATTTCTTTTTTGTTTTGAATGATATTTTACATAGCATAAAACAAAGTCACTCTTTATATTTGTCTTTGATTTTTACACTCATTCCTACTTACCTCGCCTCTCAGAATCTAAACATTATTTCTTAAATTGTAAACCAAACTTAGGAAATACATACCTACTGCTTTTTGACAAAAATGCTTTCTAAAATTTTTGTATACCCAGCGGGACTAGATCTCTTCTGCTTTTTCAAAAGGCAGTAGTCAAAAGTTTTATCTGAACCTTTTACGGCCGAATACAGAAACGCAACTCAAAATTTGAGTGAAACAACTAAGCACCTCTCAAATTTAAAAATTCCCATACTATTTTTAAATTTCGAAGCTTCTCAATCATTTAAGTACGCCTCAAATTTTAAGTGGCGTTTCTGTATTCGGCTATTGAAGGTTAATAAACTTAGGCGTTACCCCTTGAATTTAATAACCCCAAGGGATGTAATATTAGTCTTTGTATTTCCGATATTGAATAGCAAATTATGTATATTGTGTACAACACAATTATTCAAAATACCAAACCTACTTAAATACCTACCTAGCTAGTTTATATACCCACGTTATATAATATAGATAACGTGGGTATATAAATTGGTTGAGAGATAGCTCTAAACCAAAATTAATTCAGCAATTGTTAGTCAGCCCATCAAAACTGAAATCAAATTAAGTTCCTACTTTAAATTCTAAACAAAGACGAAACTTTAGGCATCAATTCAAAGCCTAGAACAGTTGAAATCCACTCATTTTACTTTCATGATCAAATGTTCGTTTAACGAATTTTAGAGGTTTAGTAGAGATTTATGTTTGTGTGCTGCTGCTAGTAATTAAAAAAGTTTATTGTATTCATACTTGATACTGGTCGTAAAATTGATACTTTTTCCAAATTTATTTCCTATATAAAATGCTTTCAAAAACTTTAGTACCCGGCGGGACTCGAACCCGCGACTACTGATATTCCCTTCCAGCGCGATAGCCGCTACGCCACGGGTAAGCCTCCCGCCAAGTCGAAATTAAGAAAGCGTTTTCTCATGTTCTTCCGAGTAAGGCCTCGTAGTGTGTAGTGTGTGTGTCGGCGTGTGATAAACACTAAAAAAAATAACGTTTTACCTTTAGTTTTTAAGTGAAATGACAATAAAATTATTGTATTACTCAATATACTATTTTTTATTTTTAAGTGCTTAAGCCTGCACCCCTTCCTCCTGTGCTTTTCCTTTAAAATATTTGTATTACTTAGTTTAGCTGTTTCCCGCGGTTTTACCTTCATAAGTCCCGATACCCGGGATTTTTCCCGATCCCGATAAGCGATAAGACCGCCCATTGTGCCACTTAGATTTAAGTTGTTTATGTTTTTTTTTTATTGTATTTTTTTACCCGAGATTTTTCTAAAAATCCTGTCTTAGGTATTCAGCTACACATCACAAAGAACACACTCTTCAGTGGCTTAAAATGTGCATCTCGATAGTTCAGTTAGTCAATCAGTCAGGACTTCGATTTTTCATATTACTAGCTGCGATCTGCAGATCTGCGATGCGATATTACTATCAGTCGCGATCTTGCGAGAATATAGTATTTGAGTTACTCCTGGTCTCCAGCTATCTGCGTACCAAGTCTCATCGCAATCGGTTTAGCAGTTTCAGCGAGAACCGGTAGCAATATAAATCAATACTTAAAACGACATTGAGCTGTTTTCAGACTTAAGTTACAAACTTTATTAAATCTACAAAAACAATTACTTCTCTAGGGACGAAAGTTCAGTATTTCAGCCTAACTTCATTAAATATTAAACTCAACATAGATACCTACTTTTAAAATCTTTAATAACAAAAAATGTCCTAAAGTTATATTTTATGAGCAGAAAATGTCACGGAAAGCAACTTTCGGGACACGAATTACATTTGCATGGTATTGTTAATATAATTAAGAACTTGTCCGTAGGAAATACACGATATAAATTAAACAAAAATGTGCTTTGTCCCTTTTATAATAAAGTCCCTTTTATTAAAATGAGGATTTAGAAATTTTGATAACAAAGGACTGCTTAGGAGGACCTAATTTAACGGTTTGGTGAATTTTCGTTTGTCTACTCTGAGATGTCGGTGACAAGGATTCAATTTGGGAAAAAGGTAAGATAAATAAAATACAATCAGTGGAGGTTTTACTAATTAACAGTTTAGTAAAATCATAATAAAACCGTCCAGTATAAAATAAATAAATAAATTCTGTCAACAACACACGGCGCCATCTAGCCCCGTGGTAAGCGACTAAGCGTGTGTTACGGTGACTAGACAACGGATATACTACATATTTTTTTTTGTAAATACATACATATTATACATAGAGGGACACCCAGACCAGACACAAATATTTATTTTTAAGTATAAATACTTGCACCTGGCGGGAATCGAACCCGCAACCTTTTGCATTGCAGCCGTCCTTGCGCACGACGCGCCACTAAGGTCGTCAGTATCACGGAGCTATGGAGCCCCGGACCTGGAAGATAGATAGATAGATAGATTAATCATTTATTGTAACACCAACATAAATATACAATTTAAAGAAAAACTTCAACAACAATCGGCGGCCTTATCGCTAGAAGGCGTGCGTGGAGCCGAAACCAACACGTATAAGCCCTTTTCAATAACAATTTTACTCGCAAACTATGAAGTGGACACCAAGCCGGCGATTATCCTTGTCTGCACTATAAAATGCAGCCAAGGACAACCACCGGATTGGATAGAACTATTGAGAAATCTACGGATAAAAACAACATGGACTGTATAGTGGATTGGCTACTGGAGGAACTATCGTGATTATTTCTACATTTTGGATATATTTACACCAAAATCTAGAAAACATGTCACCTATTTAAACAAAAATATTCAAAAACGTTGCATCAGAAAATAAAAAACAATTTTCGATGAACCCGACACAGTGATTTTGAGTTTAGGCCCAGAGCAGATTATATTCCGATATCTGTGGGTCTTACTAACTGTATCCCCTCGGTATCATCCACGTAAGTACCGATCCCACGGGAGTATCGGTATAAAAAGTAGCTAATGTGTTAATCCAGATCTCTAGCTATTTACATACTAAGTTTCATCGCAATTGGTTAAGTAGTTTTTGGGTGATTGAAATAGAAACATCCAAATAAATAAATAAAAAAACACATTTTTAATATTAGTGGAAAGTACCCCATACATTTTTGTTTTTCTCAAATAAACTACCATAAATTCACACTTGCCCCAACTAACACACACAAAGGTTAGGTACTAAGCCCGTACATTCACGTAAACGTATACGACAGCTTCACCACATAACAGTATTATCCTACAAGGGACGAACACAAATTCTGACTCTGCCCTGTTTATAATATTCCATGTAATAGATAAAGCCCGAAGTACGATCTGGTGGCAACTTACGCGTTTATAGGGCAAAACCAGATTTGACCAGTTAAAAATGTATTCATCGTGTAGTTCAAAGACAAAGACTTCTTATTGGTTCAACGCCTATCCAAATTTTAGACAAAAATGACTGTTTTGGCAAAAATGTGGAAAGACTTCGACACCCTTCGACATATTTGTCTGAAAACTGCACCAACATTTCGGAAATAATGTCACCTTCAATCCATAGACAAAAAAAAACAACATCATTCCGTCATGAAAAAAATCAACAATTTTCGATGAGCCCGACATGGATTTGGAATTTAGCGGCTATATAACCCATACGCAGCGTACTACGTGGGCGATCTGGTTGCGAACGAGAAGCGGTGCTGTGCGGCGCGGAAACAAGAAACAGTCGGTAGCTATTGAAGTGGCCTACGTGACCAAACGCACGTTAGATGCGCTGCGGCGCGGCACGAATTGAAGCAAACGCGATCAGTTGACTTGATATTTTCAAGGAGGGCGCAGGGCGGTATTGGTGTAGGACGATTAGCGTGCACGTAGGACAGAGTCGCCGCGTCACATTGAATTCGAATCGGATCGCGTTCGCGTTGAGTCGCTTACGTAGGACGTAGCCTTAAGTAGAACGTAGCCTACCGGTTAGCCGCTCCGGGCTTTAGCCGTAACATACATATGCATACAGGCTGTTTAATATTAATATAACATTTTGGCTTGGATAAATCTTTCTCTTAGATAGTCGAGGAGGGAATTTCCAAGTGCCTTGTGGCGATTCTGTGAAAATAATGTTACTAATAAAGATTTAACCTTTTAAAAATACGAAAAATATTTTAATTTCCGTTTTTACATGGATCATATTTTTTTTAATTAATTTTTTTTCACTACACGTTATTTATACGCGGTTTTCACGATGCCGATATGAAATTAAACTCATTTTTACCCGACTACTTTTGGTCCCGATATTCCGACGGGATCGGGACTTACGCGGGTTAAACCGCGGGACGCAGCTAGTTTTTAATAATATAATTTTTACACATATTAGCCAAGCGAGCATTTGGCCACTATCTCACTTGGTGGTAAGTTATGAAGAAGAAAACTCTCCACGTTTCCTTCGGGGGCTAAAAATCACGCACCTAACGTAGACTAGATCTGAAATAGGGGTTCCTGAATAATGTAACACAACTGGTGCTAATGACTCCACGAGGGTCTTGTTTGAATATGTAACAGTAATATTTCATTGCGAAGCGAAGCTTTGATGCGAAGAAGCTGAATCGATCTTCGAGAAGGCTCTGGGCTTTTGAACTTGGTTCTGAGATGCTACTTTGGTGCCAGTTGTACGTTATGTTGGGAATTGGTTGGCTATTACTTCATATATTTTAGGTATAGTGATCTAGAGAGAATTGGCTATCTTTGGAGGATGCCTTCACCTACAGAGGGGTTCTTGCAGATCAAACAATAGAATAATAAAAACAACATAGATTTAAAATTAATATTATATAAATATTAAAAAAGAATCTTAATAAATATAAACTAAAAAAAAATACTAACTAATACTAAATATAAACTAAGTCTAACTAACTTATGTAAATTTATACTTGCTGGAAGAAATAAATGGCTTTTTTATTTTATTTTATTTTATTTTATGAGTAGGTATCAAAAGTCAATGACCCTATTCAGACTTTCAAAATCTCTGTACGTCATAATTGACAATAAGTGACCGATAATTTGTGTGGCAAAAAATCATTTTCTCGGGCTCCTCCGTGCTTCAGAAGGCAGCGTTAAGCAGCTGATCCCGGTTGTCATCTCTGATAGCAGTCGTTAGGTTAAGTTAGAAACCTAAGGGCGACCTGAAAACAGTAACACCAGGTGAACCACACACACGAAAAGAGAAGAAGAAATTAAAATACCTATTTCTCTTATTTTTTAAAATATTTTGTGGATAGGTTTATACGTCTGGACTATCACGGGCGTATCACAGGGCTATGGAGCCCCGGACTTTTGGAAGGCGTGCGTGGAACCGAAGGTTTATTATTATTAAGGCAAGTACCTACCTACCTATGCTATATCATCGCGTTTCATGTAAAAAAAAATATATCCAAGAAAAAGAACATAAATATCCCCGTACCGATATTCTAAACTAAAACGAAACGAATAAAAACACTAAGTTACCACAAGAAAAGGCAAAGATAATAATAGATTCAAATCAACGCAAACTTTTCCCAGACAATTCAGTTTGAAGGTAAAATGACTAGGTATACAGTATATCCCTAAACTTTGTCTATTGATATAAGATTTATTGAGTTTTCGCGTACCGCTTTTCTTTCACAATCAAATGTATTAAGAGACATTTTTTTCTAGCTAAACTCCGTTTATAGAAAAACTTTTAGGGTTTTTCGGAGCCAAGTTCGGCTTTTGTGTCACCTAGATAATAATGTTTGGTAAAATATTTATTTTTGTTGTTTTCAAGGTCTCTACGTTTGGAAAGGATTCAAAGGGGTTTCTGATATTGAACTATAGATCATTGGCAGACCAGCTAGGCTAGCATGAGAGCACGAGAAACATTATGTCGAGTCGATACAACGGTTTTCCTCTTTTTCTTAAACGACGAGAAAAAGAGAGGGAAACTTTATGTCGACACGTATTCTACAACCTACATGTCTTAACTATGCCTCAGCCTTGTTTACCCTTCAAGGGTTTGTTTACCTAACTAAAAAAAAAAAGATATTCAAATGATCGTTTTGAATCGTCAGTAATCTAGTGTGTCTACGGAACACGACCTTTTTTTCACTAGGAAATCAAGGGATTTTTCGCAGTGACCATATAAATGAAGTAATTCTCCTGCTATTCGTGCAATGGCAATTCTATTATCCATTTTTTGTTAGAGTTAACTAATTAGTCTGTGTGGTCACTACAGAATTAAAATTTTAAATTTCTCCTCCATAATAAACTCTAAAAAAAACCTACAAAGCGTAGTTCAAACAAAAAGAGTAGATAATTCAAAAGACCAATAAACCTGCCGTAAAAATAATCTTGTTTAACAATAAGCCCTTCGTTTGTGGAATAAAAAGGTGTTTTATATTTGATTGTAACGGCGAACGGCATTGGCACGGATTCATTCATTCAGTGTATGTATTTTTTAATCCTAGTTATCTGTAAGATAATTGTAAGGTTACTTTTTGGAACTCCGTAACTACTACGTTAAAAAAAAATATTTAGTTTTTAGTCCCGAGACCTGTAAGGGGGACCTGTGTTCAGGTGTCGGAACTAAAACTATTTTTTTTTCTTTAACGTAGTATTAATTATATTTATTTTATTGGCCATGAATTGGTTAGTTTAGCAATTATGTACTCGTTGAAACATCCTGCACCTACATAAGTTTCAGATTGATATTCTAGCCAATTATTATTTATATTTTCTAGCTAAATCTACTATTATCAATGTAAAAGTTTGTTTACATACGTAAACGAGTATGTTTCTTACTCTTTAACGTAATAACTACTGCACCGATTGCGATGAAACCTGCTATGCAGTATCGAGATAAAATATTACCTATGTGTTAATCCAGATCCCAACTATTCTCATATGTTTTATCGCAATATCTTCAGTAATTTTTAGAGTGAAAGAGCATCAGACATCAATTTTTAATTACTTACACACCAACTTTCACACATTTAACTTATGATATCAGTAGGATATTTACCATAGGGAATCATAATTGACCGAGCGAGCGAAAGGTATCTGCTTCAAGTCTGGCAAAATTTTAAGATATCGTTCCGTGCCGGTGCCGTTTAAGTCTTATGTTAAAGCGTTCAATGGAAGGCGTAAATCCAAAAGGCTATTATAGAGTTTTTATCGCAAGAACTCAGTTTTACTTAATAATCGTTATGAATAAGTTAAGTTAATCATTTCGTGTTAAATCTGATTGGAGGCACGCGATGTTTTTTAAATGAGAATTAGGCTAAATTGTGTACACCTGGAAAATGTAAGAAATTATTGCTTTAAGTCTGGCAGTATTTGCTTCTAGTTAGTCAGTGTGTTTCTATGTATGTTGGTTTTCCTCTACAGATCGTATTAATAAAATATTTTGATTGAAACCTTGTATACAGACTCTTTTTGAAAATATCGTTTTTTTGCAATGGTGTTTTTGGTCATCGGTGGATTGAAAGAGAAATATCTCCCACACAAGGGGCTATTCTATATCTCATCTTTATAAAATCCTCTTTAAAGGCTATTTTTGTAATTTGAGGCATATGTAGCAATAAAATCTGTACTAGCAAGGTCTACTGTTCTACTTGAATATTAAGGGAGAGTAACATTACCAGCGGCTCGATTCTTGGAAATAATTACATACCAGTTCGATGAAAGAGACAGTGCAGACCGATGACAGAGACAGTGCAGACACAACACATTTGCAAAGAAAACTCAAAACATTTTATTTGTATGGTAGTTGAGAGTGTATTTTGAATTTTCTTTGCAATTGTGTTGTGTCTGCGTTGCGTCTGCACTGTCTCTGTCATCATTCTGCTCTGTCTCTGTCATCGAACTGGTATGTACTTATTAACGAGAATCGAGCCGCAGATAGATATGTCTTAACATTAAATACTTATTTTTCAAGCCGTCTCGTGGCAACCGAGACGACATAATCTTATCTGTACGAGCGGTAAAATGCGTTTATCGAGATGTAGCGAATTCGGTAGAGAAAAAGAGACGACAAAATGTTTGGTCTATCGCTCGTTTTTGTTTCCGCCTCGATCGTCTTTGTTTTTGTTTGCGCCTCGATCGTCTTTTGTTTCTGTTTTCGTTTGGAGCATTTTGATATACTATGTACAAGCTGCGTCCCGCGGGTTCACCCGCGTAAGTCCCGATCCTGTAAGAAAATCGGGATCAAAAGTATCATTTGTTACTCCTGGATAATGTAGCTTTCTATTGGTGAAAGAATTATTGAAATCAGTCCAGTAGTTTCGGAGATCACCCTCAATATACACACTTACCTCTTTATTAATTATTAGTTTCGTTTATTATTAGTTTGTTTCACAGAACGTCACGAAGTATGCTTTAACACTAGACGCCTCCATGTGGAGGTGCTAGACAAGTACTAGAGGTTATGGTATTACCTCTAGTACCTCTACGGTTATGGTTTTACCTCTAGTCTACTTGTACATAGCAATATATTCCATGTCCCTTTTAATAAATAAATAAAGCCTTTATGTGTACTACCTTTAACAAACATTTTTTTTTCTTACAATATTTTATGTACAGGTTGTATTTCGTTTTTTTAATGAAAGACTACGATTTGACACATCTTTCTAAAGAAAAATTTTTAATGTCAAATACAAGTAACCAAAACGTCAGATTATAGTCTGAAATTTAAAAAGTTATACGATATAAATATTATTTTACTTGGTTTCTTATTGCATTATTTCCTTTCTCTGTAGGTATCTACCCTATGTTTTGTTAAGGGCCCTATTCTGAAAAACTGAAAATCCATGTCGGGCGCATCGAAAATTGTTGATTATTTCATGACGGAATGTTGTAGAACTTTTTTTTGTGTACAGATTGTAGGCGACATTGTTTCCGATATTTTAGTGCAGTTTCCATACAAATATGTCGAAACGTATTGAAGCCCATCGACATTTTAGCCAAATCAGACATTTTTTGTCTAAAATTTGGATAGGATTTGCACCAATAGGGAGGTTCTTGTCTTAAAACTAAACCAAAATGTAGGAAACAATGTCACCTACAATCTGTGCACAAAAAAAAGTTCTACGACATTCCGTCATGAAATAATCAACAATTTTCGATGAGCCCGACAGGGATTTTCAGTTTCAAGGTCGTTGGCGTATATACTCCTCTTAACGCCAATGACCTCATTTACGTAGTCGGGGAAAGGATCTATTGTTAAATATTATGTATTTTGTCACCGAAATAACTTCGAAATAATTCTTAAATAGCCTATAATAACAGCTGTGTAAGTATGTATATGTTTGTTACTCCTTCACGCAAAGGCTACTGAATCGACTGCTTTGAGATTTGGTATGGATATAGCTGGAAATCTGGACAATTCCCGCGGGATAAGTAGGTACGTTCACCTACCTAACTATGGAAACAAAAACTAACATCTTCTGAACCGTTTTCGAGCAAAATCTAACGACATTGAAGCAATTCTGTGAAGATTATATAGGTACCTACCCTATATTTCAGAAACTTAGATCAAAAACAAACAAAGAACTGTCAATTCTAAAGTAAGTAGTAAATAAAGAGCTTTCAAATAAATGTATGAGATTTTTGTTTACATTTTTGTAACCAAGAAATAAAAGTACCTACATTTTTAGTCTACGGTGCTGAAAAGGGTATAGTTAAGTATAGAAAAGGTGCCTTGAAACTTACAATGTAGATTTCTTAGTTACAAATATACACAAAAAAGTAACCAACCCTCCCATTCCACATTGTTTTGACCTTCCAGCAAATCCACCCTTTAATCAGGGACGAGAAATAAAAAAACACATTACAATTAATTTAAATTTCAACTACCTCCCCATTCATTTTACTCCTTCAATAAATCACTTAGAAAATACAGCTTCCTCTCCATTTGATAATATATACGAAACTCGGGAAAAACCACGTGATGTAATGTCTCATTATAAATCAAAAGGCCCATTTTAACGTTCAGGCTAACGCAGGAGGAAGAAACATATATTTTTCTATTCAATTTCATGCAAATTCAAAGTACTAAGCTCTCAAGATACGTTCAAGTAGAGGAACGAACTAAAAGTCGAATTGGCAGAGATCGTAAAGTAACTCTGTGAGTCCAGTTTTGGTTATGGCTGAGAATATCCGGATTTTTTTTAGTTGAAATCCTACTCGTATTTTAAAGCTGAAAGTTTGTGAGTATGTACGTGTGTGTGTGTTTGTTACTTAATCATGTAAAAACCGCTGAATCGATTACTTCGGTATGTAGATAGCTGGAGACCTGAAATAACACATAGGCTACTTTTTATCCCGATATTCCCACGTGATCGGGACTTACGCGGGTAAAACGGCGGGGCGCAGCTAGTTAGATAATATTGTTATTTTGTCGTACATACCTGACGTAAAGCTAACTTCACCCACGTATGCGTGACGAAACTTTATATGCATAGGTATAGGTAGAAACCTGGTTTAACACATAAACTACTTTTAATCCAGATATTTTCGCGGGATCGGGGTTACGCGGGTGAAACCGTGGAGCGCTGCTAACTAAATAATATTAATAGGATTAATAATATTTACAATAGCAAGATTCTCAAAAAAGAACCGTTTCAAAATGGCTTCAAAGTATACCTAATTTAACAGAAATTATGAACGCGCTTTCATAATTCATGAAGGAGTGTTTCGGTGAACACACGCCCAATATGTAGATTAAAGGAGAGATCAAAACAGAGCCTTAAGGTATCCTTCGTATTAATAATTTAAGATTATTTGCATAACATTTCTTTTTGTTGTATTGTTCAAGGCATTTTTGCTATAGAAATACTTATTATACAAGGAGAAAATTCAATGTATCGTCAAAAAAAAAAACTCGTAGACAGGATTCGAACCTGTGCCTCTCGCTTGCCGGGCGAGTGCGCTGCCACTGCGCACTTGCCCGCATTTATTTGCATAAATAATTTAGATTGTTTTTTCCAGAGCGAAGTAAGGTACAGGCACAGTATAAATAAATGGATAGCAGGCTTTTATACTTTGGTTTTGAGTCTTTGCACAGGCAATTATAAAACCATTTTGAACCAGTTCGTAATTTAAAAAGCCACCATGAGTGCCTTTTTCAGAGTAAAAAAAGACTGTTAAAATTTTAAAATCCTATAATAATGAAAAGTTCTGATGAATATTTAGAGGAATAATTATTGAAGGTAATCTTTTGAACTATTAACTGATTTTGATGAAACTGAATAATGAATAAAATAACGGTTTGGTGGCCATATCATCATACTTTGCGATAAAAATTGTGACTGAAACGGGCCTCTACGTGTTGGCTTCGGCCCCACGCACGCCTTACAAAGATCCGGGGCTCCATAACCCCGTGAAACGGAAACGTTACAAATAATAATAAAATAAATCTTAATAAACAATAAATTTTGAATAAAACACGATTTTTTATTTTGGCTGTTGAGGATTGGGGTCAATTATGGATTTTCTCATCTTTATCCATTAAATGTTTTGTTCTGACTGACTGACTGATCAATGCACAGGCCGCATAAACCGCTGATAGAAGAGAGCTGCATTGTAGAGAGCGTGTTCTACACGACTTTTATCAAAATTCTTTCTTATCATCCGATAAGAACTTTTCCACTAGGTAAGCTTAGGTAAGATAGATTTTGTAGGCATCCGATGTGTAAGAATTTTTGAAAATTCCTTCAGTAACGCAGCGTCCTACGTAGACGATTGGATGCGAACGCGATTGCGATCCGATCCGATCCGGTGCGGTGCGGTGTGACGCGGCGACTCTGTCCTACGTGCGCGCGTATCGTCCTCCCAAAATATGGTGTCGGCGGCGCGGCGTCGGCCTAGTTCGGACGTAAATGTCAAGTCGACAGATCGCGTTCGCATCAATTCGTGCCGCGCCGCAACGCAACTTACGCACGTAGGCCACTTCAATGGCTATTGACTGTTTGTTTTTTCCGCACCGCATCGGATCGGATCGCGTTCGCATCCAATCGTCCACGTAGTACGCTGCGTAATAGGTACAGCATTATTCTCAAAAAAGTTTCAAAATTAAATTAAACTTCGCAGTATTTTAATTTCATGGAAAACACTGTGAATTAAATAAAATCACAGAACAAGTACACTCGTATCCATCAAGAGTTAATGGGCTCTGAACCAAAGGAACCATCAAAAAGTTTCTAACAACGAAAATTACTTTTAAAGCTGCTTTTTTTAGAGATTAAAGGACGTAGGTACGTAATTTACTGTTGTTGAGGACAAATTTCATTAAGGCACGTATAATAGAAAACAAAAATAACTGTCATTTTAAGCCATGCCTTCACTCAACAACATTTGACTTTGACGCGCAACAAGATCGGCAACGTTGCTGTGCAGGCAGCGCGCAACATAGCGAATTGTTCAAATTTTAGTTTTTGATAAAATGTTTTTAAAAGGATGTACCTAAAGTATTTTATATTCAATTAAATACTTATAAACACGATTTCATAGTAAGTCAGGGAGGCTAAAATGCTATTAAATACTTCAATAAATAGTATATTGCAAATGGGGGGGGGGCGGATCGTCTTACATAAAATTTTAACTCCTATCATCGGAGGTCCGAAAATGTTTCACATACCATTTATAATCATAATGATCATTATTCATAAAAAATTTAAAAACTAAATATTAAAATATATAATAATTGAAATTCATAATATCACTATTCATACACTTCATTTTACTAATATTTGTTTTAATATATTTGTTTATCATAATGCTCGAAACTCATAATCATTCCAATAAATAACTTTGATATTCATACATGTGTTTTATTCTAATATTCATTTTTATAAATTTCTTAATCATAAGTGTTTTATGCATAATTATTGAAAATCATAATATCTTTATTCATACATTTGTTTCACCTACTATTGTCATCTTACTTGAATTTTGAAATAAAATATACGGAGCACACCGACTCGGATAGGTTAGGTTAATGTAAGAACATGATTACGCGCAGCGCTTTGGCGAGCGAGCGTAGCGAGCGTGCCGCGGCAGCGGTCGCCAAAGCGCCTAATTACTATAAATAAAAACTATTACTGTCATCTTCATCATGTTATAAATAAAAACTATTACTGTCATAAAACTACTATTGTCATCTTACTTGAATTTTGAAATTAAATATACGGAGCACACCGACTCGGATAGGTTAGGCTAATGTAAGAACATGATTACGCGCAGCGCTTTGGCGAGCAAGCGTAGCGAGCGTGCCGCGGCAGCGGTCGCCAAAGCGCCTAATTACTATAAATAAAAAAAACCTGATATATCTTAATCATAAGTGTTTTTATTACAACATTATTAACAAAAGAGTAATTTCTAAGAAGAAATATAATAATAGAATAGAAAATATAATTACATTATGAGTTAACTCCGTTTCAAAAAGAAGATCGCCAGAACACAAGTCAAAAACCATTTATAATTTCACAAAGAGTTTGATTGGGGTAGTTCATAAAAAGTTTTGTTAAAGTTGCCGTTATTAATACAAAAATTATGATAAATGTCTGTTATAAAGTAAGCTATTCTGAACAACGATATTATGAGTTGAAATATGTTCTTAGTAACAATAATTATGAACTAAAGCAATATGATCATTAAATGTTATGAAGAAAAAAATTATGATTTTAAACTGTTCTTGGTAGTAACAGTATTAATAAAAAAATTATGATCATTAACTATTATGAGCTCCGATGGTAGTAATAAAAATGTCTGAATAAAAAAAGTATGATAAATAAAATTATGAAGAGTGATTATTATGAACACAAATCGGTAGTAAGACAAAGAATATGACTTAAAATTTTATGTGAGCCAATATGGACCCTGCAAATGGGTTGTCTAAGAAACTTCAGTCCAGACTTTTTTTTTAACATTTAGGTCTGGTTTCTTTCAGAACAAATTCCATACCAATCGAAATTATGAAGCCCATATAATATTATGCAAACGTTAGGTTGACTATGCAAAAAATCAGTCCTGAATCCCGGTTGTAAAATGTAAAAAATTAAAAAAACATATTCTGAACTAAATATTTTAGACAACCCATTTGCAATATATTTATTGACATATTTAATTGAATATAAAATACTTTTCAGCCACTAACCAGCTCGGTAAAAGTCGTTCTATGGAGGAATCCTGTACTATATGTGCAACAGTTTCAACTATTCGATTCAACGATTCGATAAGGTCGCCCATTTGTACAACGTTTTTACTTTTATGCTTTCCGTTTGTCTTCCATTATACTAATTTGTAAGTATTGTTGTGCATAGCATTATTCTATCTATCTATCTAGTACCTATTTACTACTTTGTGGAAACACACCCTTATTCCGATTTTCCAACGGGATATGACCTTACGCGAGTGTCAACGCAGCTGGTAAAAAATAACACAAGATTTAATAAGACAACATTTGACAAGAAGTTCCCGAAAGCTCAACGAACCTTTGCTTCCAAAAAACAGAGCATATTAAACACGTGATTTGAAATGCAAAAATGCTTGGCTTCGTAAGTTTAAAATAGATGCCGTCATGAATTTATTCTTCCGGGGTTTAGGGGTGAGATTAAAAATACTTGAGATTTGTATTGTTATTATTGGCTTAGCTTCGAGCGTAAATACTTTGGAAACAAGTTGGCTTTGAACTCTGTCTGACTCTGGAATTGTTGGGATGTTATGAATTTTTATATTGTTTTAAGATAAGCACTGAAGTTTGAAGTTTCTGTTACTGCTGTACATAACAGATTCGGAGTCGCAACCAAATACCTATTTCTAACTTTAAAATTTTATTATTTGAGTGTATTGCTAGCCGGAGGTAGCACAAAACCGCGACCAATGGACGGAGATGGGGGCGATTTTTGCCAAGCAGTGGGATAGTACAGGTTAATTAAAAAAAAAAAGTGTTTTCATTTCATGAGTGTGTATGTTTGACCAACCATTCTTTTACCAGATGTAAGTATATTATGCATTCGTAATTGGCGATTCTAGTGGTCTTCACTTTTTCACATGTTTTCACATGTGAGTGAGGGTTGCAAGATGACAGAGAAAAAGGGTACGAATCCTCCCTTGTATGTTGTAGCCTGTGGGTGATAAAGTTGAGCCTAAAGTCACTTTTAAGAAGTGTCTTGCTTCGCTGGCATCACCGAAAATCGTACCTCTGGGTAAGTCGTACGACTCTTGGTCGAACTTCTGGGAGTGCCTACAATAAGAAGAAGAGAAAAAAAATAACTACTAATAGCTTAATTCAACCGACAAGACCAACACGAACTACTACAGACTTGGTTGTAAAATCGTTTAGAGCAAGTTTATCTTCTAAGCTACATCCGGATATGAGAGAACGTCGATCAAATAACAGCTGTCGAACAAGAACAAGTTTCTAGGAATCATGCACCTACTTTAGAAGTTGTGCGGGTTGAGATTGCAATAAAATTCGCTGCGCCTCTCGACTTTATTCGATCAAATTCCAATGTTAGGAAAATATCAGAGTATGAAGAAAATTACATTGTTGTAGGTATACTGTGAAATATCGACTATTATTGAGTTTTTAAAATTAATAAAAAACACTCAATTGCCAGAATCACACGAACTTTGTACTTTGTATAAAATAAGTTTTTAATTTCTTTAATTTCGACAATTTTTCTTTTGAAAATTGGCGTAATCCCCACTGGTTGGGGCCTTTTAGTGGGGAATATGCCAAAAAAAACCAATCAAACAGCACTGTTTTCCTCATCGTATTTGATTTTCATTTGTCTACTCCAGTTCGGGTTGTAAACGATGTCCTTCGACCATGTTTCGACGCCGAGCTTCGATACCGTCACGCCTTTTCTGTGTCCATGGTGTTGCTCTGATTGAGAAATTACGGTGCGTTTACACGACATTATTTTACTTGCTTCGTCTGGATAATACATTAGAGGACATGCTGGTTGGTGGCGAATTTGAATTTCAAGTAACTGTGAAGTTTGGTTTGGAATTTTAATGGCAATCTTTTTGACGGAGGATGGGAATTCGACACCTTGACTCTAGGGGAGACTTGCAAACCTTGTCTTCACACCGCGTGGTGGCGGGTAAACTGCGGCCGGCCGTAAATATATTGCCACAACTATTTGCAATAGTTTAGTTTATTACTCGTTTACATCTCATTTACATCTCATTTGTTTTATATTATTCCCAATAAAAAGTAATTTACGCTGTAAAAATTAACGAAATGTATTTCCGTTTTATTTCATTTCGAATGAATATTTTGGAAAACCTTGTGGTGTAAAAATAAAATATTAATCCGAATAATACCGATATTAAAAGGTAGAAAACTAAATATTTCATAATTCTATTTTGGTATTATGTTTGTATGGAAATGGTAACAGTACCCACCCTCTTAAATAAATAAATTAATAAAATTATGATAATGATGAAACGGCATACCCAGTGATTAAAGTGTATAAAATATACACATTATTACATATTACGTAGGTGTAAATGAGTAAAACCCCTTGTGGGCATAAAAAGTACCTAACATGCTAATTAGTGCAAAGTAGGTAGGTAGGCGCTCTAGGATGTTTATGTTGGATTCAGCAGCGGTACCCCACAGTTGAACCCCATACGTCTAGACTGGCTTGAGAATAACTTGTATATGGCGAGTTTATTTGTTATATTAATATTTTAAATAGGTAGCATAATTATTAATTTGTTATTTATAATTATAATTAAAAAGAATATTTTGATTAATTTCATCGCCTTTCAACGAAAGATAAATGATTTAAAAGGTTAATAATAAAAATATCTTTGTTATTCCTTACGAAGCAAAGATGAAGGTCAGAGGCTAAGAAAAATGTCCTCCGCAGTTTGATTTATGATGGCACTCGACACACAAGATATTACGCTAAGTATACCTATAGAGTATACTTACTTACTTTACATTTAGTAGTGTCCTACCGAAAGTTCGGTTTCGGTTTCGGTTTCGGCTGAATTTCGGCCAAAAATCAAGTTTCGGTTTCGGCCGAAAAGTTTCGGAAAATTGGTCGAAACTTTTGCCCAAACCGAAACCGATTTCGGAAGTTGTCGTGCACGCTAGCCTAACTTCACGTTTCGCGTGTTTCGGTTTAACTTCGTTAAAAAATAATATTAAGTAGTATTTGTTTATATTAGGTACCTAAATTAAATAAATGATTAAGTACAAAAAATTTAATATACTGTGTTTTGTGTTTATTAATTAATGCAGAATAATGGGTAATAGACACTAAATTCCAGTATTAGAAGGAATTTTATACTTGACCACCTGAGTTTCGGTTTCGGTTTTGGCCGAAACTGAAGCCACGGCCAAATATTCGGTTTTGGTTTCGGCCGGAAAACCAGTATCAGTCGGACTCTAGTATTTAGTGTATAAGCTGTGCAACTCTTACACTTTTTATAGAAAAGTTGGGACTTATAACGCAAGCTCGGTTTTATAACGCGTCGATGCACAGTTAATGAATTATGTCACTGGCACTAGCATAAAAGCATTATGCCGCATGCAAAGAGCTGTAGGAGAGTGGTGATGTTTCCAGGGAAAAGTTTTATTTATAAAAAAGCTCTTTTGTTCCAAAATTCAATCAATTTGCCGGCCTCTGTGGCGCGTCGGGTGAAGGCCCGATTATGCTTAAAAATAAATATTTGTTTCTGGTCTGCGAGTTTTTATATATCATAATATGTATGTATGTATTTAATAAAAAGGTTAATATGTAGTATATCCGTAGTCTAGTACCCATATGAGAAGCCTAGTGCTTAGTTTGGGGCTAGATTGATCTGTGTGTAACGTCGTGCAATATTTATTTATTTATAATGCTCCAAATGTGACTTGAACCCAGGGGCCTGATTATGTAACTATGTTGCTAACAGATCGATATCTGTTATATTGAACCAATTGAAACTGTTGATTACATGTCATTTTACACATCATTCAGTCGCTAACAAACGGTCAGTGCAAGTAAAACTAACTATCAAATTCTACTTATTCTACTAATATTATAAACGCGAAAGTTTGTATGTATGTATGTGACTTTGTTATTCTTTCACGCAAAAAAAATGTATATATTTGAAGCCTAAAAATCAACAATTTCAATTGTTTCAAACGAGCTTTATTAACAACAGGGTTACGGAATCAGGGGTCTCTATTGGAGTGCGCTAAATTTTTCCTGAATTGTGTACCAAAATAAAATCTTCGAAGTTTCACAAAATTTACCTGTCTATTTGTGTGTAGAAACCGTGCATCGACCCTAACCTAAGTTTTCTTCCATTTATCGAGAAATAATACGTTCCGATTGTTGTCCGTGAAGTAAACAATGTAATTTGTCGAAGAAGTTCCGGTCACGTCTCGTCTAGCTTATAGGATGTCCGTCTTTCTTGTAAGCTGCCAAATTGTTTGTTCTGCGGAATAATGCGGAACTATTACGTGTCCAAGTAAACTTCCTAACAGAGACATCGTAATAAAAGGAAAGTGGCGCCGCTGATAGGTACGAAGATAAGTTTGTAAGAATCCCGTATTGGGAGAAAATTATGTGTCATAGCAATGGTCAAGTTTTTGGTAAACTATTTGGAGGAAAACTCCAATGACATTGCCTATAAGTTGGAATATTATTTTTGTGCTATGATTATTTCTCTATATTTTCTTAGATTGAGTTTCTAGTTTTTATAATAAGAATGCATTGTCATCAGAACGGAAGAAGTACCTATGCATAATTTCAAAGTCTTTAGAGGACAGTCTACCTACTCTTTTCTCCAACAAACTTTTCAAACGTAGTCGACTGTTTCCTCCCTATATCATAATTATTAATAATTTATCTAAATTTTATTTCTATTCTAATTAGAAAATGAAGAAAATCAAAACGTAGGGGCATGGTCATGGCAGATATAGGAAAATAATCATATCCAGGGAGGAAACAGTCGTATGGAAACGTTTATATGGAGAAAGAATGTCCTCTTAATACAGAAATGCTCAATAAAAGCATTCTATTACAAAATAAATGAATAAACGTTCGAAAGACCCCATTTTTTCAACCATTGTGTCCTGGATGGCAGAGATAAGGAACAAAGCTGGGGAGTACAAAGCTTTCAATAGCTCCACTTGCGCTGGTTATTTCACTCTTGCCTCCTTATGCTTGACACCTGTTTAATATGCCTTATGTACTTGCGAACTAAATGGGTTATTTATTTACTAAAGCCCATACTTATAAACGATGATTAACAGATAATTAAGTTATGTAATGTTTGTTTCTGTCTGTCAACTTTGAAAGTTTATGTCGCAGTAGAAGATAAATGATGCATAGTTTATGCAGCTGTTAATCATCGTTTTATTAAGTAAGGGGGTAAGTATTTTTAGAACAGAAAGGAAACCTAGTTGACCTTATCTAACCCGGTTCGATGTAGCAACCTTGCATAAAAGTTATTTATTGACTGTTGAAATAGTTTTAAAGGAAAAATGCCTAGGTACTTACATCTACAAATAAAATCGACATGAAACAAAACCATATAATTTCACCTACAAATAGTGCTACCGACTAATCTGTTATGTAATCTGAAGTCGGACAGCCAAATTACAATCTGGATCTACCCAGTAAAACTGCCCGACTTCAAATTAAGCAAATGTTTAAAAAGACAATCTTGAAATCTGCCCTACATATCCTAACAAACGTTTTTCGAGATATTCCAAAAAAGGTTCCTACCTAAAAAAGGTTCATGATTAACAATAACCATATAAATTGTAAACATGACTAAAATAGGTTTTTCTCCATTTCAAAACAACCTTCTTAACAAAACAGGGCAATTTAAATCATCATTTTCTTTGAAATAAAACAATCTACACTAATATTATAAAGAGCAAAGATTTGTATTTTTGTGTGTCGTATGTTTGTTATGAATAGACTCAAAACTACTGGATCTATTTCAAAAAAATCACCAAAAGAAAGCTACATTATTGAGGAGTAACATAGACTAGGTACTTTTGATCCCGATATTCCCACGGGATCGGGATTTACGTGGGGTAGTCGTTTATAAGTAAGAGGGGTAGCAACAGACGAAGTTTTCAAAATAACAGAAAAGGTATTTTCTGTATTGTTGATTAACAACAACCATATAAATTGTAAGCATGACCAAAATAACCTTTTCTCAATTTCAAAACAACAAAAACACCTTCTCCACAAAACAGGGCAATTTAAATCATCATTTTCTTTGGAATAAAACAATTAAAAGATAAAATAACAAGCTCACGACGCTCGCAACCGTTTAATGAACGATCTCACAAAGGCTACTGTGGTTTTTTCAATGCGACTCTTTGTAGCCTGAGGGTTTGCAAACAAACTAACGGTGCCATTGTTCTGTTATTAGCCTGATAGTGATCGGTTTGTGTGTAGGATTCGAGTCGTATTGCTTTACAAGCTTCCCTGCTTTAGATGCTGCTGGTAAAAGCTGTTATTACCCCCTTACTTATAAACAGCCGCGTAAGATGTATTGTTTGTCTTTTACTGTGACATGAAGTTTCAAAGTTAACTTAATGTTATGATTTATGTTATTGTAAACACGTGAAACTGGCTTATTTTTGCTGTATATTGCTGGCAGACAAGCCATAACTAGATTTATCTTCTGATTTCGCTATGTTGTATTGAAATTAAAGAAACTTTCGGTTTTAGAATTGTTTTAACGCTCAACGTTTCGAGACTATTATTACAGGTCCCTTCTTTAGACGTCGTCTTTAAAAGTTACAGATATCGGAATTTTTCCTTTAAAATATTTCTAGCCAACTAGTTATCAAAAGCTCATAACTATAACTAACGAACAAACTAGGCTTACCTGTTTGAATGGAGCCTTAATAACTACACAAACAAAGAGTAATTAAATCAATGTTGACCTATTAAGCGAGGTCCAACAATCTCTAAGGGTAAGGCATGCCATAGACGGGTCACGCGGAAAATTCTTTCGTGTTTTCCTTATTAAAGCCTGTAGAGATATAAAACATACTTACTGAGAATAACACCTTAGAAATTACATCAAAACATTTTTCATATACCTACGACTTTTACATCTGGGTCTTCGTGTTATGAATTAGTTTTCTGCTATCATAATCATGATATTTTTCTGAGGAAAAAAAACTTTCACAAAGCTTAGGTATTATAACAATCCTGTAATATTTTTTTAAGCTAACGTGATTTGTACACGTAATTACATTTTAGCGACCAAGACATTTTAGAATACACTGTTGAAACGTCGAGGTATGAAAATTAAAAGTAAAAATAATGCGAAGACCCGTTTTTTTTTACATTTATTTACATGGATGGGATGGCGTTTGATCTCACCTCACCTGATGGGAAGCGTATATGAGGTCAATGACGTAACGTGCTTGCCTAGAAGAAACCTATTGAAGATAAGTGTATTTTATTTTATTTTATATGTTTGGTTTGTTTAATTTTGATAGGTTTAATTGTATCATTTAATTGTGTTTTCTTTCAATAATAAATATTGAAGATAGGTTTCTTCTAGGCAAGCACGCTCTCGTTCTCTCTAGACTTGAAGATATATTTTTTTAATTGATATTGTATAGTTTTTGCTAACAATTGTGCAGAAACTGATATAAGATTTGAAAGTTGACAGACAGAAACAAACTTTGTATAATTTAGTTAATTTAGTCTCTCTTATTCAATATTTATAAGTAAAAGTGTTTTACCTCTATCCAAGATTTGATTGCACGAGGGTGATATCAATTCATGAGAAAGTAATTTTTATTTATTCCTTCTTATACTTCTACAAACCATACAAACTGATTGGTTTTTAACGACTGTGAATTATTAGGGTTCAGCGAAGGTAATTAAGCACATAGGGGTTGTTCTAGATGTCTAGGCGAACAAATTTTGTCCTACGAACTCAAATAACAGATGCCTCTTGGGGTGTTTAAACGTTCATCTGACATTTACAAAAAAAAACAACTGTCTAGTTAGCACGGTTTATTATGAGATACAGCCTGGTGACAGACGAATAGACGGACAGACATCGGAGTCTCAGTATAGGGTCCCGTTTCTACCCTTTGGCTACGGAACCCTAAAAAAGGACATTGGCAGGGATTCGAAACCACGACCTTTAGAATGAAAGTTGAAGTATCTTCCAAAAGACCAACACAGCTCTGATAAATTACCTAATCAACCTCCAACCACCCGACGCTCATAAAGATCTGAAAAAATTAATTGTCTCCAAAAGGTTAGCTATTAGGACTTGGTCCAAACTCTTCGTATAATGTTATTACAATATTATGCAGTAACCTCTAAGGTAAGGTCTATAACAAGACCACTCGGAGTGCCTTACCTTTATTGGTATTGAAATGAGCTTGAGCCGCCGAGACGCTTTATTTATGTTACTCATCTCGCTATAGCTGAGCACGATTGTTGTTTTTAATGTTGTGACATTACAGCTGATTTTATCGTCCGGCCACCGGATTCGGTTACCGGAATGACATATAGCCGGCCCTGTCCTACATCTGCTGATATTGAATGGTCGTACGGGTTAAGCAACGCTTTACTTTGATGGGTGACCGATAATTAGTGTGGCAAAAAATCTTCTTTTTGAGCTACTCCAGCTGCTCAATACCAGGTGAGCCACACCACAATACGAAAAGAAAAAGAAGAAGCTGATTTTAGCGTCCGGCCACCAGATTGAAGAGAAGAATACACATAGCCTACCGGGCGCGTAAGGAGCTCACCTTACGCGGCTTAGGAATCACCGACGCCAGTAGAAAATTTAAAGTCGTTTCTCCCGGATTTAGTAAAAGAAGATGCGTGGTTCGAATCCCGCTCAGTGTTGGTCATGTTTTTGTAGATGTATTTTTTCTTATAAAATATTTATACACTTAAATAATTCATTCGAATTCATTCATTAAAAAAAAACAGTTTTAATTTACATTGAATTTTAAAATAAAACGCTTTGCAAACGGATGCATAATACCCGACAACCGGACACAAATATCGAGGATAAAATCCCACTTAAAGTAAATTGGTTTTATCGCAAGCCAGATGGTGAGATGTAAACTGCGGTTATGATAATTTAATATAAATGTGTGTGTATGTGTATTAAACAAGTGTGCTGTGGAAAATGAAACAGTTTTGCTTTATTAAACTTTATGACATGTACCTACTTTGTTTTTTAATTGTAGACTGTGATTTGACACATTTTCAAGAAGAATACAAAAACAAAATGACAAATCGTAGTCTGCAATTTAAAAAAAAACGAAGTACCTATAGGTGTATCTTTGGTATGTATCTATACCTACCACCCTACCCTACTACTACCCTACCCTTTATAAAATTTAAAGTCCTGACTGATCTATGTATGTATCAACGCAGAGCTCAAACCGCTGTTCCTAGAGAGATAAAGAGAGTGTTCTTGTGGTGTGTAGCATCCACTAAGAAAGGGTTTTCGGAAAATTAACAAACAGAAGAAGACGAATCATATCTTAATCTCATGTGGGCGTGGTTTTAGGAGGCAAATATCAGAAGGAGAAGGAGAACACCTACATATTCTCCTATTCATAGATCGGTTAGATAACGCTTTATTGTAGCAAAATAAAATAAAACTACAAAATAATTAAAAACATACATAATATTAAATTACAATTAAACTTAAAACTACAAATTCATAGATTGTTTTTCGAAAACCATTAATATTTAGGTTTATCATTCTAGACGATAAAATAATCGTACCTATATACCAGTGTTTGAAAGTCACTGGGTTTTTTACTGACCCCTTATAGATCAGCCTTATCTAAGCAAAAAGATAAAATAAAAATCTATCTATCCAAACGGGTAAAGCCGAGAGGGTGCAGCTAGTAATAAAGGACATAATGTTTGGATTGCGTGACCACTTCACTTCGATTATCGAGTGATATCTATTGGTGTAGATTAACGTTCAAGATGGAGGCAGACTAAAGCATTTAGAATCGACCGATATTCAGCCCTTATACATATTTTTAAGACATTAGTGGCCCGTCAATGCAATGCAGAAGGTTTGATTTCCGTCGGGTGCAAGTATTTATGGGTAAAAATAAAGTGTTTTTATTCGTTGTCTAGTCACCAGAAAATAAGCTTAGCAGCTTACTATGAGGCTAGATGGCGCTGTGTTTAATCACAGATATTATTTATTTATAAAGACTTTAAATAACATTAATTTACACTAAATTAAATTAAGTCTCAGTCTAACCCTGAGGAAGGTCTGTAAGGATCACGAAACGTAGGGCATTGAAAAAATCTACACTAATATTATAAAGAGAAAATATTTCTATTTTTGTGTGTTGTATGTTTGTAATGAATACTTGAAATCAAAAACTACTGGACCGATTTCTAACATTCTTTCACAATAAGAAAGCCAAATAGACCCTGATTAACATAGGCTACTATTGATCCCGATATTCCCACAGGATCGGGACTTACGCGTTTGTATTAGGTTGGGTAAAATAAAGTGATAGTCATGGTAAATGATTAGCAAATCGGCCGACTATTCAGTTTGCTATCTGTATTTACCCTCACGGATACATTAATGTATTTTTTATTTCTCCCCATACCTATTAAATACCTTTTCACAGACAGTATTGTTGTATACTTGTATTTATTAAATTACAAAAAAATCTAGGTAGTCAATAATTTCATTGTACTCGTACAATTTTGATCGATCGTTCAGATTTTCTTGCGTGAATTTTATAACGGATTAGCTGTGTCCCGTGGTTTCACTTGCATAAATCCAGATCCCGTACGAATATTTAAAAATCTTTTCTTATCGAATGCCTGCCTACATCGCAAATAGAACACACTCTCCAAATTTCATCACTCTACCATCAGCGGTTGGATGTGCGTTGATCAGTCAGTCAGTCTGTCTATCAGCGATGTCTGGTTCCGCCTTTATGGAGACAGCAAAGCGAGCCGAGCTACTGGCGTATTAATAGCTGTCTAACTAGCTATGCACAGCGTAAGTGAACTATGGAAGAAATAAAACTCAAGTCGTTTTATTTCGTATTAACATCGCGAAAACCGAAGAAAAATCTATGAAGCATAGGGGCATAGGGGCAGCTTTATACATCTCAATATTCTATTTTTATTTGAAGTGCATAAGCCTGTACTGGACGTTCATGGCAATATTTATTGCAGGAAAATACATCTACAATTGTATGTATGTTTGCACTGACAAACATACATACAAACAGACATACCTAAATACACATACAGACATACTGTCAAACATACATATTATATCACGCTCAAAACCATAACCCTCCTTATGCCATAGTCGGGTAAAAACACAACGCATAGCGGACGCAGGACGGGAATCAAACCAACGCATCTTTACTCAATCCGGGAGTAACATCTTAACCAATACAAACACAAACAAACATGCCTAAGTTGTAGTAGATGATCAAATACAGATGCAAATATTCAGGAGGGTTACTGCGGTTCGTTTCGATACGACATCGATACGATAATACGATGATTCTACTGTCACATTCTGATAGTAGGGTGACAGTAGAACCATCGTATTATCGTATCGTTGTCGTATCGAAACGAACCGAAGTAACCCTCTAGGGTGTGGGTCACCGACGCGGGTGGTCTACCTGTTTAAGATGTAAGTCCTGAATCCCGTCCTGCGTCCGCCATGCGTTGTGTTTTTGTACCTTTTATTCCTAAATATTTCTTTAGACATCACATTCTCATTTCAACAGAAAAAGTAGCAAATAAAAAACGTATCCTCATAGTACAAACATAACGTACCCTAAAAAAACTACTAAACTCACCTATCGAATTTCACATATCCTTTGAATTTCTCATGCAGCATACACTCTCTGGATAATTGGGAGCATCCAGCAAAAATTTTATTATCAACATCATATCAGTCAGCGAAACAAATAAGAAAGAAAGAAAGAAATGCAATAAAACCTTTTCCCCTGAACTTCGAGCAAGGGTTTGTTTTAGCATAACATAGCAATAAAATTATGCCCCGCTATGTTTCTTGGTTTTACCGCAATTCTACGTGAAATTAAATTGTTCAGATGTTTCTAACTGGCTTTTTTGTGGTTATTTTGAAGAGATGATAATGCTATGGGCACGTTAGGTAACAGTTGCGGGGAGAAAAAGTTATAGTCCTTATATACTCACCTCTTCTTTTAGACATCCGCACTTACACACAAACACATACACACAATACACCATGGTCAGAAGTAAGACCGTCCGCGCCGCGGCGTAGGCAGGTACTCAGAATACATTTGTAATAATTTTACTGAACAAATATTTAAAATCAGAATTGTATTTAGGTCTCCCGCGATTCAGGATTCTCCTTGTGCGGGGACCAAAGCTAAGGTAAACTTTCTTTTTATTTATACTAAACGCATCGGGTGACCGCGACGTGCGTCTCTCTCGATATCTCTTTTTCTCTGTCTTACCTTGTATGAAACTGAGAGAGATCATATTCTAAAAAACTCAAATATCACTTCACTAGTCACTTTCATCTTCACTCACACTCCGATACCGATTCAAAACAACCCCTATAGTTCTAGCTTTGGTGCTTGAATGCACTGCGATTAAACGCCTGCGTTTTTCCGTAGGTCTGAAATCGCAAAAAAATGCAACACATAGCTTTCTATACAAGCCCACGCATTAGCGTTTTTTTTAAATGGCTGATTTTGCTTGTTGATATGAGGTGCCTCGTTTTCAGCTATTCGGAAACCGCTTGCGTTTAATCGCAGTGCGTTCTAAGCCTTAGTTGAACTTTTCGTAGCGCGTATTCTATTCTATGGAATTTAAAATCTCACCGCGGAATCTACCGCGAGATGTCCATGAGTTATGAATGAGTTACACAGAATCGACAAGCAGGGTCTTAACGGTGTTCTCAATAGCAAACCATAAAAACAGTTTACAGTCGTTTTAAACAATTCTACTTAAAACTATTATATTATGTACCTACTGGAAACAAATAACAATTTTAAGACCGCGCTGTAAAGCTTCAATGCTTTAAACCGTATATCTACTTATATACGTATATATACTTGTACTATCAGACCGTCACGTAAACCGCAGTGCATTGTCTCTTTTAAGGCTTTGTAGAGACACGACAGTTCTTTCCCAAAAATTTAAAAACGATGAGCAAACATTTAGTTTTACAACTAGGAAGAAAATAGTATTTGTATACAACGGGGCAATGTAGCCAGTATTTCTGGGTACTTTTCCTCCCACTAAGAGTTTAGTTAGTTTTATTTTAATCAGTTTTAGCTTTAATTTAGTTTTTAATATTCATTATGTTTTATAATAGTTGATTGGACTAATAAAGGTTTTACAACTTGGTTATTTATAGAAAAACTAGAATTTGGCGAACCGAAAGAATCTGTGATTTAATCTTTATTATTTTGTTATCGACAATGTAAATTATTTACGCTGTATAGTTTACTATTAGTGTTTCTAAAATGCGATTTACTGACACTATTCTACAAGTTTGTTATCTATACTAATAAGCTAACGTTGGTAACAGTTTTGTTTGTAGGTATGTAGATATGTATGTATTTTATGGGTAATCTCTGAAACTACTGAACAGACTTCGAAAATTATTTTACTAATAGAAAGCTACATTATCGAGGAGTAACATAGGTTACTTTTGGTCCCGATATTCCCACTGGATCGGGACTAACGCTAGTAAAACGTGGGACTCTGCTTTATTAAATACAATAAGAAATTGGATCGGTCGATTTAAAGTCTTCTTTCTAAAATGTTTCTAAAAGGAACCACCGATTTCAACTTAATAGTGCCACGATAAATAAAGCTGGGGACCTAGACTGCAATAAATTACCCGATAACCTTAGGTTATTGCATGAGCTGTATCTTGGAAAATCAGATTTGCGTTTGGTTTACGGCGTGCACTTCATTATTGATTGGTGATTCAAAGGAGTGGTTCTGTAAAGTCTGGATGACATTTGGTATCGGAATCTATTCTATACATATAGAATTCAAAATGCTGACTGACTTACTGACTGATATTAGCAATGTATAGACTGAAACGAGTTCCTGGAGTAATAACATTTTGGACGGTTTGTTTTTTTTAGCATAGCCTTAGTATTTCCCAATGCGACAAAAACACACCATCCATACGGCCAACATTTAAAAGGACATCCTGGTAGACTATCCTTTTAAATGTTGGCCGTATCAAGTTATTATACTGGCGAATTGTAAGCGAATTCAAAGCGACAAAGCGATCACGCAGCGAGTTCGCCGCGTTCACACCATTTTGTTTTGTACACTTGTGTTCAATCAGCAGCCCGTCTTTAGACACAGCTTACCAAGTAGTTGTACGCCTCGGCGTTCTTATCGTAATCAGACTTACTACCATGATAGAAACTATCACAGTACGCCCCCTTGTAATTTTTAGTAAACAAACAATTAGATCGGGTTTCAAGAACTTTTTCCAACCTTTTTTTCCTTGCCTCCAGCTATTTTAATCGTCAAATCCTCGTTAAATGTTCGCATAAAGAAACATGTTTCGTTAATTCCTATTCTAAAGTATTGTAGGGCACGATCTTGAAATCCTTTTAAGTCGGCAACAAAGGTACCGTTTTTAAGGGTTCTTAAACTAAAAGGGAGTCCATTGCCACGTATAATGGGAGAGAGTGTGAAATTCGTTTCTTTAGGAGAATAGGTTCGGATATTTGGAAGGTATAAACAGATTATAATGGAATAATGGTTGTGTTATTGTAAGGTTTGACCTTTGTTTGTTGACCTACGGAATAATAATTATTAGGATTAAAATGTGATTTTATTGTGTATTTTCGTAATTATAAATATAAATATATAAAATATATTTATAAATATAAAAGTTGGCTACCCCAACTTTTATTCAGAGGGTCGAGTTTGAAACCCAGCCCACGCGCACTGATATATTTTTTTAAAGAAAAAGTTAAGTGCGCTAATAACATCTCTCTTATTAGCTAAGGAAAACATCGTGAGGAAACCGACATTCCTAGGACTCATCACGGTCCAAAGGCATAGGATATTCGCCAATCCGGAGTAGGCCCCCGTGGCGTTTTACTGCCTAACCCCTCTAAGAGGAGGACCTTGTCCTGCAGTGGGACAAATTATCGGGCTCACATTTTTTTTAATAGATAATGATACGTTTAAAATGAGATAAACATGACTATATACATTGGAATATTATTCCAAAATAAAATCCTCCGTACAACTTAAACCCACGACCTCCCCTTGGTGTTAGAACCCCTCACTAAGCTAACCGTAATCGCCAAGCGAGCTTAAGCGACAATCTACACTAATATTATAAAGAGGAAAGACTTGTATTTTTGTGTGTGTGATTTGTATTTTTGTGTGTGTATGTTTGTGATGCATAAACTCAAAACTGCTGTGCCGATTTCAAAAATTCTTACTTACTTTTAATCGTGATATTCTTACGGGATCGGGACATACACGGGACGCAGCTAGTGTTGAATATAAGGCACATATTATACTTTTCGAGTTAGGCTCGTAATGGCGCATAATCGTCAAAATTTCTAATTATCGCCACACAGTTTAGTTAGAAAAAGGCGATTCTACGGTCACATTTCTTCGCCCCAAACCTCTTATTTAGAAAACTCGGTTAAAATCTTAGCAACTTCAAAGAAAATTCGATAAGATTACCAAGTATCTTACGTCAGCCGGGATAGTCTTGTCACTTTGTCCCCGGGGTGTTGTATTATTCCTATTATGGACGACCCTTTATGCCCATGGGCACATCAACAATGATAAGGGTTGCTTCATGGATGGGCCATGTTTGCGAGACTACTTGTGTGGGTTTTGATGGAGATAACTTGATTAGGCAAGAGGCTTTTTGTATCTATGGTAGGTAGACGCTTTGGGCCTAGTATTTGTTGGGGGAAAATGTAGCTTTTAGATGTAAGCGTTTGGAGTCTGAAAGCTCTTTGAAATGTTTAATTTAAAACGCTGTAATTGGGCGATAATTCGATTCTCGCCGGGTGCAAGTATTTGTGCTTTAAAATAAATATTTGTTTCTGGTCTGGGTGTCTCTCTATGTATAATATGTGTGTAGGGGGAATCCGCAATAAAACGGACGGGATTTGAAACGGACACTGTCGAAAATATTTTATATGTTTTGGGTGTCGGCACCATTGATGACCATAGACCTGTGGGTTTGTGACCATACCCTTGTCTATGGTCATCAATGGTGCCGACCCTTTATGCCCATGGGCACATCAACAATGATAAGGGTTGATTCATTGATAGGCCATGTTTGCGAGACTACTTGTGTGGGTTTTGATGGAGATAACTTGATTAGGCAAGAGGCTTTTTGTATCTATGGTAGGTAGACGATTAGTAGTAGTTGTCAGCGCCTAGTATTTGTCAGCGTCTGCTGTCTAAAAGCTCTATGCAAAGTTTAATTTAAAGTAGATACCTACCTATATTATTGCAGATGCTGTAATTACGAAAAGTTTATAAATTTCTTAGAGGCTAGTGGTGGAGTCTATGTATACTTCTAAAACCGTTATTGTCCCCGTAATTTATACTGACGCAGTTGCTCTTTAGCGCTGCAGGACACAACTAATCCATCTTTATGTTATAAATGCGAAAGTAGCTCTATCTGTTTGTTACGCTTTCACGCCTAAACCGCTGAACAGATTTTCATGAATTTTGATATTACCTTGGAGAAGGATATAGGCTAGTTTGGATCTAGTGCACACGCACTAGGTAAAATGCTTCACAAATTCTCTCTGCCAATGCTGTAATTACAGCAAGTTTATTTTTTCTTAGAGGCTAACAGTGCTAATACCGAGGTTTAGATATACTTCTACCATCGTTACTACACCCCGTAATTTATGCTGAGACAGTACCTACTCTTTAGCGCTGCAGCACACGTTGTGCGAATGCCCGACTGCAATAAAACAAGGTTGCAGGTTCGATTTTCGCCAGGCGCAAGTAGGTATTTATGCTTAAAAAAATAATATTTGTTTCTGGTCTGGATGTTTTTCTATGTGTAATATGTACCTATTTATTTACAAAAGAAAAATAGAGTTAGGTATGTATTAAATCCGATGTTTTGTTACCGTAACACAAGCTAAGTAGCTTACCTCGGAGCTAAACGACGATGTGTGTTGTTCACATAATTTATTTATTTATCAAACTTTATTTTGACGCAATGTTTTAGGTTACTTTTGATCTCGATATTTCCGCGGGATCGTGACTTACAGGGGTATAACTGCGGGGCGGAGCTAGTCACAAATAAATTGTATCACGGCCAAAATCGAACCTTCAACCATCTAAGTCTACCCGCGCGCTACAGAGGCCGTCAAATATCCGAGATATCCGAACAAAATAACGGTCCCATTCCGTTGTTCCAGTCAACAGGCCGCCTTATACTTGTGACGTCATACCCCCGGGCGTATCCCAAGAACATCAAACCTTATTTTGACGTAATGTTAAACTGCGTCCCTTTGTTTCAAATTCCCTTTAAGGAGATTTCAGACAACAGATTTTAAGTTGACTGATAGTAGGTAATAATTATAGGAAGATCGATAAATAAACATAAAATGATCTACATCATAACATTATATATCTAGTTTCTACATTTATTGGTGTGTTCAGTATTAAACTGGAAGCCGATAGCTGGCAACCCTATCTCAAAAAGTACCCAAATTAGGACTAATATGGTGGAAAGTAAAGGAAGTAAAAGTTATGCTTAAAAAACTCGGTCAGCCGCGATTCATCATGGGCCCGTCTTTAGTGAGCTCATTTTAATGGTTCCATTCGAGAGGTCAACCCTATGTCATCGAGTACCAAATTGAGGCTAATATGATGGAAAATAGACTTAAAGTATGCTTTAAAAAGTCGATCAGCCTTGAGTCGGACGAAAAAAAGAAAGAACTATGTCGTTGCATCGGTATAAGTTAAAGAATATGAAGATTGGCGTGGTTCAGTCATGTCATGCGGGTTCAGTCATGTCATGCGGGTTCAGTCTTCATTCACGCAGTCGTCTTTCACGCTTCATGTCATTCTCATATCACAAAGAGGTACAGAACTTGGAAGTAAATAATCACAGGGAGACGAAAAAGAGGTGAAGGGCCTATGTTGTAGGAGGATATGCGAGAAATTGAGGTGCGAGACTGAGTATCTTCATATTGGAGTGAAGAAGAAGGAAGACAGCCTTACCCCAAGTAGTTGAAAATAAATGTATATAGAAGAAAAAAAGTAGATAGATTAATACTTTTCCAGTCTAGCCCAGATAGAGGAAATGCTACAAATACATTGAATTAAATTTTGAAATAATCTTTAATTGAATTAGACACAACATACAAATAAAAAAACAATAAATAAGGTAAAAAAACAAAAGACACTTAAGATTTTGAAATCGCAATTTTTTTATATTTTTTTTAAGTAGGTACTTGCACCAAATATTGTGAACGAACTATCGAACGATCAAAAAGTTTGTAATCTGCGTCGCTCTGACACAAATAATACGAGCAAGGGAAATATCTCAGAGAATTTTTATATACCTACATTAATTTTCAGAGACAAAAAAAATTGGAAACAAAAGATACGCGTTTCTAAGAACTCTGCCCGAAGCCTTGCAATTTAAACATTTATAGCATACTTATACTTAAGAATATATTTCACAAACAGAGATTCAAATCTTCTTCTCATTTGATGCCCTTTTCTCGTAATAAAATTATCCAAATTAGCATTTTTACATAATTTGAAGTAAATCAATTCATCAATTTCATCAATTTTATTTGGAGGAGACGATTTTTGAGGCAATAATGTTTCGATTGCTGTGTATCTATATTTGAGTGTAGGTATTATTTGCTATAAAGCAGTTTACAAAATAAAGCAATATAAAGCAGTTTAGTTGCTATAAAGCAGTCGTGCGGGAAGAAATCAGGGTTTGCTAGTCTTCCCCAAATTCACTATTTGCCTTTTGCGACACCAACGGGAAGATATGGTGCAACCCTATAATATTCTACGACTATATACCTAGTCGACTTATACACTTTGGAGGAAGTGTTTAAGACATTAGCAGAACCTTGGGCGGAGCGAGGCATCGTCATCGGTGACAAGAGACTAACTAATCTCAGGTTTGCCGACGACATCGTCTTGTTCGCCTCATCAGCATCCGAACTCCAAAAAATGCTCGACGATCTGAACAAAGCGAGCCTCGAGGTTGGACTTGCGATGAATCGGTCGAAGACTCAGCTCATGACCAACAGCACGAAACGTAGGGTCGAGGTAGATGGGCAAGTGATACAATACGTCAATGAGTATACCTACTTGGGCCAGATAGTGTCTTTCGAAAACAGGCAGGATCGAGAAATCGATCGCCGTATCGAAAATGCCTGGAAAGCCTACTGGTCCATGAAGGAGTTTATGAAGGGCGACCTTCCGATGTCACTCAAACGGAAGCTCGTCGACATGTGTATCTTGCCCATCCTAACCTACGGTGCTCAGACCTGGTCTCTGACCGAAATTCAAAAGTCCAAACTCAATGCCAAAGAGCTATGGAGCGCAGCATACTCGGTGTGAAGCGGATCGATCACGTAAGGAACACCATTATGCGCTCAAAGACCGGGATAGCTGATGTAGGTACAAAAACTGCCAATATTAAGTGGGATTGGGCGGGTCACGTCAGTCGTATGCATCCCGACCGATGGGCTAGGATCGTCACGCAATGGGTGCCAGAAGACGGACGTCGAAATCGAGGCAGACCCCGAAAACGGTGGCGTGACGATCTTGATGCATTTGACGGAGATTGGCTAAACCTGGCCCAGGACCGGACTGCTTGGAAGGATGTTAGGGAGACCTTTGCCCAGCAGTGGGACAATATAGGTTAATAAAAAAATATATACCTAGTGAACTCTGGTATCTGTGAATAGATTATGAACACATACAGAAATAAAGAAAATGACTTACTTGTGACTTCTTACTGCGCCGTGGTGTTATGAACTTATGAACGAGCCCATACATATAGCAGTTGGCGCCTCTGCGCTATACAATTGTCCATCTGCCATACGGAATATATGTGACCAATAAGTTGCACCGGACAAGTCATGCGGCCGGTCACATAAGTACCGGACAAGGCATGCGGCTGGTCACATAAGTACCGGACAAGTCATGCCGCCGGTCACATAAGTACCGGACAATACATAACTTGTAACACACAAGAGGCAAGCATGCATAGTGTAATAGTATGCATGCTTGCCTCTTTTTTGAAAACTTGCTTCTTTCTGTCCTGGATAACTAGAATGGCTTAGGCTAGCACGCTGGCTTAACATCGTGTAAACAGCCCGCAATACGTCAAGAAACGTAACAGTATATATTCGTTCCAACATCTGGTGTTCACACGTGACGCACACACCTAATTACCGACGTGTTTATTCCGCCTCGTTTGTCATCCTAATCCCACGGTAAGAACACCTGCGTTCGAAGCAAACCCGCTCTGGATTTAGACGTAGATTTTGAAGCGTTTTACAGTTGTCAGATGTTAATTTACCTGTCGAATTGATGGAAAAACTGTGGTTAGGTGGTACAGTCGGCATCAAAAGTCGATGACCACATTCAGATTTTCAAGATTGATTTTCAAAAATATGCTTCATAATTTTATTATGGGGTGTCAAAACAGGACAAACATTCTGGTGTAAACATTATTTCTTAGTGTTAATCCACACTTAGGAATACTGCTTTTGAAAAAATGCTTTCAAAAACTTTAGTACCCGGCGGGATTCGAACCCGCGACTATTGGTAATCCGAACCAACGCGTTAAACCGCTTCGCCACGGGTAGCCCTCCAGCCGGGTCGAATTTAAGAAAGCACCTCTTCGTGTGTTCTTGCGAGTAAGGCCTCGTAGTGACATCTACCGGCGAACTTTGCAGATCGACTCGGCTTGTAACTTCCACATTACATGGAAATGATTACAATATAAGATGACACATTCCAAACATGTAAACATTATTTCTTAGTGTTAATCCACACTTAGGAATACTGCTTTTGAAAAAATGCTTTCAAAAACTTTAGTACCCGGCGGGATTCGAACCCGCGACTATTGGTAATCCGAACCAACGCGTTAAACCGCTTCGCCACGGGTAGCCCTCCAGCCGGGTCGAATTTAAGAAAGCACCTCTTCGTGTGTTCTTGCGAGTAAGGCCTCATAGTGACATCTACCGGCGAACTTTGCAGATCGACTCGGCTTGTAACTTCCCATATTACATGGAAATGATTACAATATAAGATGACACATTCCAAACATGTAAACATTATTTCTTAGTGTTAATCCACACTTAGGAATACTGCTTTTGAAAAAATGCTTTCAAAAACTTTAGTACCCGGCGGGATTCGGGTACTAAAGTTTTTGAAAGCATTTTTTCAAAAGCAAACATTCTGGTAATAAAAAAGAAGATTTTAAATGTTACATTTTCATATTTAGAACTGCCCGTTAAATAAAAAAAACCTAGAACCCTATACTACTACTACCCTACCTTACTACTACTCTCTAAAAAATGTCCCTCTCCTGGTTCTTAGCTACCTCCCCACCAATTTTCAGCCAAATCGGTTCAGCCGTTCTTGAGTTAAAAGTAGTGTAACTAACACGACTTTTTTTTAGATATTTAGAAAACCCGCATAAGTCCCGATCCCGTAGCAAATTTTAAAAATCCTTTACACTATTCAAATTTCTGAGTTTGAAACTTTTTTAAGAATAATACTGTAGGTACTGTAGCAATTTTCAAAAATCCTTTCTTATCGGAAGCCTACATTATATGAAGAATACGCTCTCCAAAATGCAGCTCTCTACTGACTGCGGTTTAGGCTGTGCGTTAATCAGTAAGTCAGTCAGGACAAACATTTTATAGATATAGATTAAGAAAATGTCAATGTGGTCATCGACTTTTGATGCAGACAGTACATAATTACTTATACTAATCAAATGCCCGTGATTTTAAACGTATCATGAAATTCTATAAAGCCTGCAGTCAAAGCGAGATCGGTCCATGACAAAATTTATGTATAAAGTTTGATACGACCCCTTTCGGTTTAGTGACGTCAGGTGCGCAACAAAAAGTCCCGGATTAGGTATACCTACCTATCCTGGGATTACTGTGTTCCAGAAATTATTGTGGGTACGACAAAAAATAAGGGTGCGCCAAGTTGGAAACTCTTTCGTCCATATTAAAAAAGGAGAAAGTGGTCTAGTCGCTGATTGGGTGATTTCAAAACCAGAGTCAGTTCTAGTTCAACTGTAGTTTTGTTTTCTTTGATCACTGTTAGCCAGATTTCTTTCATAGCAGTGCCTGCGACTTCGTCGGCCGTCGTAAAAATATAAGATAGCCTATAAGCCTGTCTCAATAAATGGACTATCCAACACTGAAAGAATTTTCAAATTGGACCAGCGTTTCCTGTGATTTACCGGTAGGTGACCGGTAATGGGAGAATCATAAAGACTCCCAAAAGAGGAATACTCGTACCATTTTTAGTTACATTTAGTTACAACAAATCAACTTAATCGGATTGGTGTAAGTGGTCGCTTGATGTTGATCTAGCTAATAATGTTAGCTATTATACTGTAAGTGCTTAGATATTTCGGGATTGCGTGTGTATATTATTTAATGACTTAATTAGACTAAATTTCGTGGGTGTATGTGAAGCCGTGATTTATTTTCGAGAATTACCTAAGGTTTATTTTGTGTCTTACCCACTTATACTTATACTGTGTGTTTCCCCAACTAGCCCTATAACTGGGCCTCTTTTGCATGACTTTATACTGTAGGTTTCCTTACGATGTTTTCCTTCACCGTAAGAGCTATGTTAATAGCGCACTTAAATTGTTCTTAAAGAAAAAGACATTGATGCGCGGTCGGCCAGGATTCGAAACCACGGCCTTTGGAATGAAAGTCGCGGTATCTGCCACCAGACCAACACCGCTCTTTTGTGTCTTACCCACTCAACATTTTATAGTTGTTACACCGGCCTACGTATCGGAATAAGTCGACATTTTTGCAACTGAACAGCTCGAGAGTCCCTCGTACAAAAGTCAATACAGCCAATAGGCGATAAGGCCGCCCATTGTACCACACTAGTTTTAAAGTTTTTGTCTACGTAATATTTGTTTAATTTCAGTTTTTGGTACAATAAAGCATTTATTCTTTCATTTAATTTATGCGTAGAATTGTTATTCGTTGCTTATTTCAGTTTGGTCAAATTGAGCCTCAGCCCGACGATTGAGGGCAACAAGAAACGTTGGATTTAATTGGTTTTTCAAGTTCCATATAATAATTATATTTTCTTTTGTTGCAGGTATGAAATAAAAAGGTGAAACAGCGCAACGTTTTAAGTGGTACATTTTAGTGGAAGCATCTCTATCCTTATCAATTTTAGGAGAGATAATTTATTAAGAGACTAGCTGACCCGGCAAACGTTGTTTTGCCTTATAAATTATAGATAATTAAATTTTTCCTGAATTTTCTTTGCTATAAACCTCACGGAGCCCGAGACCTTTCCAACGAATGTAAAACCGTGGAAATCGGTTCGTGCGTTCTGGAGTTATAGCGTCAGGAAGGAAAACCCGACTTATTTTTATATAGTAGATAATCTATTGAAGAGAGGCGTAAGACAGGGAGACGTGATATCTCCGAAACTCTTTACGGCCGCTTTGGAAGACGCCTTCAAGCTTCTGGAATGGAAAGGACTGGGTATCAATATTAACGGCGAATACATCACTCACCTTCGGTTTGCCGACGATATTGTAGTCATGGCAAAGTCGATGGAGGAACTCAGTACGATGCTCGAAGGCCTCAATCAAGTCTCCCAGCGGGTAGGTCTTAAAATGAACATGGACAAGACGAAAGTCATGTCTAATGCCCATGTTGTACCTACCCCTGTTATGGTTGAGAATTCGGCTCTCGAAGTTGTTGACGCGTACGTATACCTAGGACAGACAGTCCAGTTAGGTAGGTTCAACTTCGAGAAAGAGGTCAATCGTCGAATCCAGCTCGGATGGGCAGCGTTCGGGAAGCTCCGCAACGTCTTTTCGTCTAAAATACCTCAGTGCATTGAGACGAAAGTCTTCAATCAGTGTGTGTTGCCAGTGATGACATACGGATCCGAAACGTGGTGCTTCACTATAGGCCTTATGAATAAGCTTAGAGTTGCTCAAAGAGCTATGGAGAGAGCTATGCTCGGGGTTTCTCTACGGGATCGAATCAGAAATGAGGAGATACGTAGAAGAACGAGGGTCACCGACATAGCCAAACGGATTAGCTCTTTGAAGTGGCAGTGGGCAGGACATATAGCACGGAGAGCAGATGGTCGTTGGGGCCGAAAAGTTCTCGAATGGAGACCGCGGATCGGAAAGCGCAGCGTTGGACGTCCACCAACGAGATGGACGGACGACTTAGTTAAGGCCGTGGGTTCACGATGGATGCAGGCCACTTATGACCGAAGCATCTGGAAATCTATGAGGGAGGCTTATGTCCAGCAGTGGACTTCTTACAGCTGAAATGATGATGATGATGAATTTATTAAGTTAAGACATCTAAATTACTATGCTGTTTGCAACTACTCTTGCCAGGGTAAAATGATGTATGTAAGTACCCATACGCGTGGTTAAATAAAATAGAATGATAAAATGCACTATAAATCCTGGAAAAAAATGGTGGATGCGTAAAGTCGATTTTTCATAGAAGTCGCATGCAAAATGTACCGCGCGAACATTCCCCAACCACGTCTAAATTTTCCAACTTGTTTGCCGGCCACTATACCTACAAGTAAATTTTCTAAAATACATCTCTATAGTTCCGAAAAACGCCCTTAAAAATTGTAACTAAAAATCAGTGTAACAACAGTCTCCAATACTACGGATTAATTTACAAAAAAACGTCAACGTTTCCGGGAAAAATTCGCGGAATTGATCACGCGCCTAGCTGGTTACCATGGTTACGCCTCGCGGGACCCGCGAGTTTTACGCCGATCGGATTGTTCGAAATACGAAACTGTTTTTTCAGAGTATTTTCCCCCGCGTCAAAGTATCGGGTACCAATCGAACGGTTTCGAAAGTTTTTCGACGGCTGCTTTTAAATTGCAATGTTTGGTTTGTTCTTTGGCTTTACGCGTTTCGATAAATTGATGAATATTGAGGTAAGAGAGGTAAATATACGGTCTACATTCGGACAAATAAATTATTTCATCAAGTTTGATGACCGAATGTAGTCGCAGAAATTGCTTTTAGCGACGAGGTCGCCCATTTGTCCAACGTTCTATTTCTGAGCTTTTTGTATTTTTGTACTTAACTAGCACAGTCTCGCGGTTTCTCCCGCGTAAGTCCCGATCCCGAGAGATTCCTAAATCCATTCTTAGTGGATCCTTACACAGCACAAAGAACACACTCTCTAAATTGAATGTCTCTAAGATAACTGGTTAGTGCTCTGCGTTGATATTTAGCTCTGTCAGGACTTTGCATTTAATATGTATAGATTCTACTTCTTTATTAAATAGAGCGTTCAGAAAGCATTTTTCGAATTTCTTCCGGGATCAGTACTTACGTGGGCAAAACCGCGGGACGCTGCTAGTACTAACAGTTTAAAATTCCCCACAATTTATATCCCCCGCTAAGAAAAATGACAATATTTATTAAAAACTCTTCGCGTTTACCCTAAGCATCAGGGATATGAGGAGTTTCTTTATTACAGCCAGAACTAAGGCGAAGATTAATATTGGCTACAATTTACCGCCAATTTATTATTCAAGTTTCGTTGTATAAATCATGAAGTCTTCATAAAGTTTGTGGGGAGTTGTTCCGTGGATGTTTGTTTATGTTCCGAAGAGAGTTAACTGTGTAGACACAGCTTACCTAGTAGTTGGCGTTTTGGCGCTTTTTAAGCTGGGTATCCATTTGAGGCAGCCTCGGGCCGAGCGGCTGTCGCGACCCGAGGCAGATCTAGTGGCCATGCTCAAAGACGCCTCAGTGTGAGCCGTGCGTTTAGTGGAGACGATTGCACGTGTGCTCGGTATCGTGGCTCGGGTTGAGGCTTGCCGCTCGATACGATATTATGTGAGCTCAAGTGGAGACGCATGTCTAGACGCATACCCAGCTTTATAGTTGACAAGGATTCTTCAAATTTCAAAATTTCCTGTGACTGGTCACATAAGTTGTGGGAAAGGTCAATTAAGTGTTTTTTAATACACGATAAGGTTTAAGATAAGATACCTCATCTAAAAAAGGAGGATGGCAGTGAAAAAAGATCAGACAGTTGTAGAAAATATAGGAATTTGACACATGACTTTATCAAAGCTTAGGTTAAGTACGTTTAGGTTTCTTTCTGTTTCTGAAATATTTTTGGAAGAGGCTAGTATTTTGGCTTCGAGCTACGCACATTATCCAAAAGTCCAGAGCATAAGTCCAACGTTCAATAACACGGGGCTAGCCCTGTGATACTGGACGTATAACAGACATTAACTGTCTAAAATAAAAATAGTAGTATTTAATACTATTACTAAGTAAATCGCTGTGAGCAACTCAATATTGTGTTAGAATATAATTTAATTTTCGATTAGGAGAGATGTACATCTCAGGGCAGACAGGTAGATCGCCCACTTCCACAGTGCCTTTGTTAAAATTGACATCTGTTTAAAATTTCAAACTTCAAAGAACAGAATCCAAGCTATTCGAATTTTGAAATTCAAAAACGCGAGATAATTTTGTAGTCAATTGAATAGGGAAGAATTTCGAATAAGGAATTGGGGGCTTTATTCTAAAAGTGTTCGATTCTAAAAGGTGTGCCGTTTCTTCGATCGTTCTTATAAATAATTTTGTCGATTTTGTATTTAGAATTTGATGGAAGGATTTTAATCAAAGCTTCTGCGATTGGTTATTAACGTTCAAAGTTTCTTCAGATCTCTAAAGAATTATAGATTGCTATCTCCTTTTTATATAATTTTCTGAAGATTTTTATTTATTTTTGCTATTTTGCTATTGAAACCAAGTTCTTTTACTCGGCTTGCGAGTTTTTCGTAGAAATAGTAACGTAGCGTTGCTATGTGAATACATAAAATACGTATGTTTGTAAGTAATTCTAAAAGATATCAAAAAGCCATAAATAAAAGATTATTCCACGACCTTCTGCACAAAGTTATACCCTTGAGTCTTATTCATTCATTGGTTCCCTGAAAGAGATCGCATCGCATCATAGGCGATAAGGCCGCCCATTGTGTCATTTTTTTTAAAGATGTTTCTTTGTTAATTTGCTGTTACTTGTGTTTTTGGTATGTACGATACAATTTAAATATATTTTCCTGGGCTAAGTAGGTACATGTAAAAAAGCGATATGTTTCAATTTTTTTATTTTTATTTTTTTATTATTAATTTTTAAACAGTAATAAAACTTAAATAACATTCTAAACACCAAAAATCACTAAGATTTGTCTGGTGTATGTAAAAGTGCCGTGACTGCATGCAATAGTCTACAATAGTAAAAATAAAAAAGTAACTTATATTAATAATTTCTAGTGATAAATAAAATTATTCATATGTAGGTAAGTAGGTAGTTTTGAAATATAAAGTCGATAAGAATAATATTCTTTAAATGTAGGTAGGTAGTTTGTGCAGGGAAGTGCCACAAAGTGCAAACGGGATAGGAAGATAGGTAGTTGGGTCTCGAGTGAAAGTGACAACGCTTCATAGAAGCGCGCGCGCCGATCATGGCCATTTCGCTGTTATCGAATCTACAAGGTGTTCAAGAAATGTGATTTTAACTTAGTTTTTATATTTTTAACCGTGATACTATTTTTAAAAGGTAAGTCTAATCTATTTAACAGACGAGACACCATGTATTCTGTAGTCCTATTCCCAAAAAGTAGTATTCTGTAGTCTTTTTTAATTAAAAGACTACAGCATATTGAATGTTAAGAAAATATTGTTATACCTATGAAATGATTCTAATAGTAAGTGAAGATATTCTATCTAGACTTCAAACAACACAGAATATCACATAATAATAAAAACTATTCAACATTCTTGATAACTAAACTATCCTTTCAAAATAAACCAACTAGTGTGGTGCGGTGAAAGTGGCTCGAGACTAACAACTTGACAGAGCAAATATTTTACTTAGAACCTTAGGTTATGACAACATAAAGTTGCGAGGTGTGGAGTGCTCTTATACTCGTACGTCTTGGAAGTAGGTAGAGGTACGTATTCGTATCTTAATTTAATAGAACTAAATTATAAATTAATTACGTATTAATTAATCAAAGACCCTTCTATTGTATGCGTGCTCATTCAAAACAGCTACCTAATTACACTGGTTTTTGGGATTTAAATCCCCCGTGGGGATTTAGGTAAACTTATGGCAGAGACCTGTGGCGGCCTGTGTGTGGGCACACAGGCCGCTTTCCCACGAGAGCCTCTCGACGAAGGCGCATTTACCAACGTAAAAAAAAGATTGCATGTAGTTTAACTTCTCGAAGTAAAGTAAATTTCGGTTCTCATGCATGATACAATAAACATTTTAAATTAATAAATGAAAATAGACATTTTTATTTATTTATTTTAAAAACACAGCGCAAAGCCCGGTCAAGTGTAAGTCGAACTCACGCGACAAGTGTTCTGTACTCGTGTACGGACTATAATATTATGTGGGTTTCTAATTGATCACCAGCAATCAAAAACCCTTCTATTGTATGCGTGCTCATTCAAATCAGAGGCCTAATTACCACTGGTTTTATCTTTTTCTACCTTTTGAGGTACGGAATCTAAAATATTATCAGATTTAAGATAAAGTCGATTTCTTATTCGATGAAACGTAGGTTTCAAAATTCCCGTCGTCGTAATTTTATTAAGTTTAAGAATATGAAATGTAATAGACAGTTATTTGAACTAGAATTCAAACTCAAACAAACACATTTATTTAAATTATCTCAATTTATTTAAATTTTTGCAAAACTTCTATTTGTTAAGAGTTAGGTATATTAAAATGAAATAATATTGTGAAATTTCAAGGTTAAACCCGGGGTATTTAACCCCGTTTTTAAATAACATTTGTAAATGAAAGGACAATATGACTGTTAAATTATAGAAATACTAACTAATATGAAAAAACATTTGTCCTACAAAATCTATAGTTTGATCAAAGAGGATCAAAGACCCCCTCTTCCAACACAGTATATCAGATGATTTTTTTTTGTTTTTACTTAGTTAGTACCTATTTATATAATTTAACAGTCATATTGTCCTACAAATTGCATGGTACGTTATCCCGATCCTACGCTCAAAAGTAAGTAGTACAGATCCTACCTCTGTTATCTACCACAATCGAGAATTTCGTATAGGTAATTGTTGGGCGTCTCATCAAAATGAAGCTACTTACGAAAAACTAGCTTGATAGTAATCAATTTGCAAAAATGTACCAGGGATCCTGGGCTATTAAGAAATACTACTTTCGAATCCCATCGGTACTAAAATTACGAAAGCATTTTTCCAAAATCAGTAACATTTGTAATCAACAAAATTAGTTACTTTTCCCGGGTCTTAATCGCGTATATTATTTTTTTTTTACGTCCCGAGAGGACAGGAAAATGTAACTATGTTAGCAAATCGCGTGAAATATAAAGTTTATCAACTAAATTATTTGAAATAGTTGCCTCCCGTCATTACCCTATGTTAACTCAGGGTACCTGAGGGTTCTAATGGTGAAAGAATTTTTGAAATCTAGTAGTTTTTGAGTGTATTTATTACAAACATACTACACACACACAAAAATACAAATCTTTCCTCTTTATATTATTAGTGTAGCTGTATATTTCTGCGCCGCAGCCGTCTCTTAACCTAACACCACAGAGGTCACCAAAAATAAAAAAATAAAAACCTTGATTTATTCCCATTCTAAACATTTAAAACTCAACAAAGCCCACAAAAGGAGAGCTCCCGAAAAAGGAAAAAAAAATACGCAAATTTTGTTATCAAGCTATGAATATCATTTCCTTTTTAATTTCGCCCCTCAGTCATATCGTTTAGCGTAACGATACGACGGACCATCCGAGTCACCGTGTATTAAACATTCGTTGTGCCCTGTATTAATCTGCATGGAACACTCTGTATAATACGAGGTCTGCATTTAACGATTCCATACATATTTATGGGAGGGAATACCTCATATAAATATTTATAAAGAGGTGTTCGCTGAGTGATCGATTTAGGTGTATGTGAAGGGTATAATTGGGTGAATACCTTTCCGGAGCTGTTTACAGTGATTCTTTGACTTGGGTAATTGATTTTCGAAGTAAAGTGGGGTTTAATGGGGTTAAGGGGCAAGTCGTCCACTTCGAAACTGGGATCAGGCACCAATTGCCCGTTTCTCTAATATCATAATGGTCATATCATAAGGCCAATGTTATATTAGTTGGGACCGATTGAACCTTTTCAAATTTGACGATTGAAATAGAAACTAAAAACGATCGAAACGAAAACAAACGACGATCGAAACAGAAACAAAAGACGATCGATACGCAGAAACAAAAGAAGATCTAAAGAAAGAAACGACTGTCGAATAAAATGACCGATTTTTCTTGTTTAGGTAATTTCAAAAAAAGTTAATTTCCATAAGTAGGGTAAGGTACCCAATTATTGGCGCTTTAAGGATGTCTATCCACTAAAATCGAGAGAAATATCCATTGGAAGTGATACAAAAAAATAAGACAAAATAAGTGCTTAATTATGTTTTTAAATATATGAAATATCTGCTAGATGCCTATTTAAAGATTTTTAATGGTACCTAGTTAGATATAACAAATGGCTATCTGACTTAGAGATTTCACAATATAATTTCGTATTGTAAAATATCTACGTTTTGTTGCTGACAGTGTGTAAGCAAGTGTGCCATGGGTCGGGTACTCACTATAAAGTCATTGCTATAAGTTGCATTGCATTGTATAAGTTATATAATATAATATTGATATAAGGCCACGCATTTATCCTTAATATCGACGTCGTAAATCAAGCCTCCTATAACTAAGGCCTTAAACAAAGACAAATAAGTTACAGTGGCATAGAGAGTATTCTCAAGACCTATATTAATCTAGGTTTTAATGGGCTTAACTTGTGAATTTAATCGATTACAAAAATTAATCCTTTACTATGCGGGGATAAAAAGTAGTCTTTAAGCGTTAACCCAGATTTCAAGTTATCTGGATTACTGCTTTTGAAAAAGATGCATTTTTGAAAGCATTTTTTTCAAAAGCAGTAACCCAGATAACTTGAAGTACCCGTAAAGTACCCGGCGGGACTCGAACCCGTGACTACTGGTAATCCAAACCAGCGCGATAGCCGCTACGCCACGGGTAAGCTTCCCAAGCCAAAATTAAGAAAGCACTTCGTGTTCTTGCGAGTAAGGCCTCGTAGTGACATCTATTGGCGAACTTTGCAGTTCAACTTGGCTTGCAATGGCTCTGCTTTAATATCATTTTTTTAAAAGCAGGCTTTAGTGTGGTAAACTCTAAGAAATATTGTTTAGAAGTTATTTGAATGCCAAATTTCAGTACTTTTCGCGCGAAGGAGTAACAAATATACTCATTTACCTTCTTACGTACCTACTTGCTTACTCCCAAAACACACTTTGCCCATTCCCAAAAACAATTTTGCTAAGTCTACTAATAACCAAACCAATTATTGACCACGATTCTAGCGCCACATTTGTTACATTTAAAATCAAGTTATTATTTTAATAACAGAACTTTTCAAAGAGTTAATAAAATATACGAATTTAAATTTACATGGTTGTTTTCACTGCAAATATCGAGCCCGTCCAAAAACAAATGACCTAAATACCCCGTTATATAAAAATATTTGTAGTTAATAAAATGTTTATCTCTATTTCGCTGTAACTTCAAAATATCTTTGAACCTTAATAGTGGACTCTATAGTACCTACAACGGGTATTAGCTTTAAATGTATATCCGGAGAAAATTCCGGTGTATTATTAGGTTAATGGTGTAGGTAATGTATTTGGTATTGTTTCTACTATTTGTGTGTTTGTTATCGTTATTTGTCTATGATTGTTGGACCCTGCTTCTAATGGCGGTTCAATAAATACTGTATAAGTATGTATTTACTTGGTATTAGAGCATAATTTATGAACACAAACGTTAACTGTTGAGCCGTGTATCACCGGCATAGAATGGGGTTACCTCATCCCTTCCCGTGGGTGTCGTAAAATGCGACAAAAGGATCTGAGGAAGACTGGCGAACCTTGAGTTTTCTCCGGGCGGTGGTGGGTAAGGTGCTTATTCCCTAGGAGGGTTGGTGTCAGCAAATATTGCCCAATTTATTTGTAGTGGGTATGGTCAATTAAGACTAAGGTGCCTACTGCGCCGACCCTAAATAATTTGGGATTTTAGCCGACCCCGGGCTCCCGAGAGGGATGCAACCGGGAACATCGATCATATGAAAAAAATAACTCAAACGTTAAATTATACATTTTTATTGCGTGGTATGTCTCACTTAAATATTTAATTTATTCTGTTCTATATTTGTTGTTATAGCGGCAAGATATTATCATTATCTGTGAAAATTTCAACTGTCTGGCTATCACGGTTTATGAGATACAGCCAGACAGACAAACAGATACATTTAGTGGAGTCGTAAACTCCACTCGGGGGAGCACGCCTTTGCACTGCGGAAAAACCCATACGTTTGATTGCAGGGGCTCGTTCCGTTTCCCCCCAATTCTGTTTCCCCCTGTTTCGATTCCCCCCGAAAAATATTTATTTTAGGTACCTATGTATTTTGGTGATTTGTACAGTCAACAGTTAAAGTTCGAAGAGTGTCAACTAGTCAAGTCCTTTTTTTTTAATACAACAAAAGACGATCGGAGTAGTGCGTTCTAAGCCTAATACTAAATCTTCTTTTCATCTTCTAATTCTAAAAATCCCATACCCTCACCATAACCAGTAAACAAATCGTATCAGAAAAATATACCAACAATCCGAGACCGCCACAAGGTTTCCTACCCGACATAAAGCTTCGTACAAACTATCAAACCCTTTCGCACATCATGCTTCATACATAACTCTCTGAAGGACGGCCGGAGAGCGGTCAGGGCAAATGAAAAATATACGTAAGCATTGATCGCAGGCCCGACGTGAAACCTCTCGATTTATTACATTGCGCCAAATGTAGGCCCGATTTATACGAGCAACGAGCTTGACGCAGTTTGAAGTTAGCTGTTATGAATGTTTGGTTGTGATTTTTATCTAGCTTTTGGTAGGAGAATTTAGGTACCTAACTAATAGAAAAAGGAAACTCAAAAAAAACTAAGAGGTTAGGTACCTATAAATAAATAATAATAAATAAATAATAAATAAATTCTGTGAACAACACACAGCGCCATCTAGCCCCGTGGTAAGCGGCTAAGCTTGTGTTACGGTGACTAGACAACGGATTTAATACTTATATCTCCTCCTAGACCTATTAGTCTAGGATCCCTGGTACATTTTTGCAAATTGATTACTACGAGTATCAAGCTAGTTTTTCGTGAGTCGCTTCATTTTGATGAGACGCCCAACAATTTCCTATACGAAACTCTCGATTATGGTAAATAACAGAGGTAGGATCTGTACTACTACTTTTGAGCGTAGGACCGGGATAACGTACCACGCAATTTGTAGGACAATATTGTCCTATCCGTCAGTCCTAATATCCGGCTAGTTAGTTAGTCCGATGACAATTAGCTGTGCAAGCAAGCCTTATAAGGTTAAAAGCTTGATTTGCTGGTCACAGCGATTCGCTTCATACCTCACATCCTTTCTTACTTGACAAATCAGTTTACTTATCAATCATTTAAAAAAAGAATACATCAAACTGATACCACAGATAACCTGTCCTCGTTCGACGAATCAAACAAAAAATGTACATAAACGTCATCGATCAACGTGACCGCTACAAGGGAGCGGTATAAAACGACGTCCACACGATGCGTCCAGCGTCAGTTTAGAGTTGACTGACGTTGACGTACAGTGACAAACTGCTCGTAAATCAGTAGTTAGACGACCGCTGTGGGATTGCAGGCGAATCAACAAGAGACGTACGACATGAATATTTAAATATCAGTCACAGATCGGTAGTATTAGGTAGTACATACTACCCACTAATATTATAAATGTGAATTAGCGACTTTGAAAATCTGAAGGCGGTCACAGACTTTTTATGCTGTCTGTACCTATTGCTTGATATAATTGATCAAGCAACAGATATAATTTTGGCGGGAACGAGCCGACAACATGTCGTGATTCAATTTTATTTTCGTGAAACTATGTTGTAAACCGGGTTAAATTGTGTAATTTTAGTGGAATCCTATTTAATTTAGTTCCATATAGTACAAGTGTAGAGAAAACAAAATTAAGTCTTAAACATGGACTTTTCGTGTTGCCTCCAAATCTCCTTCAAGGTTATGGTAAAGTTGCCACCACTTTACCATAGCTCCTGACTTGAAAACTTTAAGCTCGATCGGGCCAATTTCATGAAAATTTGATAATGGCAAGATGTACGACGTCAAAACTAAAAGAAGAAGAAGAAGCAATAGGTACTGCTAATAGTCTGCTGCTAAAGTGATGGTGGATTTACACAAAAGTCACGCGAAGCCATAATGAAGTTATTTACTTCACTCAGTACCTTTCAGTATAATAATTTTCTAAAACTAATTAAAAATAATAATTAAAACTTTTTAACCACAGTTCACAGCTTGTAAATTATGGGTTAACTTTAAACGAAGGGGTCAGTTATATTTAACTATGGAACGATCCATGGATATTTTGGGTCAAGGAGGCCATAAAAACTGTTCTACCATTCATTACCTATAGTAACAGCTGGACAGTTTATATCGGCCGACAATAATTTTTATGAATTCAATATTTTGGGAATTCAACATTTTGGCAAGTTCAACATTTTGGGAAGTTCAATATTTTGGCACTAAAGGACAAATTTGTGTGCACAAATTTTACACCAAATACCCATCGAGATTTGATGTAGGAACTGGTACTAGAGGTAGGGTTACCATTACCAGATGAAAAAAACAAAAGTCCTGAGAAAAGTCCTGATTTCCACCAAAAAATCCTGAGATTTTTTACACTTTGATTTTTTTCCCATAGGTACTCATTTAAAATTTTAATACAGGTCCCGGCAAATAAGTTTGAAAAAAATTATGTGAAAGGGAAAAGTTCGCGCAGTACATTTTACATGCGACTTCTATGAAAAATAGACTTCTGGACATCTGCTATTTTTAGGGTTCCGTAGCCAAATGGCAAAAAACGGAACCCTTATTGATTCTCCTCTAATATACTAATTTTATTATAATTTATATTTTTTTTCTCCAATGTTTACCTTTACTTAGACATACCAATAGTATTTAGTAAGTTTCAATTTGTTTCTAATTATAAGTGATAATTTTAGTTTCTATTGTCTGCCATTCTCGCCTGAGATACGAGTACATAATTTTCCTGGTTTAGGCATTTTTGTAATTTAGATTTAAATCAAAATTTGACTTAAGTTATTTTGTACACATTAATTTGGAAATCAATTTATTTTATTTATTTTTTTATTCGTCACGTCTGTCTGTCCGTCTGTCTGTCCGTCCGTATGTCACGGCCACTTTTTTCCTAAGTAAAAAAAAATGATGTAGGTACATTACCATGTAAACTTCCACCGAAAATTGGTTTAAACGAGATCTAGTAAGTAGTTTTTTTTAATACGTCATAAATCGTAAACCGCAATTTACCTTTCAACACAAAACCTGTTGTATAGATAATGGTACGGAACCCTTCGTGCGCGAGTCCAACTTGCACTTGACGTGTTTTGTTCAACTAATTTGCCGGCCACTATATTCGTAATAATATCGTGTTTATACACTGCGGGCACTGCACTGATCCTGAAATCCTGAGAAATGTCCAAAAATCCTAAGATCTCAGGGCAAATCCAGAGATCTGGTATCTAACTAGAGGTGATGTCTCAAACAAATTCCATGTTAGTTTTACGCAAAATAAAAATATAAAAAAACTTGAGAGGTGTCAAGGAACACCCGGATGGAACGAAGTTCAAGCAAAAAAAAAAGTATGCGTTGCAACTTTTGGTCTTCATTTTTTCGTCTAGCCCCTTTTCGCAACGCGCGATAAGGAACTTCGTTCCAAAAACTTGGGGGGTGTCAAGGGACACTCGGATGGAACGAAGAACCAAACAAAAAAAAAGGGTATCCGTTACAACTTTTGGTCTTATTTTTTTCCGACTAGCCCCCTTTCGCAACGCGCGATAAGGAAGTTCGTTCCAAAAGCCGCTGCAGCGCTGACAATATTGTTACGTCTATCGACAATCGCTGCTGATGCTATGATGAAGTCGATGAATAACACTTAAAACGTCAAAAGCATTATTGAATTTGAGGTAACGGTAGACTGATAATTACACTTCTTTGCGTTGCGCAGTCAGGAAAAAGGAAACCCTGATACTGGCTCGTCCGTGTGTCAACACCGTACTTAATCTTCCGATATAAATAAATAAATAAATATTGCACGACGTTACACACAGCGCAATCTAGCCCCAAACTAAGCACTAGGCTTGTACTATGGGTACTAGAAAACGGATATACCAAATATTATACTTTTTTTTTTGTAAATACATACATACGATACATAGAAAACACTGAATATCCCATGTCTTCGAACCGTGGTGAGTCCTAGGACATGTTGGTTTCCTCACGATGTTTTACCTTCACCGTAAGAGCGATGTTATTAACGCACATACCGTTTTCTTAAAGAAAAAGACATTGGTGCGCGGTCGGCCTGAATTCGAACCCACGACTCTCGGAATGAAAGCCGGGGTATCTACCACTAGACCAACACCGCTCTAAATACAACACCGCTCGGATATGAATCGTTAATCAGCAGAACTTCTTCCAAAGGCATGTGTTCTGCAGCCAAATGTTTACGATACGTGCCTGATAGATGGCCAACTGGAACTCAACTCTGATTTAAATTGAAAAGTTGAATTGAATGGAATAGGGTTATCCCATCTCTTCAAGGCTTCATCTCTTCAATTTATTTGCAGTAGGTATGGTCAATGATGACTCGGGCTCCCGAGAGGGATGCAACCGGGAACATCGCCCGCATCCTAAACAAACGTGGGCCCAGTCGACCACTAATTGAAAACCTAATCAACTGGTCAACTGGCCCTTTGTATAGTCAATGAATATTCTATTATCATGTTCTATTCTATTGAATATGTTTAAACCTTTACCTCTACTACTAGTCATACTATCTCCACGCTTTTTTTCATATTTCCTGAGATTTTCATGTGAAAAAAAGCCATCTATACTTGCCCAAAAACCATTGAGGCATGTCACCCTCACCTTCAGCTTTGTTTGGATGGCCGCCCATGCCGCTCCATAGATTTTGACGAGCGCACCGTTTGCCAACTACAAGTATATGTTTCAACTATAAAATTAATGGTGGGTAAAGCAATTCGTTTTCTATTTTGTCCGTACCGCCAATATATGGGAGTCAGTTTAGGGGATTTCCAGACGGTACGGCGTTGAGTTACTGCTGTCGCGTTTTACGCACAGTTTGTTTACAATATATTGCAAAATTGTTTCAAAAATAAATGAATTGTGTCATCTTGGTTTAAATTCAGTAACTAATCTATCTTTTGTATCTCTGAAATGCTTGACTGACGGATAAATAAACGCACATCCTAAACCGCTGACAATAGAGAACTGAAATTTGGAGAGTACGTCACCTTCAGCTTTTTAACTGTAACTGTACAAAGCTGTAAAGGGTAACTGTATAATAATAATATGATAGGAATGTCAGGCTAAATGCAGATCTCTAGCTATAGGTATATATTCCAAATTACACCGCAATCAGTCGTCGCAGTCGCTATTGCGTAAAAAATTAATAAAGTCACATAATGTATGTAAACATTCGGGTTTATAATATTAAACAGGAAGGATATCCGTACAAAGCCGGATGTGTCACGAAATCATTACCCAATAAACTTTTTTAAATTCACACGATTTGTTATCATAGTTACATCTTCCCGGGTCTTTATCGCGTTTTATTATTTATTATATTACTATGTTACAATGGTCTTGGTCGTGAGGGTCCCCTCGCGACCAAGACCATTGTTACATGGTTGAAACGTCGAGGTAAGAAAATAAATAATAAAACGCGATAAAGACCCGGGAAAATGTAACTATAAATCATTACCCGTTCAAAAATTCAAATTGCGGCATCACAATAATGTTTTCTTGATTGATTTTTCTCGTCAAACGTCAAATAGATTCAGCGTCGCCATCTTTCATCGCCTTTATTTGTTTTATACGGTTCTTAACTGTAGCCACTGACCTCCATGGTACAAGTAGCTGGCAGGACAAAGCCCATTGAATTTTGTGCCTATTTGATCTGCGCCATGTTGCGCTGTTGTCGCGCGTTTTCTATTGAAAGTGATGGTGACCGTCTCCGGAAGTATTAGTTCCATAGACGGTCACTATCACTTTCAATAGAAATGGAGCGACAACAGCGCAACATGGCGCGAATCAAATCGGCACAAAGATCTAATGACATTTTGTATGGTATAGGAATTCCAGCGTAACTTGTATATTTACATTTCAGTGCATCGCCTTTATTTGTTTTATACGGTTCTTAACTGTAGCAGAGATTTGGTTTTATTTGTCGTTAACGAGCCGCTGGTACTCGCCGCGACTATAAAACGTTGATGCGTCTTGTACTTGGGGAATTGTTTCAGTTTTGTGATGAATGGGAAAATGTAGGATTTTAAGTGGACTAGCTGCGTCTCGCGGTTTTACCTGCGTAAGTCCCGATTCCATGGAAAGATCGGCTAACCTATGTTACTCATGGTGAATCTAGCTTCCTAATGGTAAACGAATTTTTGAAATCGGTCCAGTAGTTTTTGAGTTTATTCATAACAAACATACACACACACACACAAATACAAATCTTTCCTCGTTATAATATTAGTTTAGAAATGTAGATAGTGAAGATAATTACTAAGCACATCTGTAGGGGTATTCACACTGACCAGTGAACCTAATGCGGATTCCGAACGTTTGGGCCAAGTCATCTTGAAAGACTTAAGTAACTACCTAACCACAAACTCAACAGTAGGTACAGTCAGATTACTAATTAAGTATACAGCACGCAAGATTATCATGCGTGTTGTATAGTGTAAACTTAATTGGTGATCTGACTGTACATAACTTAATAATTTAAGTAACCTACATTTACTCCCTTACATAAATGATGGCTAAGCTTAATAAGTCGTTAGGCTTATTAAGCTTAGAATTAAAATTATTTATATTAGAGCTTAGAATTAAACTATTTACTTAATTGGTAATTTGACTGTACCTGCAATTAAATGATTATGTACAAAATATATTTACATATATACAGTACAGAGTACTTACCTATTACGCCGTGGCCACAGTGATTAAGTAATGGACTGCGTCGAATCGCCAACCGCATGATTAATACAGGCGCACCGCTAATGAATAGCCCACTTAATAGGCGAAGTAAGGTGAAATTACTGTAATATTGTTGATTTATAGGGAAAGATTGGAAGGTTGCTTGGAAATTATAGGCAGAGCACAAAGTTACGCATTCTGGTAATGTTATTGTTTTTTAACCGACTTCAAAAAAAGGAGGAGGTTCTCAATTCCACCCGTATATTGATTGTATGTATGTATGTTTGTCCGCGCCGTTTCGTTTCCAATTTCGAAAATTCTTTTTTAGGGTTCCGTACCTAAAGGTAAAAACGGGACCCTATTACTGAGACTTCGCTGTCTGTCTGTCTGTCCGTCTGTCCGTCCGTCCGTCCGTCCGTCCGTCCGTCCGTCCGTCTGTCCGTCTGTCACCAGACTGTATCTCATGAACCGTAATAGCTAGAAGGTTGAAATTTTCACAGAAGATGTATTTCGGTTGCCGCTACAACAACAAATACTAAAAACAAAATAAAACAATTATTTAAAAGGGGCTCCCATACAACAAACGTGTTTCAAACATAACAAGGAGTCAGGACAGGAAGAGGGACAGGAGGACAAATCGAGTTGGTCATGGAATTCAAAATGGCTGCCCTATCTGTCAAATATACCAGTCTGCCTTCACTTACCAAAGAGTTTCTTTTATGTTTCAGATTTTCTTTGTGCCAAGGTTTTTTTTTTTTTTTTTGAGTGATTCGGTCGTTTGATGGGAGTAAGAATCGAAGATAAATATTTCATATTTTCCTATAAAATTTAAAAATTGTTTGTTGTAAACCATTTTAGGGTTCCGTATCCAATTGTGATAGTGGTACGGAACCCTTTATGCGCGAGTGTCGCACTTGCCCCGTTTTTATTTGGAAGGTGAGTGTCCTGAGTTGGTCCCATAAAAACTTACTGATGATCTGATGAGTAGCAGAATAGTTGTGATTTAAGTTTTGTTTCGTTTCGAACCGGTGGGGTTTTAGTAGGTAAACCACTGGCCACCTACCACCTTTAGGCTTAGAACGCACTGCGATTAAACGCAAGCTGTTTAGGAATAGCTGAAAATGCAGAACCGCGTATACTACTGCGTGGGCTTGTATTGTACCTATAGAAGGCTACGTGTTGCATTTTTTTGCGGTTTCAGACCAACGGGAAAACGCAGGCGTTTAAACGCTTTTCTCTTTGGCAGTGAGGATGCAGCTTTAATTAATTTTAAGTTATTTAACATATCTGTTCAAAATAAGAAGCTACGGAAAAGGATATCTGATCACAGTAAAAAAAATCTTCCCTTGTTGACCTTTATCAAACGAAAGTATTAAATAGAATTCACCCTTAAATTCTGTGTAGATTTTAAGCAAATTAGAACTGTCGAGAGTAGCAAACATTCGAGTAATTTTATCAATGATTAAACCCGACGTCTGAAACTGGACATTGGACGTTGGACGGGCGCTGAGTAATTGAAAAGGGTTAATAGATTATACAAGAATTTAAGAGAAAAAACACTGAGAAATTTGTTTTTTTTTTTTACCTATTTTTTATAAGAATGAAGACTTAAATGGATAAGGCAGTCTTGAAATAGAAATGCTCGATTTTAATTTATTATGTACTAAGTAGATACTTGAATTATTTGTAAGCCCACCTAGTTGCTTTATAGATAAACTTGCTGCGCCCCGTGGTATCACTCACTTAAGTCCCGATTCCGCTGGATTTTTAACCGACTTTGAAAAAACGCTTTATTATATTGTCTTGTTAAATTAAGTTATTTAAAGAAAAACTTAAAACTAGGTATATTTAAACCAAAGTTTTGCCGCCCGCGACGGAAGAGATCGCCGGTCACCTTACGCCGATAGGCGATCTCTTACAGGCAACAAATGAATGGACAATACTTATGGAAGGAAATTGGTGATGTGTTGTTAATGGGAAAGATTGGTCACAAGGAAAACAAAATATTTCATAACAGGGTGTTTCTAAGACGGTGATTTAAGCCAAAGGGGGTTATTCTACACGTCTAGGTGAACAACTTTACTTCTACAACTTTTGAAAACTCGAAGATAGTTTTCCAAAATTCCATTTTAAATTTTACTTGAAAATCGCGTATAGAACATCCCACTTTCGGCGTAAATCACAGCCCTGGGAACCCACAGTGGGTTTCCACCTGTGGGTTTTATGTAGCGAACAAAACAAAGATAAAGACTAAAGATTGATGTAACAGAATAGACACTAAACTTTAAGCTGTACCAACAGGCCTTTCACCAAACCCAAAGACAGAGCGTCTCTTAAAATTAATACCCGAACCTACGCAAATAAGAGAATCCGTACAAATAATAGCCATCAGCACGATACATGTCTTATTTACCTACGAATTGTTAGTCGCGTCTGTATAACCCGTCCCTTTCCTTAACAAATAAATACTTTCGTATATTTATCTTGTTCTATATGTTGAGTATCCAATGGCACACAATGATGTGGCGATTAATGTGGCGACAAAATTGTCTTTGCTCATAAATACGGGGTCATCATCGTAGGTCTGTGTTATCTACGAAATATATTTTTAACAGCGTCCCAAGTTGCCACTTCCACGGATCGGCCTTCTGAGCCAGGAGGGTCCTGGCTCAGAAGGCCGATCCGTGAGCGACAGTGCCTTCCACTTATTTGGCAGATTTAAAAACCCCAAAATAGGGTTCTCTGCGCGATGGGGCCTAATAATGCGTTTTTTACGTTTACGGGGTTAGCACCTTAAAATATCAAACCTAATTATTATTGCTGGGTTGGTCAGAGAATTTAGCACTATTGGCCTTTAAATTCTTAGCCTAATAACTGAAGTTTTTTAGCAAAAGAACCCAAAACTCAAACTTAAACTCAAAATATATTAAGCCCTTCCCATTCCTATAAATGTTTTCTTTCTTCTTCATCGTGCCAATGACGCTTGTAATTTAAATTCTTCCGTACCGAAAGTATAGTTATGATAATAGATCCAGTCCCAGATTAGACTAAACCACTACAAATTGTATCATAAAAACAGCATTTAAGGGTATAATTCGTAGTGGTTTTGCCCAAGCAATTCTGAACAATGAAGCTCAGCGACCAGAATTTGGTTTCTGATACGGTCTTTCTCTATTCTGAGCGTTTTCTTGCCAGTTGATAGCTTTGTCGCAATAACCATGGTGCGTTGTCGTCAACTGTCGTACATATACAAACATATACATATTTATCTTGGTGTAAACATTGTCTGTAATTCCGTTATGGATGGACCTCACATGCCTTTTATATTATTCAACGTCTTAAACATTTTTTTCTTGAGAAACATGTTGTTTTGTTCTTGCGTCTACGTTATTTAAGAATTGTTTTGTAGATGCCAACGTTTTATTAAAAGTTCGCTTTGGTTGTTACTCAGAAGTATTTTATCAAAACGGAAAGCTGAGATGAATTGAATTTCTTCGTTTACGTTTTCTTTTTTGTGGTGTTGTATATGTTTAAGGCTATATTTACACAGATAGTAGAACAATACCTATTTTTATGGTGGGTAAAATGTTTTCAGCATATCCGCTACACAGAAGAAAGCCACGGAGTATGTGGACCACCACTAAAAACCCTACCAGGTCTCCTATCTCCTCGTATCGCCATTACTTCAATATGCCCTGACGGCGACGGCCTCTAAGGACTTCAAATATTCGTATTTGCGCACAGAGCTCATGTCCCAGTGCCTCTCGTAGAGCAGAATAATACCTAACCCAGGCCAGAGCTGACTTGTTATAGAATTCGTATAAAAGCTAGTTTTTAATCCTATATCTGTACCTATAAATACCTACCTAAACATAGAATCTATACCTATACCTAAATTGAAAGTCCAGCCAAGTGGTTAAGATATAGTATCTAAGAAACCTACCTACCTGTAGATCTGCTAGGAATAGAATCGACCAATTTATTTAAAATTAAGTTGAAAAAGTTTTTAATCTACAAAGCCTACTATAGTATACAGACTTATTTAGACGACAAATTGTAATGATTTAGTGGGGAATTGTGACCTACATGCTATATTTTATTATTGAATCATTGTTTTTCGTGTTATTGAAATTGTTACAGTGTATTTTGTAGTTTTGTTTTGATATTGATTTGTATTGACATTTTGAATATCAGATATTTTATGTGGGTTAGATTTAATTTTATGTATATTTAATTTTATGTCAGGTTTTTGTTGATTTCTTGACATTACTGTAAAATTGACAAGCATTATGAGCTAATAGTAAAATGAAATATTTAATGGTATCTTACGACCGAACTATGTAAATTTTGCATGCTGTAAAGTAAGACATGGCCTGATCTTTTATAATCCTAATTGTATCTTTGAATTACCCATGTTTCGCAAAATAAATATTATGAATTATGAATTATGAAATGGTAATGAAAAATTCTCAAGATACAAGTAGTTTCTAGCCTGGAGTATCTAGATGCCTAATCCTCACCTAAATCTGTAAGAAAAAATATTATAAAATATCTATAACTTAAATGTAATTCAGAATAGTGTACAGCCGTCGTCGTCCTGATTGATAGATCGCCCCAAAATTGGACAGTCAAATAATTTTCAGCAACCACTTTATGTGGGTTTCAAGAGATTTATGTTCAAGCATATTGTTGTCTATACCGCTTGAATAATAGATTTCATCTGCGTCAGGCTTCAGCAGCTTACTGATTATTTGTCGGTAGATCTTTGGATGTTGTTTTGGCGTCAATTGGCACCTATTTTAAGTGCAACTGGATAGGTTAAAAATGTAGTTCTTATTGCCTTGGCCACAATGCCGGGAAATGCCGTTAATTATCCTTAAGGGCCCTATTCTGAAAAACTGAAAATCCATGTCGGGCGCATCGAAAATTGTTGATTATTTCATGACGGAATGTCGTAGAACTTTTTTTGTGTACAAATTGTAGGCGACATTGTTTCCGATATTTTAGTGCAGTTTCCATACAAATATGTCGAAACGTATTGAAGCCTATCGACATTTTAGCCAAATCAGACATTTTTTGTCTAAAATTTGGATAGGCTTTGCACCAATAGGAGGTTCTTGTCTTAAAACTACACCAAAATGTAGGAAATAATGTCACCTACAATCTGTGCACAAAAAAAAGTTCTACGACATTCCGTCATAAAAATAATCAACAATTTTCGATGAGCCCGGCAGGGATTTTCAGTTTCAAGGTCGTTGACGTTGTTACTCCTCTTAACGGTCCATATAACCCTAATTGCTTGACAGGGATAACGCTAGCGAATATCAGATGCGTTAGTGAAGGACGTAAGATGCTACTACGCAAAATTTTAGAGCGTAAAATCAAACAATAGGTAATAACACGATAATAAAACATTAATTTTGAAATTCAAATCATGACTGCACTGTATTGAGCTAAGTTCAGTTCTTATACAAAGTTTTATTAGTTTACGTAAAATATTGACTGAGTAAAATCACTTATTTGTACAATTTAGAGGGAAGTTTGGGATTTTTTTCTATCGAGAAAATTTTCAGGAATCGTGTTTTCACGTCATAACAGACTTAGTAAGTATCCTCGACTTTAATAAATATGGTTTCAAAAACTTTCGTTTCTAACAACTTTTGTAGTAATTTATCCTAGAAACATCAGTTCTGACCTACTACGAGGCCTTAAACCTAAAGTGACACAATATGCGTCCTTAGCGCGGAGAGTGGTTACTTCCAGGCAATCTTGGGATGGAGAGAAACATACGAGTGATTATTAAGAGGTGCGTTCCTACATATATTCCTATACAAAAGTTAAAGTTAGGTGATAAGTTGTGCGGACCCCGGGCTCTCGAAAGGGATGCAACCGGGAACATCGCTCGGATGATGATGATAAGTTGTGCGATTGTGACCGTACATTAACGTATTAAAAATATCATGCTATAGTAAGTTTCTTGTCTACGTGAGTTATTTCAGTTTGAAGATAACACTTCAATTTGGGTAGGTATCTACTAAAAAATTCAATTGATTTGTGAAGGTCAGATATTTGAAGTATTTTTGGTGGAATCAATAGAGAACAAGACAAGTATAGTTGTTTAAGTACCTATCGAAGAATGAGGTTTGCAAGGACACTTGAGTGTAGATAACGTTCAATGAATTTTCTCAAGAGTTCCCAGAAGAAAAGTACTTTAAACTAGATTCTGGCCGCGGATTCGCGTGTCCTACAGAAAACAGGATTAGGATATTATTAGGATAATATTAGGGTTACCCCACCCCCTTTAATTAACATAATAAAAAGTTTCGTACCAAATTGGACCAACCTTCCCCCACTAGTCTAATTGTATCCTGTGGTTTCACCCATAACATAAGTCCCGATTTCGTGGAAAATTTCAAAATACCTTTTTACAGTGAACCTTATTATTATCGGTTTAAGACGACAGTCTAGCTACTCTTTCTCCATACAAACGTAGTCGACTGTTTCCTCCCTGGATAAAGACATTAGAGCAAATATGTTTATGCCATAAAACTTATATCTGCCATGACCATATTGACCATGCCCCTTCGTTTTGATTTTTTTTCCATTTTCTAATTAGAATACAAATAAAATTTAGAAAAATTTAAAAATTATAAAATATCAAATCTTAGGGGTTATGGTCTTGGCTGATATAGGACCCATTGCATAAACATATTTTTTCTAAAGACTTTATCCAGGGAGGACTACGTTTGTTAAGTTTGTATGGAGAAAAGAGTAGGTAGACTGTCCCCTTAAGAGGTATATAGATACCTATATAATGTAAAGTAGATTGGTTTGACATGTTAAACTATTTACCTAGTGGTGCGGTAGGTATTTCAGTAGGTAATTAACAAATCAACATGTCATTTCTGAGCGACGACATTGTCCCTTAGGAAATCTCGTCAGTCACTGAATTACTTAGTACAGTAGACAACACACATTTCTTTAGGCTCAGTTACTATATTCGTCGACATACGATTTTAGTTTTAGCCTAACTGTTCCAAATTGAATGTTATTTTGTGTGAAAACGATAAATGGGAAACATTTACTTAAAAGCTTTTAGGAAACCACAATTATTATTTTTTAACGGGGTATTTACCATGTTTTAATTTGGTAACTACAGTTGGTAATATTATAACTTACAATAATTATAGTATTACCTAACTAGCTGCGCCCCGCGCTTTCACCTGCGTAAGTACTGATCTCGCGGAAATATCGGGATTAAAAGTAGCCTATTTCAAGTTTCATCGTAATCAGTTTAATAGTTTTTGCATGAAGAAGTAACAAAGTCACATACATACAGATATACATACATACAAACTTTCGCGTTTATAATATTAGTAGGATAGGATAGTAGGATAGAATAGGTTTTTTTTTCAGCATCTTTCGGAATATATTTGTAAAAATATATTAAAAGGATAGGAATTAAGAGGATAGTCTCCATTCTCTTTCTCCATACAAACGTAGCTTAAATTTTCCTCCCTGGATAAAGACATTAGAGCAAATATGTTTATGCCATAAAACTTATATCTGTCATGACTATGCATCTACCTTTTTATTTTTTTCATTTTATTATTTTTTTATTTTTTATTATTATTTTAATTAGAAAAAAAAAAATTAAAGGTAGATGCATTGTCATGACAGATACCTATAGGTTTTATGCCATAAACATATTTGCTCTAATGTCTTTATCCAGGGAGGAAAATGTAAACTACGTTTGTATGGAGAAAGAGAATGGAGACCATCCTCTTAATAAGTTAACATTTTTAAAACAATCAACGATATAATAAAATAAGACATAAATGAAGAGCGAATAGGGCGCGTAGCAATTTTCCAGATATAGTACGATAGTCGACACGTAGGTACAGCAAACATTGTTCACAAACAAAACTGTTTGAACGAGCTATTTAGACAGTGCCTGGGGGAGGGGGGTGTTGGAGGATATTCTATTACTCATAGAGACTTATTTTATACTTATAATTTATTGATGAGGTAAGGCATATTTCTTTTTTTTTAAATGCTTTCAATAACTTTAGTACCCGGCGTTGTGAGTCCTAGGACATGTCGGTTTCTTCACGATGTTTTCCTACACCGTAAGAGCGATCTGATTATCGCACTTAACTTTTTGTTAAACAAAAAGACATTGGTGCGCGGGAGGCCTGGATTCGAACCCACGACTCTCGGAATGAAAGTCGGGGTATCTACCACTAGACCAACACCGCTCACAGAGTAAAGGTCATAGCACACTCTATGCCAGAGCTAAACGGCTTATTGTGCGAAGTATCTCCGCTCGAAGTATGTCCACACCCTAACAACCAATGGTAGAGCCTCAGAGAAAACGCCAGTTTATTTTTAATTAAATTTTTGCAACCAATCCGTCACCAGCTGTTATTACATTTGAAATCGTTTATTGTTTTTTGAAGTAATTAATGACTCGAAATGTTTTTAGTGAATTCATTAATTAAAACAGATTAAAGTCTGTATTATTTAGGAAGGGTGAAGAATCTTAAGGTTGTCTAATAAAATCTGTTTCCGTTTGCTAACCGAGTGAGCGAAGCATCTTTGCTTCAAATCTGCTAAAATTAGCTTTGGTGTCGTCGTATGGTCTTTATTACTTTTAGCATTGTGTTAACTCTCAACGTTTCGAGACCTTCACAGGTCCCTTTTTCAGGATTGACACCACGCGATTAAAATCGAAAAATGTCTTTAATTTTAATACAACATCGCGAAAACAGTAGAAAATCTATTTATAAACTTACGTGTCAAAACTTAAATTTATCTTATTTTAACATAACACAAACAGAGTTACTTTCGCGCTTATTACCTAATGTTAGTATAAAGATTATTATAGTATAGATTATTGCTTCAGTTCCACTATTGTTCAATAGTATATTATGTGACCATGTGAAACACATGATCACTGCAAAAAAACCCAATGAGGTTCTTGTGTCTTCTTCTAATTAGAGGTCGCGTTACGAAAACACACTAGATTACTGACGTTTCAAAGTGTTCTGTAAATATCCGAAAAAATAACCATATTTTTGAGTCACGACTACAACATTTCAAAAATCCATTTTTCCTTCACTTACATGTATTTTACACTGAGCTTTGAAAGCAAGAAGCACAAATAACACAGCCTGTAATTAGGGAGAATTTTCGTTTACACGTAAAAGCAACAATTCGGTCTGTAACTGCAGACAATTTGCAGGATCAGCCTAGGAACGCTAAATTGCTTGAAAACAGTGCAATAGGATCAACTCCTATGGGCGCCGTTCCTAGAACAAAACGGTGCAAGGCTTTCGACGTAGGTACCTATTAAAACCGATTTATGCAGCCTTTGTTTTTGCGTGTATAGAAAAGTTGAAGCGCCCAGCGGTTTCACCCGCGTAAGTCTTGATCCCTGTGTAATATCGGCGTAAAAGAAGTATATGTGTTAAGAGGATAGTCTCCATTCTCTTTCTCCATACAAACGTAGTTTAAATTTTCCTCCCTGGATAAAGACATTAGAGCAAATATGTTTATGCCATAAAACTTATATCTGTCATGAATATGCATCTACCTTTTTATTTTTTTCATTTTTTTTTATTATTATTTTAATTAGAAAATAAAAAAAAATAAAAAGGTCATGACATTGTCATGACAGATATAGGTTGTATGGCATAAACATATTTGCTCTAATGTCTTTATCCAGGGAGGAAAATTGAAACTACGTTTTTATGGAGAAAGAGAATGGAGATTCAGATTTACAAGTATCTGTAGTTAAGCACAATCTGCAACATTCTGCAATATTTGTTCGGTTACTATTCGGTGAACCAAAGAAGTTAGGTTTCACGTGCAATATGGACAAAGCTTTCATCACAAAGAACCCACTCGTAACTCCTAAAACCACAGCAGAAAACCTGACACTAATTAAGACAAAGGGACTGGAGGTAAGATAATCCCTTCAGTGCAGTAAGTAGGTGAGGTACTCCGTTTTAATAACCTTCTCGTATTTTATTTTAATTAAAAATTCTTCCTTCCTTACCGCAGTGTTTATGATTGTAGGTAAAAATGATTTTTCTTTAGCTATTTGGAAATATTACAGTTTCAGTGGGGTAGGAGGGTGTTGACCTTTTTCAAGGTTGTGTTTTTAAAAGTGTACAAACACAATATTTTTTCTGAGTGTTTTTAACATTTTTGGGAATTCAACACTTTAGGAACTTGAACAAATATTTTTTTTCCATTCTAGGTGTTTTCTATGTATCACATATGTGTATTTACAAAAAGAAGAATATTATAGATTTAAATAAACAACTGGGTAATTACCATGTTTAAACTTGTTATATCGAGCTCCGTTAGAAAACAAGCTTAAACATGGTAAATACCCCGTTGTTTAATAATAATTGTAGTGAAAACAACCATGTAAGTTTAAAATCGTAAGAAGAATAATGTAGCAAAACCGTTGTCTAGTATCTACCCATAGTACAAGCCTAGTGCTTAGTTGAGTCTAGATTCCACTGTGTAACGTCGTGCAGTATATATTTTAATTTATTTTTAATCAAATGTCATTGACACAAAAAGAAGACTTAAGAATTTAATTAAGTTTACGATGCGTTCAACAAGCTTCTGGTATCTACTCGTATCTCGATTGCGCTACCGGTTTATGTGCATTTCGTATGGAAGATATAAGATCGAATTACTGGTGGAAATAGCTAAGTGAAAATTAGAGCGGTGCTAGTTTAGTGGTAGGTACTTCGACTTTCCTTCTGAGGGTTGTGGTTTCGAATCCAGGACGACCGCAAATGTATAAGATCGAATTTGGTGGAGTAGCTAAGTGATAATTAGAGCGGTGTTGGTCTAGTGGTAGATACCCTGACTTTCATTCTGAGGGTTGTGGTTTCGAATACACACCGCGGCGCACCAATGTCTTGTAGTGTGAGATTACTTTAATTCTACGATAAAGCAAACGATAATTTCAGAAGAAAATCTGTCAACCATCTTTCCGAAAGTTTTATTTTCTGCCTGTTTTGAAGGACGGATGTCAGATTTTCTTCCTTTCGTTCGTTCGTTCGTAGAATTAAAGTACCACTCCTGTTTTTTTTTTAAACTTCCAGTAGTTGAAGTATAAGAGCCAGTACCTACTTAACGACATTATTTAAAGAGGATTGTAATGGTTTATAATTAACAGTTGAATCAGCAGTTAGTCAGACCACAAATGAATAGAACAGCAGGTCAGCAGTCGCTCAAAGGCTGTACGAAGGCGCCATTTGCAGGTGTGTTACTGACATGCCATGAGAGCTAAATCATGTACAATCTGATTACCAATTAGTATACAGGGCTGGTATTATGATCCACAATCGTGTTTCAATAGCTTTTTAATAGTTGTCAAAACTCTTATGACAGGATAGGTAACCTTGGAAACCACCATCGATATATTAACCATACACGATGGAGTGCACCAAACTTAGAATAATGGAATTAAAGACATTTTTTCGGTTTTAATCGCGTGGTGTTATTACTTTTAGCATTGTTTCAACGCTCAACCTTTCGAGACCTTTACAGGTCCCTTCTTCAGGATTGACTGAGATGAAAAACTCGCGAGTGAGGCGTGTGTGTATTTGTGGGTGTGAAAGGATGTAACATTCTGAGTGGGAAAATTCTACCATTAGTAAATGTAATTTCGTTATGGCAATAGTGCGAGCGAAACAAACACCTCTGGTTAGTAACTCTCACTCGGCACGGATTTTCTAGATGTTCTTCATGCCAAAGGAATATAGGTTTTATTGAAAGATCTAAGAGTCTAATATTTGCAGATTTTGAACGTATTTATCCTGCATGGGTATCATGACACTACTATGGCCATTCCACTGAGCACCACTGAGATTCTATTGTGATTTAGTGTAATACCGACCCAGCACGAAAAATTATTATTCGTGCTGTATTCTCGTAGTTAATTGTTAAAATTATTAAACTTAGCCATCGTTTATGTAAGGGGGTAAATGTAGGTTACTTAAATTAGTAAGTTATGTACAGTCAGAACACCAATGAAGTATACAGCACGCATGATAATTATACTTGCTGTATACTTAATTGGTAATCTAGCTGTACAATACTGTGTAATGAACGAACATCGTTTAAAATAGATGATATGAAGTTACACGTATTTGTTCCCAACGGCCACGGACTGCTTTGCCACAGTGGGCATTGGGATCTTATTATTGTAATCTTGCCCAGTCCATTTGTTCCCATCGGCCACCGTCTCCATCAGAAATGGTGGTCTACAGCTGAAGTTGCTGTCCTGAAGAAACGCGGCAAATATGGTCATCTATTAGACGGCTACCTTTTCTTACCTTTTGCAGTCGAGACAGCGGGCAGCCGCGGGAGGTCGAGGACTTGACTACCGCTCCGGATAGTATTTGATGCAAAGGATAGCTATTGTCATACATAGATGCAATGCTGCTAGCATCCTTGGCTCCTTGGCTCCTTTGCACTGGGTACGATCATCAGGGGCGGCTTATTTGATTGACTATCCCCCGTATTTATAGACAAGTCGCATAATACTTTGGCTAAGTAATGCATTTGTCAGTGGTGGTGTTAGAGATTTTACTTAGCCAGAATAATTACTCGATTCGCCTGTCTGTAAATACAGGGGTATGTGTATCGTAGGGTTTTAATTTTGTGACTTTAATATAGGTATTGTTTTGTAGATCCCTACAAAAAATAATTAAATTACATAGATATATAGATTACATTTGCAAAACCGTAGCTAAAACACATTGCTTTGTAAGCAGACACCTTTTCGAATACAAGATTCAATTCAGTAACAGCCAAGTAATTTACGTAACACAAATACCATTTTTACTTTACTCTACCGACCTTAGGCTTAGGAAAATACTTTGAATTCCCCTTTTATTCTAACAAAAAATACCAGACTTTAGAAACTGAACTCAATGAGCCAGGTGTTTAGGTTTCAATTCGATTGTATCTACTTTACACAGTGGTATGTTTCATTAAGCTTCCAGAGACAGAGTAAGGGCTTTTAAGGGTCAAGTTATGGATACCGAAAACTGTTTTAAACGAGATATTTTTTTTAAAACAGTTTGGTACGTGAAATATCGTATTTCGAAAATGAAATACCTAGTTTCGATTTCGTTTTGAAAAAAAAGATCACTTTAAATAATTTAATATGATATAAAACTGAAAAATAATTCGCAAAATAATTTTATTCAGCTTATTATATTAACATTAACATAATCAGTATTTACATTGATTCTTTACATCAAATCGAATCAAACAAAAAACAGGTGCACAGGTTTCACCTTATTTTTTATATAAACAACGTTGTGTTGGGTTTACCCGCATATTAATCCAAGTCTCCAGCTATCTGCATACCAAGTTTCATCGCAATCAGTTTAGAAGTTTTTGCGTTAAGGAGTAACAAACATACTGACTTATCCCCTTACTTATAAACCATAACTAAGTTGATGTAACGTTTGTCTCAATCTCAAACTCACGTCACATCTTACGTTGCTTTACGTCACAGTAAAAGATAAAAATTACACAAAATTAGTCATCTAAACTAATATTATAAAGAGGAAAGATTTGTATTTGTGTGTGTATGTCTGTTTGTAATGAATAAACTTAAAAACTACTTGACCGATTTCCAAAATTCTTTCACCAAAAGAAAACTACATTATCGAGGAGTAACATAGGCTACTTTTGATCCCGATATTCCCACGGGATCGGGACCTACGCGAGTGGAATCGCGGGACGCAGCTTCACTTTATAAGTAAGAGGATATCACACTAACTTTAACCTTTAGGATAAAGGAGGTTTTTCTTCCAAGAAAAATCTCTGCCTCCAAGAAAATGTATCTCGTTTTAGCTTACAAACAGCCTACTGTACACCTTGTAAAAGTATAACAGTGCAAACAAAAAATATTGCAAAGGTTTTGTCATCCGATAACACTAAAATATGGCCCCAACGAGACCATGTGACGCTGTATTCATATTATATGAAAAGCAATGAGGATAAACATCTACCAAAAATTCATCTCAGTTCCTTTAAATTGGTATAATATGTCTTGTCGGGTGGTACGTACCTACATTATGTGGGAACTCGGCGGAGAACTACAAAGTTGAGGTTTTGTAGGGATGTGACCTTCTTTTGAGTCTCGGAGTCTTGATTTTTTAACCCCCGACGGAAAAAGAGGGGTGTTATAAGTTTGGCGTGTCTGTCTGTCTGTCTGTGTGTGTGTGTATCCACCTGTGGCATCGTAGCTCACTAACGGATCAAATGATTTCAACGTAGTTTTTTTTGGTTGATAGGTAACTTTTGAGCGAGTGTGTTTTTGAGCGAATGTTTAATTAAAATCGGCTCAGCCGTTCATAATATATGTGAGTTGAAGCTCGGAAATAATAACCGAATGTTTTCAAATATGACCGAGTGGGGATATTTAATATTTTATTGTATTTAGTTTTTATTACCAAAAATTCATCTCAGTTCCTTTAAATTGGTATAATATTATTATGTCTTGTCGGGTGGTACGTACCTACATTATGTGGGAACTCGGAGAACTACAAAGTTGAAGTTTTGTAGGGATGTGACCTTGTTTTGAGTCGAGTCTAGATTTGGGGGTGTTTAAGAATTTTTTGGTGTCGATGTATTTTCATTATATTAGTAAATTTGGCGACTTCTGTGGCGGTTCAGGCAAACACCCGGTTGTGACATCGAAGGTTGTGGGTTCGTTTCCCGCCAGGATTTTTTTAATACGACTGACTGCATCGACTGCATCTTAGCACTAGCAGTGATTGTCATTTATTTTTTTCAGCAATGCAGCGGCTTTTTATATATTTTATCTTCCTAATATTATAGATACGAAAGTAACTCCGTCTGTCTCTCTGTCCATCTGTTACGCTTTAACGCCTAAGCCGCTGAACCGATAGTGATGAATTTTAGCATAGAGTTAGATAGGACCTTGGACAAGGACATAACCTTATCTAGGTAATCACTATAGATAGGTACGCGTGTGAATCCACGGGCGCCGCTATTTTCACATATAAAGAACATGTAATATGTTAGAGACATCACCTCTAGGCTCTAATACTAATAAGCAAGTACTGGTAATAGTAAGTACATAGTATCTGAATGTCCCATCCCTAGTTGCCACACTCCGGACCCAAATTTAGTATTCCACGCTGAAATTGCACTATTCAAACGCTAGTTTTAAACGAAAATTTCGACAATATTATTCAAAGCGAGTCTCGTGATGAACACTCAAATATTTCATTCTAATTAAGCACCATTTATATTCTCCGATGTGGCTTTTGAGTAGTTCAAACCTGGGCAGAAGATTTAGCATAAGTTTCTGGGGCGATGTTCAGTTAAAACTATGGCTTCAGTTCACGAAAAAAAGCTTTCTCGCTCTAGAGTTAAACTGTATGAAACCGGTAAGAAATTAAGTAAAAGAAGCAGATTCTGCTTTAAGGGCCCTATTCTGAAAAACTGAAAATCCATGTCGGGCGCATCGAAAATTGTTGATTTCATGACATGACATATTTCATGACGGAATGTCGTAGAACTTTTTTTTGTGTACAGATTGTAGGCGACATTGTTTCCGATATTTTAGTGCAGTTTCCATACAAATATGTCGAAACGTATTGAATGATTTGGCTAAAATGCCTATCGACATTTTAGCCAAATCAGACATTTTTTGTCTAAAATTTGGATAGGCTTTGCACCAATAGGAGGTTCTTGTCTTAAAACTACACCAAAATGTAGGAAACAATGTCACCTACAATCTGTACACAAAAAAAACTTCTACGACATTCCGTCATGAGATAATCAACAATTTTCGATGAGCCCGACAGGGATTTTCAGTTTCAAGGTCGTTGGCGTATATACTCCTCTTAATTAACCGACATAAAAAAAGAAGGTTCTCAATTCGTCGCGTATGCTGACTTCCATAATACAAGTCTGGATCGCGCACTGAATTATGTGCCGAGTAAACAGCGCAACATGCCGCAAATCAAATTGGCACAAACATCTAATGTCATTTTGTATGGTATAGCAATTCCAGCGTACTTGTATAGTTCAGTTCAATGGTCGCGTAAATTTTTCTGACACAGTCATAATAACTGTGCGCCTGTCATAGTTACGCGCTCTACGACGCCTTTCGAATCTACACATCAAACCCATGCGGGCTAGGTGCTCAATTATTGTGACTGTTAAAAAGCACTATATTGCTTGCAAAATCTGCTAAACTACCTTTTGAGACGACAAGGTCATTTTGTGGTGGAGGTAAGGACTCAAATATACCACTATAACCTCTTAATATGTGAAACTTACTATGATTTGTTGCTCTCTCATTTCGGTCAAACAGCTCGATCGATTTTCTCTCTTACCTACGTGCGTAGGTAGGCCACGATTCTACGTAGATTTTTTACATACGGGTTGCCTGAAGGAATATTTGTTATTTGATATTCACAAAAGAAAGTAAGTAATGGATGAAAATAGGTACCTACGAGTGATTCATAGATATGTATATAATAAAAAGCCTACATGCAAAATGAGTGTAACATTTCCAGCAGTTTTGTGAGGTTTATTTATTCTTTAAGATAGTTACCGTAGAACTGGACTGGTCTCTATTAAAAGAGACTTGAAGGAGAAAGGTCGCCTGATAGTGTGATCCATTTCAAACTTATGACGGACGAGATTCACCAGTTCCAAAGTCAAACTGATCGGGAAATTGCTCGCACACCTATAAAAAGATGATTAAAAATTCAAACGTCGCGCGTTTTTTTAGTATACATCTAGCTAGGTAATTTACATACTACAAAGATTTTGATAAAATATTCATTGATTTTTGTTCTTTACAAAATCTCCTTAAAAAAAAAGGAAAAAAAAACATGATTACAAAAACCCTAAAAAATCTTAAAATCAATGCTTTTAAAATGAGTTTTGAAATGAAAAGATACTTAATCGTCTTGGGTTAAATAATATTTTTCTAACAGTTTTTATTTCTTTACATAATTTAAAAAGGGTTAAGTTACCTGCCTTCTCGAAATTAAGAAATACTTTCGGTCTAGTCTAGACTTAAAATTACCGTTATTTTATTTAACCTTCATCTCTGTCCAATTTTACACTTGAATAAAATAAATGTATTTTTACATCAACCTGTAATCAACTTTAAATAGCTTTCATGATTACAACAAATATAACAGCAAAGGTTTTTTACAAATGTCATTAAGTTAGAAATTAAACCTATTTTTCGGTTTTAATCGCGCGGCGTTTATTAATTTTAGCATCGTTTCAATGCTTAACGTTCAATGCTTAAAGAAAATTTTATTGTATGTGATCATTCACAAAAAGATTTGTGTTTGCATGATCAAAAAACTTTTTGCCTTCCCTTTTTAAATAACAAACAACCTGAAAAAGTAATCATGAGTTGACAGTGACAGCCGTGTGATCGTATTTTGGTATTTGTTTGGAACGCGCGGAAAATGATCCTAAATTTTCATTTTATATTTTACTGTCTGCTCCCCGCGGTTTCACACGTACAAGTCCCGATCCCGTTGGAATATCGGATTAAAAAGTAGCTTATGTTTTAATCCAGATCTCCAGCAATCTGCATACAAAGTTTCATTGCAATCGGTTCAGTAGTTTTTGCGAGATGAAAACACTAACAAACATCTAACTTTCGAATTTATAATATTAGCGTGGTTTTACCGGAATTTCACTTCATAATCTTCACGTAAATAGGTACATAAATAAATTGAAAGAACGAAAATTTAAATACAAAAGACAAAAGTTCAAAGCTTCGATTCCACAATACCGTCACGTTGGGATTTCCAAAAAATAATTACGTCCCTCGGGAAAGTTTTTTAATCATACAAAATGAGTGTCCCGTAAAGTCGAAACCTTCTCAACGGTGACGCTGAAAACTTCATACTCGTGTTTTAATTAAAAATTCTAAGCTTTGATATAATTAAAATTTGCTTGATGTTTGGTGATCAAGCTTGATATGGTCGGATTGGTCAGACGGAATGGCGGCTTTTTAATTTTATTATTAGTCTTTTTAATTAACTTTTGTCAGCAAAAATGTTTGAGTTTGTGTAATTTTTGACCGGCTACGATGAAACTTGGCGAGGTAGATAGATGGTACAGAAATAACTAATAGGCAACTTTTTATTCCGATATTCGGAGGCTCTACTAGTACAATAACCATCGACTTCTACTTCTTGGAAGAGTTCAAACAGCCATTTGTAAATGTTCATAATACAAGAAATATCAGTGAAAGAAAGTGTGTGTAAAATCTAAATACACACATCAACACCGTCTAGGGATATTCAGAATTTCTCAATTTACTCAAAAATTGTGTTTACTAACAAACAACATGTATATATTTTTGTAAAGCCTACTTATCAGACTATGATTTAGAATACAACAAAATATTGTTTTATGCTTAAATATTTTTTTATTTAAAAAAACGCAAAAAGTGAAATAATGTTAAATTTAAGATAAAATGTCTATCTAAGGCAAAAAATAAAGTAAAACGAAATTATTAGGTTTTTTTATTTGAAGATAAAATTAGTAGTCAGTGAAACCACCCACGACGTTAATCACGGCCCTGCAACGGTTTTTCATGCTTTGAATCAGGTTGTCAATATCTTGCTGCGGAATATTGTCCCAGGTCCTGCTAAGATGCAAAAAAAGTTGCTCTCCAGTCGCAACATTTGGAGGCAAATTCCTCAAAGCCCTTCTTTGAAGCATATCCCACGCGTGCTCTATGGGGTTTAGGTCTGGTGACTGCGCGGGCCAGTCTAAGACCGACACGTCGTGCTCCTCTAGCCAGCTGGTCACCACTCGCGCAGTGTGCGGACGGGCGTTGTCGTGCATGAGCGTGAAAACTTGGCCCATTTGCAGTCGATGGGGATAGATTATTGGTGCTAGCACCTGATTACGGTATATTTCGGCAGACATAGTGTTTCTGATCCAAACGAGGTCTGTTCTTCCACCAATACGAATTCCCGCCCAAACCATAATTGTTCCGCCATGGTATGGATGGACCTCCTGAGGGTGTTGCAGACGGTTGTCACGACCAGAAGCTCGCCATACGCATACTCTACGTGAATCAGGATGAAATCCGAATCGGGACTCATCGGTAAACAACACTACCGACCACTCGATATCTTCCCAAGGCAAATGTTCTCTAGCCCACTGTAATCTTCGTCCACGATTTCCTCTGCGTAGTGCTAGAGTACGAAGCGGCCTGCGAGAATGAAGGTTAGCCTCGTGCAGTCTTCTCCTCACAGTTTGGTCACTGACAAGCACCTGGTGGTCTGACTAGAGCGTTTGAACCAACTGCATGGCCGTAACATTTGGTTGTCTTCTCGCGGCCACTTGCAAAAATCGGTCTTGTCTTTGGGTAGTTATCCGCTTTCCGCCTGGATGCCTTTCAGCCACTTCACCAGTAGCACGATAACGTGACCACAATCTTGATATCACGTTTTGTCTTGTTCCAATCTCCTCGGCAATACTCCGTTGAGTAGCCCCAGCTTGGAGCATTCCTACTGCCCTTAACATTTCGTTTCTTGTTAAATGACGCCGCTGCATGATGCATACAGTTGTATTAAATTGTAATTAATCAAAAAAAATTTATTAAAACTTCAATTTGTTTAAACAAAATGCTTAAAACTGCGTTAAGTTAATTTAAACCATCGAACTTGCTACAATAATTGCCGCGCTAATCTTATGTTTTTAATTAATTTTTTAAAATTCAAATTTGGAATCACACAATAAGGCCTACACAATAAGGTTCCATTAAAATATTTTTAAATCGGCCAGTATTTTTTAAGTTTAAGAACTTTATATAAAATATCCCTAGACGATGTTGATGTGTGTATAAAAACGTGTACGGGAAGAGGTCAAATAGCTGCATAGTACATAGTACCTAGTATTTATAATAGTATAGCGTGGCTTACAGACGAATGTAAAATATCAAAATATATGTTAAAAAGTAAGATGAAGGGTGCATTGTTGCAGAATATACAATAGAATTATTTTTGATTTGTGTTCTGCAACAGTATACTTCTTATTAGTAAATAAGTACTTCTTAGTAAATAAGTAATATACCTACCTAAAGTTATGCACATAAATTAGTAAATGTTTCAAGCGCGTATATACCCGCCTTCAAACTGCCTATCAGTTTGGGGGGATTTATTTTTTGGTAATGTGAGTGTCTTTTTCTTAAATAAATGTGTTAAAAAAAACTAAACGTATTAAATCTGATAATGTTAAGTATATAATAATAATATACTTAACATTATACTCAGGACTTCAATTCAATTCATTTATTGTCTGTAAGTCCAGGATTACAATTAATAATCACAATATAATAATAAGTCCCTACGCTAGACCTCACCTATTTACTACCTAAGTTAAATTAACTATTAATTATAAACCAAAGCAACCTCTGAATAATTAAGTTGTAACTTGTATTATAATATAGCCAAATTACAACAGAAGTAAGAAGCCCTTTCCAAATAATATAAAATATTGGCAATATATGTCGATATTTGCTCCAAAAACGATACGACTGAAGCTTTGTTAACAATCGACATAATATTCACAAAGGTATTACATACATATGTATTTACCTATATTTTTCCTTCGAAATAGTGAATATTTCTGTCTCACATTGGTACATACAATACATAATAATATAGTTTGTAGAGGTACTATTTTTACTCGACTGCCGAAGGATTATCTGTGACACATTTATATTTGTATTGTAACATTTTAAAGTTATACATTGTATGATCTCTTCTTTCTTTCTTTTCGTGCAGTGGAGTGTTAGAGTTTTTAAGTCGCCCTGAGGTATCTTGACCTAACGTGTGGTAACAGTCAATATATTATATAATTTTTACACTGTTTTTGAGGTAAGCAAAACACCCAAAAACGGGACTTTCTTTGTCCATCCCCTGAGGCATACCTCCCTGGAGTTAGGACTTTTAGTATGTTTGTCTACCTAGTCCAAAAAAGTCCCTTAGTCAAAATTTTTGGTTTTAACATTCCACTAATTCGCCCTTTTTTAAGGACTAGGTAATTTACTAAAATATCAAAATTGAAGCATCTACTTGAGTGTCTTGAAAAAAAAAACAAAGAATTCAAAGATATGAATTAAACAATTAAATCGACAAAGAAAACCGCCATCAAAAATTCCAACAAACCCAACCAAATTATGCCAATTGCTTTTAAAAAACTCTTCAGTTTTCCAACAAAAATGTCCAACGTTGCAACAGTCAAGGGCTCTTCAAATTTGGCTGCAAAATCGGGCAGAATTGCAACTCAAACCGAGCCCTGAATAAATAGATAAAGCCTCCTTTTAATTATTCAAATGATGTCCCACCAGCGTTAGTGGACTGACTGAACTCAAAATTCTGCACCAACACGAAAGGAGTTTCAACTTAAACGCTCCAGAAATTGCGTCCAATTTGATTTGGCACGTTCCTCGAATGGGAACGTAACCATTTCCTTTTGTTATATTGGTACTTTATTAAGCTTTTTCCCAGTTTAGAGCTTGCAGTTTGGGAGCAATAACGTTTTTGGGCAATTCCGCTGGAGCACAAAAATATTCGACGATACCCTGATTTCCATAGCCATCGGCGCATTTAGCCGTTGTCATGTTGATCATGAGCCAATTAAGCTACGCTTTGTTACGTAAATAATAGGAAGTTGATCCTTCGAGAGTAATATTTTTACATTTTACACCGTCTAATAAAGCGGAATTATAACCAGTTTCCTCTAGATAAACGAGAGAACAACGCTCAATGTATATGAAAATGGTTTTAATTGGTACTTATTTGAAACTACCACAGCAGCTTAACCGCGCACTTAATCCGACAAACTTTATAATACCTATCGAAAAATCTATATCTATTGTAATATAGGTAACTAGTAGAGTCCTGCGGTTTCACCTGCGTAATTTCCCGCGGGATTTTCCAAAAACCCTTTCTTAGTGGATACCTAAACACTACAAAAACACACTGTCCAAATTTCATGCTTCTAGGACCAGTAGTTTAGGCTCCGCGTGGCTTTGAATTTTTTATATATAGATAGTAGATATAGAATATAGATAGATGAGCATTGAGACGTTATGCATAAGTAGGTACTAGAAGCCATGTCTCAAACAAATTCCATGTTCCTCTTATGCGAAATAACTAGGTATAAAATGCCGCTGCAGCGCTGACAATATTGTTACGTCTATCGTAAAAATGAATGAGAATCGCTACATCTACCCGGCTAAGATGTAGTCGATTAAAAGTTGGCCGTAGCGTTACCGCAGTGGCTGTTTACAATTTGTATCCCTTCTGATTGAGGCCTACATTTGAAAGCAAGCCTATACCGGTAGAATTCTTTAAGGCGGGTTTTTTATACCTAACTAGCTGACCCAGCGTACTTTGTTCTGCCTTAGAGGCAAAAAAAGTATCCTATATCCGTCTCCTGGTTCTAAGCTACCTCCTCAATAATTTTCAATAGTTCAGCCATTCTTCAGTTATAAATAGTGTAACTAACACGAGTTTATTTTTATACACAAGGTGTTTCGACGATGGGGTATTAAGCCGAAAGGGGGTTGTTCTAGAGGTCTAGGCAAACAACTTTTATTCTACGACTTTTGGAAATTCGAACTTTTTTTCGAAAATTTTAAAGTTGAATCACTAAAAAAACAGCTGTTTTTGTAAAAAAAAGGAAATTAATGTTTAAATTGTAGTGGTCCAAACTAAATAAAAGGGCACCTCAAGGCCAATGACCTCAAACTCTAAAAAACAGCTGATTTTCATGCAAACTTTAAACTGAAAATTTTCGAAAACTACTTTGAATTTCCGAAACTTGTAGAATAAAAGTTGTTCGCCTAAACCTCTAGAACAACCCCCTTTCGGCTTAATACCCCCTCCTCGGAGGAACCTGTATAAAGATGTTCATGTTTTTAAATGTCACACATAGTCTCGGCCCAGTCGCCTTCCCAGTATGTGCATTGAGTGTTTTACCTTTTATTAAATAATCGGTCTTTTATTGACCACTATTTCACCTAATGGTAAGAAATAATATAGTATAAGAGGTGGCACGCTCATTTAGCAGATAGAAAAACGGCAGTAGACCATAACCCGACCCGTCTTACTCAATGGCTGCACTGGTCTACACATGCCCAAACATCCATTACCGTTACTAAACAACAAAACTCAATTATAAACTCTGCAGACAACAGAAACAACACATTTGACCAAATATTAAACCGAAATCAGCTTCACTGAACTGTAGGTAACTTGTCTAAACAAAATTCTAGAATGCACCTTAGATGAAAACAAAAATAGCATTGCGTATTCGAAAAATGAGCTAGAAACACCTACTAGGCCAAGCTGCAGGGAAATCACATTACAAAAGGTGGTGTAACAAATTTTATGATTTTATGTTATGTAGCTAAGTTAGCTTGATATAAATTCAATTTCTTGACCTTGGGGCACGACGGGGTATATCCGATATTTTGAGTTTAATATTCTTTTTGCACATAGTGTCTCGATAATAAGTCGTATGACAAAAGTGTCTAAGAACAGTATGTAGAAGTCAAAAACTTTTACATTCTGTCCATACATGTCAATTCTGTAAGTCTTTATCTTGTAAGTTTTATCGTCTCATTTTCCGAGACTGGGTAACGTGACTGCTGTTTTTTGTTTTCATCTAAGGAATGCACGCTAAAGTTTTCCACACTACGAACTAATTTGAAATAACATCAGCGTGGCCCGGTTTACATCAAAGCGGAATTTAGAGGATAACTCGATTTGGCGTTTTGGTAATGTTAAATAGATAGGGTGGATTTTTGTTTGTTTTGCTATAAGAGCGGCCCGGTTGTACCTTTGGTTCAATTACCTAAGTTAGTTTTTAGGGTTTCGTACCCAAAGGGTAAAAATTTGACTGTTTTACTAAGACTCTACTGTCCGTCGGTCTGTCTGTCTCTCACGGTTCATTCCTTCCCCTCACAGTCGTTTTTTTACAGATGATGTATTTCTGTTGCCGCTATAACGAAAAGACAAACAACCCTAGACTAGAACTATTCACTATCAACCCTAAAATAATACTATTTTCCCAAGACGGTAAAGCTTACGGTTCTTCGATACACCACTGAAGGGTATCTGCTAAATCTAGTTTAAAATCTTCCAGTGAACTAGGATTTAGTAAATTGTATTTCAGGCCATAAGGAGCTTATTGGCCTAGCTGAATCTGTCGATCTTTTTCGGTCGTGCGGGTTAAGCAACGCTTGGCGCGGTCATTACTTGGATGGGTGACTTATAATTTGTGTAAATAATCATTTTTTCGAGTTCCTTCGTGCTTCAGAAGGCACGCTAAGCAGTTGGTCCCGGTTGTTATCTCTGATAGCAGTCGCTAGGTCAAGTTAGAGGATTTAGGACGACTTGTAAACTCTATCACCTTGTGAGCTATCATACGGTTCATGAGATACAGCCTGGTAAACAGACGGACAGACAGACATACAGCGGAGTTTCAGTAATAGGGTCCCGTTTTTACCCCTTGGGTACGGAACCCTAAAAATTTCACCGTACCTATTTATTTATGTATATTTATTCAATGAACAATATATCTACCTACCTACACATCAAATTAGAAATGAAATGACTATACCACTCGCTCTAACAAACATTTTCTCTAGAACTCCTTTTGTTTGTATTTCTATTGAAATTCCAATGAATATTGTATCGACAATGTACCTAGCTTGTACTACAGTCACCGATCCTTACGAATTAACTAGACTTCTCGTTATGACATGTGAGTTTTTCTTCTTTTCGTGTCGTGGTGTGGTTCACCAATTGTTAGAGTTGTCCGGTCGCCCTAAGGCCTCTAATTTTACCTATCGACTGCTATCAGAGATAACAACCGGGACTAACTGCTCAACGTGCCTTCCGAAGCATGGAGAGAAAATGATTTTTGCCACACAAAATATCGGTCGCCCATCCAATCAATTGCTTAACCCGCACGACCATTCAAGATCGGCTGGTACAGCTAGGTCAGTGAGCTCCTTTGTGACTCCATTGTACGCAAAACTGCTAAATCGATTGCGATGTAATTTAGTATAGAGACAGTAAATTAAAACATTGGCCACTCTTTATAGAGATAATTTCCCAAGGGAACGTCGAGACATTGAAACTGCGGGGCGCAGCTAGTAAGATACTCAAAGACACGATAAACAATAGGGAATAACAGACATCAACGGTCTCTGTGGCGCGTCGGGCAAACAGACCAACTTTCTCAGCAGATTTATTCTTCATACTCTTTTTTTGCCAAACGCGAGGCGTCTAGTTATTTCGCACTAGTTGTAGGTACTTCTGAGATCAGTAGAACCTGTGGGTAGAACATAGAAACGACATCCGGAAATTAAACCAACGAGCGTTCGAGAGCCGGAATACTGTTCTTTAACAACATGCAGGGATATTCAATGTCAATTTTGTAGTGTTGTATGTGTAACTAAGGGATGATTCTCATTAAAACGGGCCGTATCCGGGCCAGGGCGGGGACTGGCTACCTTTGTATGAAGACAGCTTTTGTATTGCATGTTGTCCGTGCCGCGTTAGCTCGACACTTGACACTGGCTACTCTCCAAATGGCCATATCAGTTCATGACCGTAAGTAATAATAATATCATTGAGGGAGTTTTGGCGGGAACGCGGAGACAACATGTCGTGCTCCAATTTTATTTTCAATTTAGTTTCGTGAACGTGCACAAGTGTAGTGAAAACAAAATTGAGTGTTAAACGTGGACTTATCTTAAATGCCTCGCGAGGCTGCTCGCTCTGTGTGGACCCGCCTAATAGATAGTATTTTATATAAATAAAAATATTTTTAGAAATACTTAAAAAAATTGAGTCACTGAACTAAACACAACTTTAAAACAGCGCAGATAAATCGCAAGCTAACAATAAATTCGAAGCACTTTTCCCGCCATATCTTCCGACTTCCGGGTGGGATCGGAAGTTCAGCGGATGTCACTTCCGGAACCGGTCACTGGTTATTTATACGGATCTTTAGTTTTAAAGCTCCTTTTTATACTTTTTAGGGAAGTCAACTATTGTCCGTTGTTTTGTAATAGCAAATTGTTTCGTAATTCGACTCTTGATAGTCTCTAATACTAGAAGTATTTACAAGGTATTTGATATTGAATTGAATACCTATTTATTTTTATTAAAGGAATATAAAATTATTATTAAATTCAATTCATTGATCCAAACCAACTTTGTTTCCAATTCAAAATAGTTTGCACGTAAAAAATACTCATTCGCAAATTTTCACTTGCGGTGAGGCTTGAACTCGTTGACAATACCTATACTATACCCAAAGATGCGAGTTCAAGCCATGCCGCTAGTGAATTTTTTTAATGCGTATTTTTCTTTAAAATTCTATTAAAAATATTTAGTTTCTGTTCTTATAATTAGACTCAAATAGTAATCAAATCAATTCTATCTAATACCCACAATTAAAGCTAGACCTGTCCAAACTACTTCCATTTAAGCTAAATTAAACTCTAAATTCTAATTGGTAGATGTGCTTTAACAAAAGCTTTTGCCGCTGAGATTTCTTGGTTTGTCAAGCGGCTGTCATCTGTCAAGAAAATGGGGTAAACGTGTAACATGGATCGCGAACGTATATAAATCAATTTAACTGAACAAACACTTGTTTTTAGAATTCCAATTCGGGTAGAGCCTTTGCTGACTGCAGATTTTTGGCGTCGCCTCTGTTTATATTCTTTGTAGGGTTCCGTACTCAAAGGGTAAAAACGGTACCTTATTACTGAGACTTCGCTGTCTGTCTGTCTGTCCGTCTGTCCGTCCGTCTGTCTGTCACCAGACTGTATCTCACGAACTGGGTCGGTATTATGCTCCGCAATCGTGTTTCAATAGTGTGTCGATAGAATATTAATCGTCATATTTGACGTGTATTTGACACATTTGGCAGTTTCCTATGTTAACAATTCTATCGACACACCACTGCGACACCACTGAGACACCACTGAGATGCCACTGATGGAGTCTCGATAGTTGTCAAAACTCTAATGACAGGATGGATTTTTAACAGACTTGACAGATAGACAGACAGAGAAGGTTGGTTACCATGGTTACTATTGCAATTCCACTGAGACACCATTACGATACTATTGAAGTCTACCAAATTTGTCACAGTCTCGATATAATGGCAATAGTGTGTCGATATAATCGTAATAGTATTGTCATCTTGTGTCATTTAGTGTAATACCGGTCCTGTAATTGCTAGATAGTTGAAATTTTCGCAATGTTAGAATATACCGTATCTACTATTTTTGTTTTCATCTAAAGTAAACAATAATAGAGTGTTTACTTTAAATGAAATCTTATATTGTAATAATTTCCACGCAATATGCAATTCGTAATATGTAATTATGAGCCAAGCTGAACGGCAAAGTTCGTCAGTAGATGTCACTACGAGGCCTTCCTCGTAAGAACACAAAAAGGTGCTTTCTTAATTCCGGCTTAATGGCCGGAAAACAGAAAAATAGGTTTTTCTGCGTTAATAGATACCCATACAATTTCTATTTTTATATCTTCCAAAAACAGACACCGCTAAGTTACGATTTTATTATATGTATAATAACTTGAGGCTAACCCATGGCGTAGCGGCAAAATTTTTTTTTTTCAAAAAGCAAAATCACTCGTCTAATAATTTCAAAATAAACAACTAGATCTTACTCGTTCATCGCTCGACTAAAAATCGGCGTTCTGTGTAAGCTCCCTCGGTGTCTGTCTGTCACGTGCATTTTTCTCTCTAAGAAACTGATGGAATGTATTGGGATACAGGGGGTAGGGAGTAAAAGAAGGAAAAGGGGTGCAATAAATAATTTATCATTATGTTTCAATATAGATAATGCATAACATTTATTTTTGTAGTTTATTTTCCTTGAACAATGCTACAATTTATTTATACCCCGTTTATATATTCAAATACGATTCGTTTCTGCCTTCTTCTACATTAGCGTCTAAGACCATAATATGGTTAAATTAAAGATTTTTTATATACCTAAATAAATAAATAAATTCTGTGAACAACACACAGCGCCATCTATCCCCGTAGTAAGCGACTAAGCTTGTGTTACGGTGACTAGACAACGGATATAATACTTATATTTAATTTTCTTTTGTAAATACATACATGTTATACATAGAGGGACACCCAGACTAGACACAAATATTTATTTTATAAGCATAAATACTTGCACCCGGCGGGAATCGAACCCGTATCCTCCTGCATTGCAGTCGCGCTTTCGCACGACGCTCCACAGAGGTCGTCATATTGTATAGAATATACTTCTTCTTTTCATGTACCTAGTGGTGTGGCTCACTTTGTTGTATAGTACCTAGTTTTCAGGTCGCCCTAAGGCTTACTTGACCTAACGACTGCTATCAGAGATAACAAATGTCACCACCGGCTTACCATGCCTCTCGAAGCACGAAGAAGCTCAACAATATTTATTTTTGGCCACACTTACCGATCACCCATCAAAATAATGACCCTGCCAATTAGGTAACGCCTAATCCACATGATCATTCAAGATCGGTAGCCGCAGCTAAACGGAGGAGCTCCTTATAAAATAGTGCATTATAAAAAGTACACCTAATTACCACACCCATTTCATCGGTAAACATAGGATAAGACATTAGACGCCACTCAATACCCATGAAACTTCATTCCGACGTCTATCGAACATTTCACTTGTCAAATCGCACCCCATAATTACCCTACCAACTTAGTTAGTTCAGTTCCTTTACCTTACCACTTTTCACCCCGACTGTACTTTACGATTATAGTAACGTACTTTGAAAGTTGAATATCGGTACTATCACACGATAAACGCCATTCAAAACGCCGGAGGGTTGATAATTCGGACTGAAAGATCGCGGAAACTCCCAGATAACGCTAAACTTTCGCAACTGACTTTTCACTTTTATTTTTGGCCTATTTCGGAGGGAGCGATTTAAAGAATTCCCGACTTCTTGTTCTAAGCGTTTTATGTAAATGAATTTTTGGTAACATTCCCTTTGTAAATAGCGTTTTGTGGAACATTGATTCTGGGAACCATTTTCGAGAGTGAAGAAAATGTTTAATATTACACTGTAAAGGGCACCTACTCACCATGCCTACTATGATTATGTCATGGTTTTCCGCCCGTATTTATGAAATCTGGATAGTTCTAAAAATGACATGGGGTGTCAGCTTGACGGCCTTTTGACGTTGGTCGCATGACCGTTGCTATAAAGTTTTACCTATTCTTTATTTTGTAATAATACTAAAAAGGCACCTACTCACCATGCCTGCGATGAATGTGTCATCGCATTCCGCCCGTATTTATGAGGATTGGAAAGTTTTAAAAACGACATGGCGGCTTGAGATTGGTCGCACGACCGTCGCAGCCACGACCCATCTTTGAAGTCGGGGTGAAGATATTTGCTATAAAGTTTTACCTATTATTTATTTTGTTCTAATACTAACAAAGGCACCTACTTACCATGCCTGCGATGAATGGTGTCATCGCATTCAGCCCATATTCATGAGAACTGGAAAGTAATAAAAACATCGTGATAGTAGCGGCTAGATGGCCTTTAGACGTTGGTCGCACGACCATCGCAGTCACGACTCATCATGAGAACTGGAAAGTAATAAAAACATCGTGATAGTAGCGGCTAGATGGCCTTTAGACGTTGGTCGCACGACCATCGCAGTCACGACTCATCTATGAAGTCGCTGTGACGATATTTACTGTATTTTTTTTCATTTATTTTTTCCTAACTGATCCGGCGAACTTCGTTCTGAGTTAGAGGCAAAAAAACTATGCTATGTATCGTATGTCCATTCCCTGATTCTAAGCTACTTCCCCACCAATTTTCAGCCAAATCGGTTCTGTTCGTAGAACAACTAGTGGCTGAAAAAAGTTTAGTAGTTAGGTACTATCGCCAACAAAAGTGGGTATCCAGTTAGCCGAAAGATTCGTTTGAACCGAGCGTCGAGCGTATTATATTATACACACATTGATATAGATAGGTTTATCTATAAATTTCAGTTGCCAAATTAGGCGTTTAGTTCTGTGTCGCATTCAAGTAGACGATAGGTATAGTAGTAGGTAACAATTAACAATAAATCGCAGGTATCTTTACTAAGTGAACCTAAATTTACGTAATTAGACCTTACGGTGTTTACCCACTTTCGTTGTTGATAGTACCTAATTGATGAATTCTGCTAGTATATTAAAATAAAAACAACCCTCTCTCACAAACGTTTTGATTATTCCCAGATAGCTCTAATAGATATAGAGCAAACGAACCACATTCCTGCATTTGTACAAAACCACTTTCGTTCCGGAATCGTTGGCTATAAATCGCGATGACAGCTCACTGATCGTAAAATACAACCGAAACTCGATGGGTTCCGTACAGCGGTACAACTTCAGCATGTATTCGAAATGTAGTTCGGTAAAGCGGTTATTAGAAGACAATAAATATCTGTTTTCGTAAATATTTTAGCAACTGTTCAAGTTGTGGAGGTTAAATGCTAAGAACTTTTCAAATAATTTACAAATTAACCTGTTATGCTTAAGGAGGGTGTTATCCAGCTGGGTTTATTGTAATAAATGAAGCCCATAGGTAACTATGGGCTCCATATACCTACTACATTAATACAAAATTCAAAGTCAATGCATTCAGTATGAACTTCAAATTCACGTACACTTAGTTAGTCATTTAGGGATCATGGGACTTACGGGGTGATCCCGGTAGAAAAAAAAACAAAACTCTTTTTTCTTATGCACTAATCAACGGCTAAAGCAGTGCATTGATATTATAGTTCGGATAGTAATGAATGGCTTACTAAGTGTACGTGAATTTGAAGTTCATTCTGAATGCGGGTTTCACAACCACGAGATGAAGCTAGATTGAAAGTCCCACCGTTCTCCGACAGTCGTTTCGCCTTTAGACTTATCGCCGATACGAAGTTTCATTTTTGAGAGATTTGCCGAATACACCATTCACCGATGCGACGTTTCGCCGACATAACGATTCGTATGTGACGAAAAATTTTAAATTTAAAAGACAAGAAACGTGCAATAAAGAAACTAATTTAGAAACACTCAAACATCAAAGATTCCAGCGGTACCATAACCTCCATATATCCTTGTTGCAGTGCCGATGACGCAGGTGGTAGCCGTGGCAGGCGAACCGGTCTACCTTCCCTGTGACATCGACACGTCGGGGGAAGACGACGCTGTGCTGCTAGTCCTTTGGTACAAGGAAGACCTGGGGACGCCTATTTACAGGTATGGTTGCTATTAAAACATGGCTTAAAAACTTAAAGCTCGCGACAGGTCGCATAGCTGTTAAGAATTCCTTCCATCCAGTATTGCAGAGCTATTAGCCCTGGGTGTTTTGAGGGCGTGCGAGGCGCCGAAGCCAACATGTAGAGGCCCTTTTCAATGACAATTTTACTTGCAAATTATGAAATGGACAGCAAGCCGACGATTATCTCTGTCTGCACTATAAAATGCAGCCAAGGACAACCATGGAATCGGATACAACTTTTGAGAAATCCACGGATGAAAACTACTTGGGCTATAGTGATGTGATGGTCCCCGGCGGGAATCGAACCTCCTATTTCTATTTGCCATTCAACAGTATAGCGACATCTGTATTGAGCAAAGCTTGTTTTAACCCTACTCTAATATGTAAATGTTAACTCACACATTACGAAAATTTAGTTTTAAAAAAATGCTATGAGAATTTGACTACGAAAATATGCTAAACATGTAAATGGTGCTACGCGTCTCACTCGAAAATAAGAATAATGCTTTCATAGTTTTTATAAGGTGTCTTTTTGCATAAAAATACGCCATTAAAAACACTCGACATCATAAAAAAACTTCTACGAAAACTTACTTCAAAAATTATAATATTTCTCGCATAAAACTCGAAACACAATTCAACCGCACTTCTAGCACTCTTACAAAACCATTCCATTTGATTTCATGTCAAAGTTACTAGTAGTACCCTGCTTTTACGACAAACTTCGTCCCGTATGTCAAAAGCATACCTAGATCCTTTTTATACCTAGATACCTACCAATACTGATAGTGCACTCAAAACTTTAGAGTATGCACGTCTCAGCTAGAGGATCGAGTTCAAAGAACAGATTCTAGTCTCAGGGACCTGAGACAATTTGATTTTACTGTTCTAGAGCTAGGGCTCTGTTAAATAAAATGTAAACTGACCTATAGTGGCTTGTTGCAGATTGTCTTTTGTATAATATGCACTGAAATTCAAATCGAAGGGCACTAAGCTTCTTGGAGCAGAGAATATCTACGTTCTTGCAAGCGACATTTTATTAACATCAATGAAACTGAAATGTTTGAATAATATTTTTATAAAACATTTTTCTATTTTCGATCCTTAAAACAACAAATGGCGTAAAAGCCATTTTGGCCAAAATGACTTATAAATGCCATTTTGTTCAGTTTTTGAAGCTCTATCGATCTGTATAATTGAAATGTTCAAATTCGCAAAAAAATGGCTCTTACATCCAATATTTTTTAAGAAAAAATTTCAATAATTTTATGATTTGTGTCGTTATAACCAATATTAAAATCGAAAACTGCAAATTTGGGGCGTAAAAGACTTAATTTCTTAGTGATGTGGTTAATATTACATTTTACGATTATATCGAATATTATATTTTTAACTACTTTTAAGCAGATAGTTTGGTAGAAAATACTCATTTATTTAAATATTTTATGCAGTAAGTAATTAATACTTAATTTTCTTGTACAACTGCATTTTAAGACTAATTAAAATTCTACCGCAAGGACTGATTATGACTGATTTGTTTGTAAACATCAGTACGAGGTGAAAGTGTTTGATTAAGTTCGATCCAAATTATAATAGTTGATGTTTAATTTTTTTTATTTCGTCGTTAAAAAATAGCATTTATAGTACCGATTTAGAAAGTAAATTGATACGAAATTTCAAATTTTCTTATTTCTTTTTATTTTTTTCAAAATTTGTATTATTTTATTACAATATTTAATACTTTCGTTGATTTTTTTCAATTTCGTTGATGTTTGTTTAATTGATGTTGATGTTCATGTTGAATTTAATTTCTCAATTCATTCTTCGCTAAAAATAGCGTTCATAGCATAATTAAGATAACTACATTGATCCGAAATGTTAGATTTACTGGTACTTTTTCAAAATTTTGTGTTGTATTTATTGCAATAATTAATACATTCGGTAATTATATTTGTCTTTTATTTCTTCAAAAACCCAAACATAGATGTTCCCTAAGTCTTTTACTCCAAGTGCGCATAACCTGTTTAACTTGCAAAGTATAAAATTCACGGCGTAAAGGCCAGTTAGAGCAAAATTTTATGTAGTAAAAGACATGCTATCTCGGAAACTAGCATAGGCCCTACAATATTAGGTATAATTATACACAAGAAAATTCTAAGAAAATACAACTTTAATTGGTTATTATAGCTTTAATACTTTAAGAGATATTGAGGAAACAAAGTTACCCATTTTAGTTTTTTGGCTCTCCTGAAAAGTAGCTTTTTGGCTTTTACGCCATTTGTTGTTTTAAGGATCGTTTTAATCACGTTACGTTTTATCAGTGTTCGACGTTTCGATGTCTTTTCAGACATCCTGTTTACGGAAAGACTAAGAATTTGTCATATTTTTAATGTAATGACAGTGAAAATAATATAAAAATCGTAAAGTCGACTTTAGATCTCAGGGTTTATTTTTTTATTTCATCAGTTTTAGTGCATTTTCTGATGCCGCTTTAAATCTACTTAATCGAAAATTAAAAATATTACTACTACATTTTGAGAAGAATTCCATTCATCACTCCGAAGATTCTCATCAGATCCTCACCAAATTTTTATGGGAGGATGAACTAACTTAGAGCTCGAACATTTCAATTAAAAAAAAGAATCATCTCAATCGGTTCAGCCGTCTTAGAGTATTCGCTGAACATCCCTAAAAAAAAAAATACACGACAAATTGACAAGCTCCTCCTTTTTTGAAGTCGGTTGAAAATGCTCAATCTGACAGAAGCAACACAATTAAAACCTCTAAAGAGCTCTCTTTGGAGTCAGTCTCTATAGAGTTAGTTAGGTTCGCAATTTTGCGCAACAATTTCCAGTTGACCTTCTAATTAACAATTATTTTTCCCCCAGCGTCGACGCAAGAGAACGCGACTTTGGCGTCGCAGAACGCTGGTCAGACGAGAGCGTATTTGCGTCCCGAGCGTACTTCCTGCCCGAGAGGAAACCCGCTGAGCTCGGAGTGGATCGGGTGAAGGCATCAGATCAGGGCGTCTACCGGTGTCGGGTGGACTTCAAGCAGGCCCAGACTAGGAACTCGAGAGTCAATTTAACTGTTATTGGTAAGTGATTTATTTATTTATTATCATCATCATAGTCATCATCATCACTTAAAGCGTAAACAATACGTACAGAGAATTTTCGAATATTGTGTGGGTCATGTAAAGACCAAACGAAATAATGCTCATTCTAGCCGCACTACGTCATATTCTTTTAATTTAAACGGACGTAGAGCATTCTTTCGTTGTTCTGTCTATGTATATTTCACTAAACATTCACGATAGAATGCTAGTGTTCTAGCTCTAGCTCTGTGTTCGTTTGGTCTAAATGCACCTTAAGACGCAAGCCGGCTGATTATTTGTTCCGACATGTGTGTGGTCTAAATACGTCTAGAAAATTGAAAGAAAAAGTTTTGGAACAAAACAGTTTTGTTTATAAACTTTTTAAACTAAACCGATTGGTTTTATATTTGACCTACTTATAATTTATATTTTCTCGGGTCTTAATTCTTTTACCTCGAGGTCATAACCATGTTACATTGTCTTGGTCGCTAGGAACATAAAAACCACGCGATAAACACACGGAGAAATATAAAATTACAGCTTTATTTATTTGTGAATATACTTACTCAAATACTTCTATTCTAAAAATCAACCCAAAAATCATAGGTACCTACAAGTTTCCAAGTCCAAATGTTGCTTGCCACAAATACCCAACGATACTAAGAATTATTAGGGATTACTTATCCAACTCGTGTGGGGAGCACTTGGAACTAAGTTGGAGTTCTAAGTTAATCGAGCTGTGTGCAGTGTCAGGTTAAGCAACATGAAAGCTAAATTAGTGAGCTAAAGTGTGCTTTATGTGAAGACTTGTAAACGTTTTAGAGTTGCTCAGTTTGAATTGTTACTTGAAGTTATAATAATGAGAATATTTTATATGATTCGGTTTGTTTAAAAGATAAAAAAAAAAAACAAATAACAAATGTAACAAGACGCGCGTTCGTCTTGTTACATTTCTTATTTTTATTCCTCAAGGCATTCTACTTAGATTCTACTAGTGTCATTTTACAGGGAGAAATCATTTAAGCGGACAATGTCCCTCTCGCAAAATGGCCCTTTCACCGAGTGTCCCTTTCGCAAAATGTCCCAATAGCCAAATAAATTTATCTTCAAATTTTGCCCATGCCAGTTCGAACTCGTGCCCCTCGCTTGCCGGGCGAGTGCCCTAACTATTATACCACACGAGAACCCGGGAAGGATTTTTGAATAGGTACGAGTCTCTCCTTATAAAATGTTTCTAAGGTGAAATACATTAAAATTTTACTTGATATTAATGGCTTTCATCAAGTCTTGTGATGAAAGTCATTAAGTTTAAGATTAAGACCTTCATAATCATTGCTGTGATCTTCGTCGGTTTAAAATTAGACTAGATGCGATTACACTAATATAAACACGAAAAGACAAAAAAGATGATAAGAGTCAAAGAATAACATTCATATTTTAAAATCATACCTATTTTTATTCCATCTAGATTTTATTTAGTCAAACCATTTTCATCCACAGTTTAAAAACAAATCGAAACATATTTACCGTCAAACGTAAACTAAATACATCTACGTACCTTCCGAATGTCATCGGACTCACTGTCACACTGCTATGTCACACTGATGTAAGGGTTAGGAAATGATTTTTCCCAACTGCCATACTGTTGCGAAATTTTGCAGTTGACATAGTAACCTATTTCAGAAACTTATCTCAAAAATGTAGGTAAACAAAAATTCCATAAATTTATTTGAAAGTGACAAAATTGGCATTTCTTTGTTTACATTTTTGATCTAAGTTTCGGAAGCAAAGTATAACTACTATAGGGGTTTAGTTTGTATTTTGGTTCCATTTCGATCTTTTGTTGCTGAAACTTCGTTATAAAGACATGTTATTGTAGAGTAGTTGACCCCTAAGTGACTTATAGTGCTTAGTTGCGCAGGTAATTTGCTAATTTATATACATTTCTATAGATTGGTTCTTCAACCTTGTCAATGAATGAGTTAGGCCCCTAAACAACATTACGCAGTTTATGTTTTTATTTGTAAACTAGCTGCGACCCGCGGTTTCACTCGCGTAAGCTCCGATCCCGTGGAGATATCAGGCTAAAAAGTAGCCTTTGTGTCCAGCTATCTACATACCGAGTTTCATGGTAATCGGTTCAGCGATTTTTACGTTATTAAATAACAAACACACATACATACATACATCTCTACTCACAAACTTTCAGCTTTAAAATATTAGTAGATATATAAATTTTACAGTGTATAGAATAAAGAGTTTATATATCTATCTATGCGATAATCGCTATAAAATAAATTCACTAACTACCTGCCCTCTCCATCGAAACAAGTCCAATGTGTCAGTTGGGAAAATATCAGTGTGACAGATTGATATGATGGTAAGTCCGTTCCTATTTTTAACACAGAACTAGCGCTTCGTTTTAATCCGATTCCATTAATACCAATAGTTAACAAAATTGCTAAAATCGACTCTCAATCAAGGGATTAGATTCGAATGTTGAATGACAAATACCTTCTAATAAACTGTTCGGCTTAACTTTGTGAAACACAAAAATAAATTAACATCCCGGCAAAAGCTAATGAAAATCGGCTTCCGATAGAGTATGGTCTATTAATTTTAAACCGGAAATGAAACTGTTGGCTGTGTATTATTTGTATTTGTGTCTCAATATTAAAGACTTTCCTCCTTACTTATAAACGGTGAGTAACCGCTGCATAAACTATGTATCGTTTGTCTTTTACTGTGACATGAAATTTCAAAGTTGACAGACAGATCCAAACGTTATATAACTTACTCATCTGTTAATTATCGTTTATAAGTTACATTTTATTTTGTACTAGTTGATTCCCGCGGTTTCACCCGCGTTAGCCCCGATCTTCAAAATTTTCAATTATTTTAAGTTCAAGTTCAAGTTTATTTATTGGTAAATATAATAGATTTACAAGTCGTCATAATCATCATAAGAAACCATAATATGTAGCTTATATACTAAATTTAGAATACCTAATTGCATTATCAATACGTACAAAAATTAAATGTTAAAATTGAAAAAGATAATTTAAGTAGGTAATTTAAAATTGAATAAAATTACAATATATAAAATTAATAAAATGTCAAAATTCAAAACAATAGGTACAAGATTAAATTACATAACTAACTAACTTAACAATAATGTTAAGAGGTGGAATGGAAATATGGTTTTTCTGTTTGTATGGAAAGTCGCGTGTCAAATATTTACAACTGGACAGCAGGCTAAAATATATTCTAGTCCATAGTAGAAACTTCAATGCCATTATGGGGACAAGTTGGTTAAAGTTTTGGCATAATAATTTTGTCTTGAGTTTAATCAATGATTGGACGCAATTATTTAAATATTACTAGCTGACCCGGCAAACGTTGTTTTGCCTTATAAATTACAGATAATTAAATTTTTCTTGAATTTTCTTTGCTATAAACCTCACGGAGCCCGAGACCTTTCCAACGAATGCAAAACCATGGAAATCGGTTCGTGCGTTCTGGAGTTATAGCGTCAGGAAGGAAAACCCGACTTATTTTTATATAGTAGATATTTTATTACAACTTACATGTTTATTTATCATAAGACTAAGTACACGTTAAACTAGGTATTTTGTTTGATCAATGATTGGACGCAATTATTTACATAAATATTATATTTTATTACAACTTACATGTTTATTTATCATAAGACTAAGTACACGTTAAACTAGGTTTACAACTAGATTCTATATAACTATTTTATATTATCTCTATCTATAGGTAAGGATTTATTGAAAAATTGCATTCAAAAATTTTAGTACCTACTCGGCGAACCACAAAACCCGCGACTTCTGGTAATCCGAACCAGCACGATTGCGAAAAGACTAAATACTGCTTTTTTTGTGGTAAATAATGTTTGGATGTCACATAACGTTTAATAATAATAATTAATAACCAGAACGACTCGCTTGGGGTTGCACGGTTATGCATAGGTATGTTTTTTTTTGTAATTTACATAATGAAAACAGAGAAATGCGTTGTTTTAACAAAACGATGACAAAAATTTGAAATTAACTCGAGACGTCTGTCTCTAAAAACTATTTCGTTCTCACTAAAAATACACCTCTAACGCTGTTGCTTCAAACTCAAGGTAATTAAGGTTTATTTACCTTGAATTTGTAGCCGTGAAAAATAAAGAAGACGTATATGAAGCTACTTCTTTCGACTGACACATCACTGAGTTAAAATCTCAGCAAAATCCTTTGCGTGGGATAGGAGAAGCTTTAGGAATAACAGACAAACAGAAACAAAAAATACGTTGTTTGATACGTTAAAATGAAGATAACACTGTGATAGAAGTGATCATTTTAAAAATTATCTATGTACTTCCTAGCTAGACCTTTAGCCCGTGGGGTTCTGACGCCAACAGATTGGTTTTTGAACTAGGGCGTCGCCTCCGAGAGGGGCCATGACCCACGGTCCGGTGTCTATTTGCCGCAAAATGTTTATTTGGGCTTTCAGAGAGGAAATGCAGCATTTCCTCTGGAAATGCGGCATAATGGGCACATTTGGCCGTAATGGACTTAGTTAATAGAAATTTTACTTAATAGCAGGTTAATTTTGGTTTTAGACTTAATTTATTTTTCTGTTAATTTTGTAAATTTTTGGTAGATTTTCTACACCACAAATCTGTACCATCTCCAGTCCTCAATGCTCTAGCTCTTATCATTTCTTCACTCACACTCTTCCTATCATAAGCCCAGCCTACCCAGGCAAAGAAGTCAATAAACGTAGTCGCAAAGTTCATCACATTGTTACCAAGTTCCGCCGATCTGTAATCGTGAGGGAATGTGTGATGGTAATTGTGGAACCCTTCCCCTAAAGTCAGAGAAGTCACTGGTATACTCTGGCATGGAACTATGTTTTGGTCATAGGGTTTGTTCCCCCATTTGTGGGCAACGCTGTTGACCATGAAGGTGAAGTTTAGGACCACGATGTAGCGAAGCATATTGACGTGGTATGCGATGTAGTAGGATTCGTCCCAGAGTCACGAAGGCTAGGGTTATGATGAACCAGTTGGCATGCCTGTAAAATGGAATACATTTTGAACTTAGGTTGTAGAATTGTAATCTGGAGTCTTTAATTAAACTTTGCTAGCATGGTGTGCATTATCGATCCATGAGAGATGTACGGGGTGTACATCTCTCATGGATCGATAATGCACCTAAGTTTTTAAATTAGGAAAACAACCTAACTTAAAAACCTTCGAAATTTTCATTCCCTTTAACCGACGTCAAACAAGGAAGAGGTTCTCAATTCGACCCGTAGATTGTTTGAATCTATGTTTGTATGTGGATATGTTCACGCCGTACTCCGGCCCGATTTAGATTATTTTAGGTGAAGATCTGAGAACCTTCGAAATGATGAACAGAATGCATCCCAGAATGTAGTAAATTACTATATTTTTTGGACTTATATCAATAGAATCATTTTCTAAATAACTAGGTACAAATTGATGGAGCACCAGAAACAACCTTCTTGTCACAAAACTCTTCCATGTATAATTGATGGTTTTCAATCTTGATGGTTTTTATTTCTTTTTCCATGAATATGACGTTTTTATTTGGTGGTGTTACATTTTATATGACAGTTATATCATAGAGATTTAAAAAATCACCCCTAAACTTACAATAAAACAAAAAACTAAAGATACGGGACCTAGTCTCGGAAAATGAGACGATAAAACTGCGTCTAGCTGACGCACTAACCTCAGTCGTATGTCGAACCGTTGCCGCGTGAGCACGTGCTGTCACACTGCGATTATTTTTTTGACATCCATAAGAATGCCTTTTTGCTTATTTACAACGCCTGAATCATTCTTAAAGACATTGTATGAAAATGCATGTAGGTGTTTCTAGCTCATTTTTTCGAAAACGCAATGTTAGAATATACCGTATCTACTATTTTACTTTTCATCTAAGCCCCTAAATAAAATAACGATACAAAATAAAGATACTTACCGTCTTTGAAACATCAACACAGGATTCCCAAAAAGATCACTCAAGTCGATCATTTTCCCCGCTTTCTTCACCTCCTCACTCTTCTTCACCAGTAACCAACCCACATGAGAATAGAACATTCCCCTGGACGCGTTATGAGGGTCGCTATCAGTATCACTGAATTTGTGATGTATTCTGTGGTCCCTGGCCCAGTGGATCACGGTATGCTGGTTTGCTATCGAATGACAGATCATTAGGAAGATTTGCAAAGGAAGTTTGGCTTTGTAAGTCTTATGGGACCATAGTCGATGTGCTCCGGCCGCAATTCCCATTGCTGATAAGAGATATGTGAGGAGTCCTGAAATTTAATGATATATTAGCTCTAATGGTAAAATACTATAAAATATATTTTTTCACCTGACAACCTCGGAAAGATTCTGTTTGTCTTTAGAAATCTGAGTGCAAAAGTGCATTCGGTCCGCTAGCGTGGGAAGAGTTTTAGAACTTCGAACCTTTGTATTCCATACGTTTTTTTTTTCTATTGGTTTTCTTTGAATAACGAATAATGGTACTGGCCAGCCACAAGTGGACTAGACTGAATAACAAAACATCTTTTCTTTATTCAATTCAATATTAGCGAGTCCAGTAGCGACTAAGATATAATTTTACACCTGCAGAGTTAGTGCAAGCGGTACATAATGACGAATTGAGTTTTCTACTGGAAAAATCACGCTGTTTTTTGCACCTAGCATTTTCCATTCACTCGGCAGCAAAGTTATTTTGCATCTCGGACCTTTGATACTCTCGCTACGCTCAGGATTCTATATTTGATCCTGGCCTAGAATCTTTCGCTTGCTCACGTTTCAATACAAGTTTAGTGTTCGCACCAAAAGCCAACTTTACAGCCTTGCATAACAAGTAACTACTGTTATAAAAGTCAACGCTCCCATCGTCCGGATGACCCACACTTAACACTAAAAATAAAATCTTCGTTACTTCCCATTGTTGGATTATGTACCTCTGGATATATTTTATATGTATTATTTATAAATTGACGTGTCAGTGATAGTTAACTTCTACGTTAATTTCTTTATCCAGAGAGGAAACAGTCGACTATGTTTCTAAAGTTTGTATGGAAAGAATAATAGGTGGACTTTCCCCATTAATTGGGTACTTACCAAATGTTACAGTTTTCCAATTGGCATAAAACAAACAATAAATTCCAAATACTCCAGCAAAATGATAATACAGAAAAACAACCACATTAAGCCACACTATCTTGTATTGCCGCGGCTTTACTTCCGCTTTCTGATCTTCCGATTCCTTTACAATCTCCATCTTGCTATAAATTAGGAAAAAAAAGTAATAAAATCTAGGACACGATATTTTCCGTTGATATTATTTTACAAACTGAACTCGTTTCGAAAACAGAAACTATTAAGAAGTTGATATCAAGAATAGACTTGTTTTACCTAATATTTATTAATGTAGGTATACTTCTGATTCATGAAGCCATTGTGAAAGAAATAGGTAACTTTCATGGCAAACATACGAATACTTTGTTTTCGACGCATATACTTACGTCAAAATTTGAGGAGTTACCATGGAGTTAAGTTTTCCGCCCACTTGAGGCTTCGGCTTTGTTACAACAATCTTGTTTGCGAGGCAATTGAACTGGCAGAAATGGGGTAGCCCATAGAACTGTACTGACCTCTATTAGAGACTAAAAGGAGAAAGGTCTCCTGATCATTTCAAACTTGTCTCCAAAGTACGAGCTTCACCAGTTCCAAAGTCAAACTGGGAAAAAACTCACACACCTTTAAAATAGATGGATCAAAATTCGAACGTCGTTGTTAGAATACCTACCATCTAGGTAATCTAAGGGGTAGCTCTATTCAAGCACATGAATACTACATGAATTTCCAAAGATAATAGGCAAAACCGGTAAATAGTGATAAAATATTGTCATTGGCATTGAATATCATTTGCGAGAGTGAGACAAACAATTCCTCCCCTAGTAACTGTTCTAAGCCCAACTGAGCTTTTAATTTTTAGGGTTAATTTATATAAATAGGTAACGTTGGTAACATGTATGTATGTATTTTCCGAGTAATCTCAGAAACCACTCAACCGATTCCAAAAATTACCTTCACTACCTCCAAAAATTAATTTCTATTAGTTTCACCAATAGAAACCTACGTTATCGAGGAGTAACATAGACTACTTTTGATCTCGTTAGTCTCACGGTATCGGGACTTACGCGGGTGAAACCGTGAGAATCTGCTAGTTTATAATATTTGTTGTAACATAAATTTACATCATATCTGTGAAAGTCTCAACTGTCTAGCTATCACGGTTCATGAGATCAGGCTGGTGGCTGACAGTGTATAAGTAAATGGGTCCCGTGTCCGACTCGCACTTGGCCGGTATTTTACTTTTTTAGTCACGACACAAAAAATATCAAAAACAATGAAAACAAAATCTTACCAAGCACACTTCTATAGCAACTAACTGAATACATATTAATAAAATGAAATATTATTTCGGTAATATTAGCATAGAAAACTTATTTTATAGATAAGAAAATATGATTTTTATTACTTTAATTATCATATGTAAAAACCATAAAATTATTTTACGTTTTGTGAGAATTCAAGCTAAAACGCAAAAATAATCCAATGCGAGTCTTTTTTATTGTTTTTTTTTATTATTTAGTACTTTTAGTATGTGCCACTGCACAGTGGCGTTTCTACAATATAAGCCGATTCGAAATTTATGAACGTAGTCTGATAGGAACATAAATTGAATGGTATTATTTCTAGACAGATGCTCTTTTTAAATTCACAATAACATACAATAAGCAATCATAGTAATTACTATCGCAATCGACCCTATGGGTGAACTCAGCTTTTGTCATATTTTCCCCGAAGTTGATTTTCAATTTATCACTCACGAGTGAAAGACATATCCACACATTTTTGTGTATACGACTGTAATTGATGTCTTTTTATCTATGTAAACATAATTAAGCCTTTAGAAGCCATCTGGACAGCTAAGAGGAATAATAGTAGGTATATCATGTCTGCAAGGTTTTGCAATGGTATCTGTATTCCAGTGCCTTTTTTTATTTATTTTACTTTAAATATTAACCTTCGTAATTGTGGGAACCAAAATTAGGGTAAAATATTATTGTAATTAGGAGTCAGTAATAATCAATTATGCTGTTAAATTGTATTTAAATAAGCGACATATTTAAAGATGATCATTATTAAGTTTACTCTTTTAATACCACAAAAACTTTAAAGGCAAGCAAGCTTATTTTATTTATCAAAACGGTAGTTTTGATAAATAAAATAAGCTTGCCTTAATACCCCGTAGACCCGTAGGTCTAGAGCGCGTTTGTAGATAATTTTAGATTAAAAGAGTATTTTAACATTTCTAAAATTACTTCTCTACAAAAGCGATCTAGACCCGTAATTAGTGTCCATTTCATAGTTTGCGAGTAAAATTGTTATTGAAAAGGGCCTCTAACTGTTAGCTTGGGATCCACGCACGCCTTCCAAAAATCCGGGGCTCCATAGCCCCATGATACTGGACGTATAACAGACAATAATAATTGACAGAAATTGTGATAGTTTAAAAAGGCAAGCATGTGAAAATACGGACGCGGCTTACCATTAAAAAATATCAAATTACGCCACTGCAGTTTATAGATAACCGACCAATTAAAATTAAACTGTTGAATGAAATAAAATCAAGTCACAGTTTTTAAGAGTCCAATAATTACTGTGAAACGTGCAGTTGATAATTCATTCTTTATAAACTTAATGTACCTACCTAGGTATTAAAATCACACTAATATTATACCATAAATGTGGTAATATGATAGTGTGTGTGTTTGTTGCTCTGTCACGCTAAAACAGCTGAACCAATAGCGATGAAACTCGGTATGTAAATAGCTGAAGGTCTGGACTAACACATAGGCCACTTTTTATCCCGAAATTCCGACGGGATCGGGACTTATGCATGTGAAACAGCGAAACGCTGCTGGTTTGTGCATTAAAATTGTTTACGAAAACAGGTTAATTATGTTCCTTTATGTACATGTAAGTAATTAACTTAATTAATGTTTATTTTACTTTAACATGATTAGGTTGTTATAATCAATTACTTGGGTCAATAGATGGTAAAAAATGCAACTCAAAGCCTTGTTTTGTTTTGTGTTTTGATTGAATAATTTAGAAAATATTTCGTATTTTTTAATGTTTTAGTGTTCGTGTTATGTACTTTAAAAAGTTTATCCCACATCCTATTTTAAACTTTATTTAGTATGTACATTGCCGGGCCACTGTTGTATGGAAAAATTTTTTTTGTCTTTTTTTTCTTTGTAATAGTGCTTAAAATATGCTATGTGATCAAAAATGATGTTTTATAAAGTTTCATACCATTTGGACATTATCTTCTGCCTCCGGATCCACTTTGAACTTTCGAAAAAATCTTAAAATTAACGCTTCTTGTAACATAAGTTTTTTTTTGTAATTAGGTAAATATTGAAAAAATATTAACTCAAATCGCCCATAATAGACTTTTTTTCATAAAAAAATAACAGTTTGGGAGAAAAAAATACTAATTAAAATAATTCATAGGCCTCTCATTCCAATCGAAAATTCTTCTTACCTTCAAAATTGTTATATAAGTTTACGCAATTCTATCTGTGCTTTAATGAAACCCTGGATGGCTGATTTTGTGGTCAGGGTTGCTGCAGTTAGTTACTAATTTTACTGCCCTTTCAACTTCCTGAGTGTGACAAGGTAAACCTAAGAAATATACTCGGGTTTCTCCTTTTTGAGCGATATAACATTCAAGATTTTCGTAAAGAACTTCTTTTAAATTTACAGGTTTATGAATTTGGGTTTACCAATTACGATATGGAATTAATAAAATAATGCATCCATGTAATTTTTTGGTGCCAAAATAAGCCTCAATTCCGTGTTTGAATAGAAAAAGTTGAATAAGTAAGAAGGTTAAAATACGTTTAAAACTTTAAAAAGATGTTCATAGTCTAAAAGCATTGTTGGATTTTCCAAATATGTGATAGCTCATTTATTCAATGACGATATCAATATTGGCAAATAATTTGGAATTAAGTGAATTCCAAAGATTATTTCCTGTTTCCTTCATCTTCACAAGTAGGGTGGGATTATAAGCAAACCCTCTAGAGCGTACACTTTTTCAACGTACGTTGTTGAAATTATTAGACTATCTGAAGGTCCGGCGTTGAAAGTAAAAGCCCAATGATTAGATCAGCTCGCTTATGGCATTCAACATTATTTTTTTTCCATGTAAGGCGCCGCAAGTATCAACTTATATTAAACAAAAGTTAGCCAGAATCTCGAAAACGTTCTAATTGTTGTTTTGGTATTTTGAGTGAGATTTTAAGTGATATACTTCAAAAACTGGTATTAATCTACGATAGGGTAAGTCGTGTATCACATTTGTAAAGTGTAACAACGATTTTAACAATAACGATGTCAGCTGCTTTTGCAAAAGTTAGTATTTTTGAATTATTTTTATATTGTAACGTAAGCCACATCAACTACCTACTTAAATTATTATTAAAGAATGATAGATTGGTAGTGAATTATAATTAAAATAATTTATATTACGAAATACGGAACAATTTTACACACTACGGGTACAATCTATAACAAAAAATTTAAATTGCACGACTTTTGTTCTAGTTAGCTGCAGTACAAAAATACTCACGTTTTCAGTGTAAGTTCAGAAGATATTTTCACCTACCAATATTATTTTTATTTTGTAATTTCGAAGTTTATTGATAAGTTATCTTAAATATAAGCTTAACTTAGGCTTTGTTCGGTGTCACAATGCATTTAAAGTGTCATAATACCCATTTCATACGAAGTCATTTTTTTTCAAAATAACAAAACTTTGAGGTCAATCCGGAGGCAGATGCACTTGAGCTATTGCAATAATATTTTGCATAAGTGGTATTAGTCCATAGTAGACAAATAATTTCGCTATTAGAATACAAAAATCGAAAAAAAGTTTTTTTGGCCCGGCCTAATGTACATTGTACATACTTAAACCAAACATCAAACCAAATATATCAAGTAGGTACCTATTGTACGTGAAAGTCGTGTTAGTAACACCATTTATAACTCAAGAACTGCTGAACCGATTTGATTGAAAATTAGTGGGGAAGTAGATTAGAACCCGGAGAAGGACAAAGGATACTTTTGATCCCGTAAATCCCACAGGATCAGAACTCACTACTGACGCGGGTTGAACCGCGGGGCGCAGATAGTAAAAAATATATCACATTTAGATGTTTGTTGAGGTACTAAAGTCTCGATTTTAGAATGGGCGTCTACTCTTACGTCATAATTGTTAGGTAAAGTCTGGTAAAGTAATAAATTAAACGTATGTTAAATTGTTTGTAAAAAATATGATTTACAGTACCTATAGTTAAGATTAATATTTACTTTGTTTGAGGGCCTAGTTGTTTTTTTATCCGTTTTACACGTTTTTTATCGTTGATTAACTTTTTTTATTTTTATTAGATTTTTTTTTACAGTTTCACGGACTTCAATTGAATAAAGAAGGAAATTGAAATTATTTTAAATTGAACCCAACTACGTAAAAAAATATTATGATCATGTAAATATAACTATTGGATGACATTGTAATTTTTTTTAACCCACGACGGAAAAAGAGGTGTGTTATAATCTTCTAATATATAAAATTTCCATGTCACAATTACCGTACTCCTCCGAAACGGCGCGACCGATTTTTACCAAATTTTATATGCGTATTCAGTAGGTCTGAGAATCGGCTACTATGTATAATTTATAAGGCAAAACAACGTTTGCCGGGTCAGCTAGTAACTTATAAGGTTGAGTTGCCTGTGTGTATGTCTGTGGCATCATAGCTCACGAACGGATGAAGTGATTTTAATTATCATTTTTTCAATTCAACCTTAGGGCGATATAAGACAGTTCACTTCAAGTGAATCACTTCCAATGATTCACTGCGATTGAGTTTAGGTCTAAAAAGTTTATGCGAAATGAAAGGACCACAAGTATCTAACTATAGGAAACAATTTGTCGGAAACAGCGGTCGTTGGTCGATGAACCGTGGGCATTGGACAACTATTAGGTTCTATCTCGTTGTCCCATTTGACAAGTATTGTTCGAATATTGGCCACGATCTTGATTAATGCTGAATAAGGTATCGCCGCAATTTGGTAGCAAATTATAATGCGGTTTTCTATTATAGTGAAACAGAATTTAGAGGCTGATATTGAATTATGTTTTTGGGTAGTAATAGTGATTCTTATCACGACTGAACAGAGTGCTATTCAGCTTGTACTTCCTCTACGTGATCTGAATATGTTTTTATGTGATAAAATATTATTATCATTTTTTATGGTTGCGTAGTCACTATGTGCTTTTAGTTTTACCATGTCCGTTTGTTTGTTTGTCCGTGATTTAGTGCGGAGATTAGAAAGCTGTAATTTGGCAAATTTGGTCCATATTAATCTTATATGACAAAAGTTTGTATGCTTTACCTTTTCTAAAACAATTTAACCGATTTTGTGGCATTGAAAGGTTAAGATCTTCTTTCTTCCTAAAACTCCCTTTTTTGTCGAGTACTATACTCTATTTCAGAATCTAAGATCCAAAATGTAACCAAAGTTTCATACATTTATTTGAAAGTGACTTGCTCTTTATATACTTTTTTCCTTTTACACTTAGACAGTTCTTTATTTTACGTTTATATTTTTGATTCAACATTCTAAAATAGAATTTAGCTGCGATGTCAAGTCGATCGAACGACTGCTAACTGCTACCAAATATAACAACAGGGACCAACTGCTTCACGTCCCCTCCAAAGCACGTTGAAGCTCTAAATAATATTTTGTCATTCACATTAACAATCACCCAATCCAAGTAATGACCGCGTCAGGCGTTGCTTTCCTCTCACGACTATATAGGTATATACATATTTGACGGAAAATGCGTTGAGCGTATCATTGGTCACCTGCAACATTCACTAACGCATCATCGGTTGAGTGTGAAAGGTTAAATGTTTACTACGTAAATGACAATTCTGTCGTAACGGGACCGATAAAACGTAACGCATATTCCGTCTGAAATGTACCGACCCTGTAAAGCCCGGGGCCGTGTTTTATCAAGCCAGATCGTGCTAGACCAGACGGACAAGCCGTGGGAACGGTAGCGTCCGATGAAGCCTGTATTAGTCGCGCAAGACGAAAATCAGTCGAATAGGCCTCGCCAGGCGCACAAGCCAAGCGCCCTGGCTTGGCTTGTGCGGGCCGTGGGCCACTCGCCGCTAGGCAACGAGCGCCTCACTTGATTGTAAAAAGAAATGCTTATTTATGCAAACCTAATTATGTTTTATGTTTGTCCACAGTTCCTCCAAGTCAGATGGTGATAACTGACGACAAGGGAGACGTGAAGCAAGCAATAGTAGGACCTTACATCGAAGGCGACACGTTTTCGTTGAAGTGTGAGGTTTTGGGGGGTAAGTACCGCATCATTTTTAAAATTTAAAAAAGGGAAGAAAGTAATATCTGTGCACAAGACAAATACGTAACTACTTATATCTATAACTAGATACCAATCACCCAACAGCAACAAACAACGAAATAAAATAAAACATTTGCAAAAAATCTGAATATATGGAATGTATTTCAGGGACGGTAATATAAGCCTAAAACTTTTTTTATTTTTATTCTATGCGATTTTTTACTGCCTGCATATTTGACTTTTACCGTATGATCCAAATATAAAATATCTATAAAAGGCTTTGTCCTGACTGACTGATCAACGCACAACCTAAACTGCTGATAGTAGAGAGCTGGAATTTAGAAAGAGTGTCAATTAAATCATATACGCATCCGATAAGAAAGGATTTTTCTAAATTCCCACGGGATCGGGAATTATACTGGTGAAACCGGGGGCATAGTCAGTTATAAAATCAAACATTATTGATCAATATTAAACTGTAACTCTTGTATAATCTCTAAAGAGATAATAATACCTACCTACGAATAGAAATGCAAGGTGAGTGACTTTCCAGAACTTTCTACACAGTTCTAGATAGATTAAGAAACTTATTTACCACATTCACCGCAAGTCGCGTAGCGCTATTAAAAACAGATACCGAGAACCTGCAATAAGTTGTCTTGCGATAAAAGATTTTCGAGCAACTTACGCAACTTATCTTCAATATCTTCAACCTTCAATGAAGGTGTAAAAAAGTAAGGTGGGGTCCTAACACTCGTATCTATAGTCAATTCTAAGTAATTATTTGTCTAAGAAATGTGTCTGTCACATTTACATTGATGTTAAAAATCACTAATAAGAGCGAGACAGGGCAATGCTTAAGAGGACAGTCTCCATACTCTTTCTCCGTACAAACGTAGACGACTGTTTCCTCCCTGGATAAAGACATTAGAGCAAATATGTTTATGCCTAAAACCTATATCTGTCATGACATGACTATGCCCCTACCTTTTGATTTTTTTCATTTCCTATTTTTTTTTTATATTTTATTACTATTTTAATTAGAAAATGAAAAAAATCAAAAGGTAGGGGCATAGTCATGACAGATATAGGTTTTATGGCTTAAACATATTTGCTCTAATGTCTTTATCCAGGGAGGAAACAGTCGACTACGTTTGTATGGAGAAAGAGAATGGAGACTGTACTCTTAATATTCACAAAATAATCACTCAGGTTCGTCAATAAATACGGGTGAATGTCGATAGATTAGATCATTGTCATATTTGACACATTTGGCCACATTTGTATACAACCACTGAAATGAAACTATACAAGTATACGCTGGAATTGCTATACCATACAAAATGACATTAGATCTTTGTGCCAATTTGATTTGCGCCATGTCGCGCTGTTGTCGCACGTTTTCTATTAACCCCTCAGGCACGGGAAATGACAATTTCTCTATAAATGACGGCATGTGACCATCCATGGAATAGGCACAAAACTCTGACCATCCATGGAATAGGCACAATTGAACTCAGAGCGAGACCTACTGTCCATATAATTCAGATCAGTGTATACCTACAACGGAATCTAGCCATGTCGTCGTGACCTGAGGTTCACACAAATACAATGAAAACAAACACAAAAGCTGTTATGTTTTGTAATCGTGACAGATTTTCGGTAATGCGCAATTTACTGGCCATTTTGAAACGTATTTGAAACTCAAGGGAATTGAAACTTAAAGCCGTTTCTATAAATGTGACTTAAATCTAAATATCTTTGTTGAAACTTTGTCAACGACTTGGTTTTTAGTGTGGTGATCGTTACTTGAAATTAAACTCGTTTGTTTCGGTTTTAATTGCGGTTTTTTTTTTCGGTTTTAATCCCGTTATGGTTATTATTTTATGCCTATTTCAATGCCCGATTTATATAGGTCTTTCCAGAGCTCCTGTTCACGGGTAGACAGGAGTTTTGGAAGGACCTCGAAATAAAGAGGATTTGTATTTTTGTGTGTGTGTGCGTCTGTATGTTTGTTATAAATAAACTTAAAAACTACTGGACCGATTCCAAAAAATGTTTCACCATTTAGAAAGCTACATTCACCCTGAGTAATATAGGCTACTTTTGATCCCGATATTCCTACGAGATTGGGACATACACGGGTGAAACTGCGGGAAGCAGCTAGTTATAAATAAAGAGAAAAGATTTATTTGATTGTTTGTAACAAATAGGCTCCAAAACGACTAGACCGATTTCACCAATAGAAAGCTACATTAACAAGGAGTAACATAGGCTACTTTTGATCTTGATATTCCCACGGAATCGGGACTTACAAGGGTAAAACTGCGCGGACGTTGCTCTTGTTGGTACTTATTATAATAATAGCAACTCAATTTTAACCTATTGTCTATTCCACAGGCCGTCCAAGACCATGGGTAAAATGGTTCAGAGACGAAGTAGAACAAGACACGCCTGCCACTCCCTTATCCAGTGACGGAGTCAGGGGCGTCATCAGGATGGGGCCCCTGACGAGAGCAGACGTCAGGGCGACGCTGACGTGTCGAGCGTCGAACCATGCAAGAGCTCATCCAATTGAGACTACTCTCACTTTGGATATGAATTGTAAGTCGAAAATATAGATAGAAAAATCCTGCTTCAAATAAGACCACTGACAAGGATTTGTCTCTATATAGGGACGACAGGGACAGAAGATAATCTAACTTCTTCACTTTTATTATCACTTTCTAAGTATGGATGTAAGATTCACAATGCAGGTTATGTATTTATCAGTGTGTATGTTAAGTTTGTTTCTCTGTTTAATACAATTTTAACCAAATATAAAATAATAATATCTTAAAAATATTTTACGAGGAGGGGGGGACATTTATCATCAAATGTGACAGAATTCGAACCTCCAACAGGGAGATGATGCATAGTCATTAATTTACCGTGTCACGTGGGTTCCCGTATGATGCAATGGTTAGCGCACTCGCCCGGCAAGCGAGGGGCACAGGTTCGAATCCTCTCACGAGAGTATTTTTGATGATGCATTTATCCTTGTAAAATATTTCTAGGAGAATGCCTTCAGTTATAAACATAAGGAATATTATTAATCTTGTAATTAAATGATGTATAACAAAGAACTCTTTATTCACAGTTCCACCGCTAACAGTCCACATCCTGGGCTCCAACCAGCCCCTCTCTGCATCGAGGAGGTACGACCTTCTCTGCCAGAGTTCAGGGTCTCGACCACCTGCCTCGATCACCTGGTGGAAAAATGGACATAGGATAAACAATGCAAAGGAGACTGTAAGTAGACAAGTTTGAAGTTTGATAAGTTAAAAAAGTAACCAGATTGCTTGTCTGGGTGTTTGTATTTCACTACCAATTTTCATAGTCACATGTGAATCTAGCAAGTTGAAGGTCTGTGGTAGCTGTTAAGTGTTTAAAATCAATGTTCTGAGTCGAACATAATAAAAATATATGGGCAATTCTTACGAAAATGTGTTAGTACCTACCTACTAAAATGTACCATTATTTTTAACTGCTTTTATTTTCTTAACTTGTTTTTTTTTTCAAAATATTCGCTTAAAAATTATTAGTAAAATTATAAAGGGGACCTTGTTTAGTGTATCTGGTTAAGAACATTTGAATAAATTGCATCCGGCCTTGATAGGTAAATTCACAACACGATGTATCTCATCATCATCATCATCATCAGCCATAGTCCGTCCACTGCTGAACGTAGGCCTCCTTCATGTTTCGCCACATCTCTCGATCCAGGGCTTCCCTCATCCAGCCCCTGCCAACAGTCCTCCTTAGGAGGACGATGTATCTGTTCAGGCAAAATTGAAGGTATAACTGATTGTAAGTATATGAAGCTATACCTTTTAAACATACAGCACAAGTAGGTACTCCACGCCAAAAAACGAAAACAAATTCGTTTGTGCAAAAGCCCTAAATACAAAGAATATTTTCTCGACTCAAAAAGCGCTATCGAAAGTAATTTACCCAAACTCACTATCAATTTTTTATCTCGAATCTTTTCCAAGAAACGATATTACCCTTGAAATTTCTAGACTAAAGAAAAATAATCTAAAGATTCGTCAACTGGCAGCGATAAGGCTCGAGTCACACGCCATCAATTTGTGAAACTGTTAAAGAAGCTAATTCTGCATCGGATTTTATCGCTTCCATCTTTATTTTATAAGAACAACACCAAAGTTATAATGGGGACACTTTGGCGGACGGATTAAGGATTACACTTTTGGGGGCAGTTTTAAACAACAGTGGAAATGTCGAGTTAAACAAAGTTATATCTACTTTAAGTTTTTGAGAATTTGAACTGTGTAATTTAAAACTTTTTGTGAAATGTTGTTTGTAATTATTTTTGTGCATGAACTCGATGGTTATGGTAAGTCAATGCCAATGGGTTCGTAAAAGCAGTACGCCGTACCGTAGTAATATACAGTTACATTTATAGGTAGTCAGTTTTATGTTCATTTTTATCAATTTGAACATGTAATTCAGAGTTCATGTCATTAAAATATTTGTCAAATTACGTGTTAATACTTTTAATCTGAAATAAGGATTAATATTTTTAGCTTTCAATCCGTTCCTAGCTTTGCATAAGGGTATCTTCCGAACCACAGAGCAAAAAAATATATACCGCGATGACATTGATAACCTTCTTCTTTAATTTTTTTTTTAATAATTTTGTAAATCGCATTAATCAATATATAGCGTGTTTTTTCGAATCCAAATTTTTATAAGTGCATTTTTGCAAATTTTAATATTTCGTTCAAGAAGACAGGCTGAATCCTGTTCCACTGCCATCTACCTATCTTTTATGTGAGCGTGCTACATCTTAGACCATATTATCACTCACCATCCGGTAAGATAATAGTCAAACGCTCATCTACCTCTTATAAAAAAAGTTAACGCAGCATCAGAAAGACGAAAACAGCGACTTTGTTCCATATTATTTAGAGGCTCAAAGTTTTGAATATCAAACGAATGTCTCGTACCCAAGCGTAATCTACCGATTGGTAATTTGTACTTTCCTTATCTATACAATTTTGTAATCTCGCCCATCTACCCGTCCTGAGTACGTCCACAGGCACGTAGCAGTAATAAATGTAGATTGAATGGGGCAAGAAGAGCTGGGAGCGTACTCAAATCGCTCGTAAGGGCCGACTGAACTTTTCCGCTTGACGCAAGTGAAAAGAGACGTATTTATTTAATTAGCTGTTGCCTTCGACGTTCCTCGTTACATCCCTAGAGTTAGAAAACTTCTATGTTACTTCCTTAGATGAAAACAAAATTAGTAGATACGGTATATTCTATCTAACATTGCATATTCGAAAAATGAGCTAGAAACACCTACATGTATTTTCATAAAATTATTGTATTTAAAAACATTTGTCTTTGAGAATGATTCAGGCATTTGTAAATAAGCAAAAAGGCATTCTTATGGATTTCAAAAAGATAATCGCAGTGTGACAGCAACTGCTCACGCGGCAACGGTTCGACATACGACTGAGGCTAGTGCGTCAGTTAGACGCAGTTTTATCGTTTCATTTTCCGAGACTAGGTACCGTATCTTTTGATTTTTGTTTTTATCTAAGGTTACTTCGGAGTTGGGGAATTGTCTGTCAAAGATTTCGGTACCTACTGCAGTTCGCTATGAGTGTAATTGTAGATGAAGGACGTGTGTGAGTTGGATGAAAGTTCTGGGTTCTCATTAAAACTATGATAACAATTTTGATATGAGCTGCACGAAGTGTTGTAGTGAGGTTAAATAAACCTAAGAGGTTATTATACGTTTCTGTGGTTGAACTACTTTTTGTTAAGAAAACGAATTCGTCTATTTAAGTTTATAACTTATCTTCTATATCTATTACCTTTATACTAATCTATACCTACTAGTATTATAAAGAGTGTGTCTGTATGTTTGTTATGAATAAACTCATACTGGACCGATTTCAAAAATTCTTTCACCATTAGAAAGCTACATTTACTCTGGCTACTTTTGATCCCGATATTCTTACGGGATTGGGACTTATGCGGGAGAAACCGCGGTACGCAGCTAGTCTATTATAAATGAAAGCGGTTTTCACATTTATAATATTAGTAGAATTACGACCTCTGTGGCGCGTCGGGGGAAGGCCCGACTGCAATGCAGAAGGTTGCGGGTTCGATTCCCGCCGGGTTTGTTTGTTGTTGTTTTTTTGTTTCTACAAATATTTATTCTAAGCATAAATACTTGCAGACCAGAAGGTCTTGGTGTTTTCTATGTAATGTATGCATTTACAAAAAAAAAGGATAATATGTAGTATATCCGTTGTCTCTCATAGCCGTGCATCCCCGGCATAGAATAAGGTTACCTGAGGGAGACTAGCAAACCTTAAGTTCTCTCCGCACGGTGGCGGATAAACTGCTTGGTCCCTGGTGTCAGGCAGGCGGCCGGCCGTAAAAATATTGCCAAATCTATTTGCAGAAGGTATGGTCAATGATGACTTACCTACTGCGCCGACCCCAAATTAATTTGGGGTTTAGCGGACCCCGGGCTCCCGAGAGGGATGCAACCGGGAACATCGCTCGGATGAGGAGGATATCCGTTGTCTCTCATAGTAGGTACCTACCTACAAGCCTAGTGCTTACTTTTGGGGCTAGATTGCGGTGTGTGGTAAGTATGTAGATTTACGTAACATAACATTAATTATTATGAGCACCAGCCCCATGATCATTAATATCAGTAATCCTATAGTATCAAGTTTAATTAAAACCGATTGATTCTAATGCGCACAGCTATATAAATTTACATAATCCCTCTGTTCTGCTAAATGCGATAATGATGTCAATACATTTGTATTTTAACCTACTTCCATAAAAGATAGATAGATAGAAACTTTATTAGACCAAAAATTTACAAAACACCTATTTTTATTAAGAGGACAGTCTCCATTCTCTTTCTCCATACAAACGTAGTTTACATTTTCCTTCTTGGATTAAGACATTAGAGCAAATATGTTTATGCCATAAAACCTATAAAACTGTCATGACTATGCATCTACCTTTTGATTTTATTTTATTATTTTTTATTATTATTCTAATTAGAAAATGAAAAAAATAAAAAGGCAGATGCATAGTCATGACAGATATAAGTTTTATGGCTTAAGCATATTTGCTCTAATGTCTTTATCCAGGGAGGAAAATGTAAACTACGTTTGTATGGAGAAAGAGAACGGAGACTGTCCTCTTAACCTATATTGCCCTACTGCTGGGCAAAGGTCTCCCTAACATCCTTCCTAGCAGTTCGGTCCTGGGCTAGGTTTAGCAATCTCAAAACACATTACAAAAACAAAAACTTATAGCTAATTATAAGAAAGGTACAATGGGCGGCCTTATCGCTAAAACCGACCTTTTCCAGGCAACCAAAAGGAGGAGGTTATCTAATCGGATTAATTTAATTTTATTAAAAAGTTAAATGTGTTAGCTTCTAGTTAATCCCTTTTAAATTTGGTAAAGATCTAGGCTTCTACTGTAATTCTGCGAAAGAAAAGAAAATCTTACCGAACGACAAAACTTCAAATTTTCCGGCGGCCGCGGATAGATGACAGATTTTCGTTTTCGTTTTTCGTACGTAAAAATAAAGTAGATGCCCTGATGAGAACGTTCGGTATGATGAGCAGATTCGATTAGCATCCCAGAATGCAGTAAATTACTAATTTTTGAACTTCTCCCAATAGAATCGGATCCTAAAATCCTAGGAATTGTCCTATATTGAAATTGAATTTTGCGTTCTATAAATTAATTTGGGAGTTGGGAGTAACATTAGGTTTTTTTTTATCGCGACACTTTCGCGGAATTGGGACTTGCGCGGGTGAAACCGCATGCAGGTATAATAATTAAACTTCGTCACTTGGCAGCAAGCCCAAAATGCTGGCAGCATTGCCACGCTGAATGGCAATGCTTATTCTTTGCCCCAAATAAATTTCAGCATTTCGGCACAGATTTCGGTCTAATTTGTATTTAAATAAAAATACAAATAAATAAATACTGTGAACACACAGTGCCATCTAGCCCCGTGGTAAGCGACTAAGCTTGTGTTACGGTGACTAGACAACGGATATAATACTTATATTTATTTTTCTTTTGTAAATACATACATATAATACATAGAAGGACACCCAGACCAGCCACAAATATTTAATTTTTAAGCATAAATACTTGCACCCGGCGGGAATCAAACCTGCAACCTTTAGCATTGCAGTCGCGCTTTCGCACGACGCGCCACAGAGGTCGTTAATTTATATTGTTAAATGTAGATAGATTATCGCAAATCACCTTACATAGAACACTACATAACTCCTTAGTTACGTACGTAATTTAATTAAATCTGTAACAACAGCCGATTCAGATATTAATATTACCAAGACTTAATTAAAATCAATTGAAGAGAGCGATGCGCGATCGAACATTGTTCGAGCTAACCACATTATATTACGGTGCTTAGGCTAAATTAAGTTAACCTCTGCGTAATTTCTGCGTGATAAATAAAATACTAGAAATAGTTCTATACTAATATTATAAAGAGGTAAATTTGTGTTTTTGTGTGTATGTGTGTCTGTATGTTTGTAATGAAAAAACTCAAAAACGAAAGGACCGATTTTTTAAATTGTTTCACCATTAGGAAGCTACATTCATCCTAGCTACTTTTGATCCCGATATTCCCACGGGATCGGATTATAATTAGAAAAAAATAAGAATTATGTTTTTTTTTCAGGTTTGGAACAGTTTTGAGATTTTCTACTGCTTTTTGTGTAGTGGTGTGGCTCACCTAGTGTTAGAGTTTTCAGGTCGCCCTAAGGCCTCCTACTTGACCTAACCGACTGCTATCAGAGATAACAACCGGAGCATACTGCTAAACAGGCGTTGTATAAAGACGGTATAATTCAAACTTCATTCAGTTTGAACCAGTAGTTTAAAAATTATAACTATAATCAAAGTTTCTTAATTTTGCCACTTACTGACTGACCGATCATCAACAATCAAAAGGCACTTCTAGCAGACACAGAAGCTTCTAATTTAAAATACAATTAGTGTTTAGTGCATTTGATTGACACAACGTACTGTGGTTTAATAAAGCAACATTGCTTCTGCATATGAGATTTTGATGCGCCGCCGGGTTTTGAAGCCTTCATTATTTTGGTTCGTAGTTTCATCAGTGGGAAAGTAAAAGGACTTATGCACCATGTGAAGGCATTGACGCTATCTTTTTACTTTTTTAGCTTAGTCGCGTCAGCCTTATTGACGACTGCCCGTCCGGTCCGGTAGATTTTGTAGAATTTGTAATTTTGACAAAAGGTACGAGTTAGCAACGGGCGACATGACATGACACTTCCTATGTATTTCTATGAAATTCCCTACTCTCGCTCGATGACGCGTCGCTAGCTTCGTATCGCTGACTACGTAGGGAGTTTCATAGAAACCAGTAGTGTCGCCGCGACAAGCCGTACCTTAACACCCATCAAATAACTATTATTTATAAACCGATCTAGTGGTAGATATCCCAACTGTCATTCCGAGAGTTGTGGTTTCGAACCTCAGCTGAAAGAATAAATGCTTTATTGAAAACTTAAACAAATCTATATCTATATCAATACTAATATTATAAAGATACTCACTTTGAGTAACATGCCTATGTTGCCTACTTTTGATCCCGATATTCTCACGGGATCAGGACTTCCGCGGGTGAAACGGCCAGACGCAGCTAGTACCGAATAAATAAGTTCAATTTCAACCCAAAATCGCAAAAACCGAAGAAAAATCTATGTCTAATTAACCCTCTTTGCTTACAGTTATCAGTGGATGGCAATACAACCACGTCAACAGTGTCTCTTCAGCTGAGCAAGGCTGATGCAGGAGCGAAGCTGGCCTGCAGAGCGTCCAACCCTCAGATGCCGTCGGTACCAGCGCTGGATGATGATTGGACTTTAGATATACAATGTAAGGGAACTATGACTGGGTTTCTTGACCCAGCGGATAAGCCTTGCTATCCCAGAGCCATATTTTTTAAACCCGTATACGAAATTTCGAGTTCCGCAAGCTTGCTCTCGCTCGTTTTGTATGTGTGTGAGCGAGACCATGCACCCATTCATTGGCCTTTCGCATTCGAATGGCTTTTTTGACGGTTCAAAAGTACCACACCAGGCATACTCCATGCCGCCGGTTTCTTGTCCCACTGGATAAGCCTTGCTATCCCAGAGCCATATTTTTGAACCACTGGAATTAATTCCGTATACGAAATTTCGAGTTCCGCAAGCTTGTTTTCGCTCGTTGTGTATGTGAGTGAGCGAGATCACACACCCATTCAGCCTTTCGGCTCGAAATACCACTCCAGGGTGGTTTCTTGTCCCAGCGGATAAGCCTTGCTATCCCAGAGCCATAGTTTTAAACCCGTATACGAAATTTCGAATTCCGCATGCTCGATCTCACTCGTTGTGTATGAGTGTAAGCGAGATCACGCACCCATCCTTTAGCCTTTCGCATACGAATGGCTTTTCTGACGGTTCAAAAATACCACTCCAGGGCGGTTTCTTGTCCTAGCGGATAAGTCTTGCTGTCCCGGAGCCATATTTTTGAACCAATGGAATTAACTCCGTATACAAAATTTCGAGTTCCACATGCTTGGTCTTGCTCGTTGTCTATGTGGGTGAGCGAGACCGCGCACCCATTCTTTGACTTTCGTATACACATTAGTTTTCAGACGGTTCAAAAATACCAGTCTTCAACTTCACTTTGTTTTAGTTCTTAGATTTAGTTTTATATTTTAATTCGTTAATTAGTTAAAATTTAATAAATTTTGATTGATTTTTTGATTGTTGTTGATTGCTTTAGGGATTCTACCAGAAATATTTTACAAGGAGAAAATTATCATCAAAAAACCTTTCGTGACTGGATTCGAACCTGTTCCTCTTGCCGTTTAAATCGACCCTTAGTCAAACAAACAGGTAGATGATGCATAATCGTAAATTCACCATATCACGTGGGTTCCCGTGTAGGGCAATGGTTGGCGCAATCGTCCAGCAAGCGAGGGGTTAAAGTTCGAATCCAGTCATTTTTTTTTATTTGTTATTTAATAATTATTTTTTTATAATTATTTATTTTTTAATTATAAAATACCAATTATTTTTTAATAATTAATTTCTCCTCGTAAAATATTTCTACTAGAAAGCCTTAAGCAATAAACATAAGAAATATTAAAACTACCCTAACAATAAATAACAAATAATTGTACCTACTTACCACGAACAAAGAGAAATAATAAATAATCTAGAATAATAAACAACATATATTTTCCTACAGACGTCCCTGAGACAACGGTTCGATTAGGAACCAATTTGGACCCGAAGAATATTCGAGAAGGTTCCGATGTTTACTTCGACTGCATTATTAATGCTCACCCTTACGTCTACAAAGTCGAGTGGAGACATAATGTAAGTATTAAGATACCTACTAAATTATACGCCCGCCGCGCCGTTTCACCCGCGTAAGTCCCGATCCCGCGGGATTTACGGGATCAAATGTATTCTATGTCCTGCTCCTGGTTCTAAGTTACTTCTCCACCAATTTTCAGCCAAATCGGTTTAGCCGTTCTTGAGTTATAGTGTAACTAACACGACTTTCTTTTATATAAATTGATTTTGTGAACAGCTGAGCCGGCGCACTTTGCATTGTCATCGGTTATATCGAAAAGTAACATCTTGACACTGACAGTTGGACGACGACCCCGTTTTTTTTACCAAAAAATAAAAACTTGACCTAACGACTGTTGTCAGAGATAACAACCGGGATCAACTGTGGATGAAACGGGTCTAACGGGCGGGAACTAACGTGCTTTCCGCAGCACGGAGGACCTCGAGAAACAGAGCTCGATTTTTCAAACACATACTCCATCGCATTCCGTTGCATGACGATTTCTATCGAGTCGCTCCACCTGTAGGGCACATAAGGTTTAAAAAAATCTCTTCTTATAATGTTACTAGCTGACCCGGCAAACGTTGTTTTGCCTTATAAATTATAGATAGTAGCCGATTCTCAGACCTACTGAATACGCATATAATATTTGGTAAAAATCGGTCGCGCCGTTTCGGAGGAGTACGGTAACTAACATTGTGACATGGAAATTTTATATATTAGAGAAGAAGATAAGTGTGATAGTAACCTGTTAGGTTTCACGCCTAAACCGCTGAACCGATTTTAATGCATTTTGGTATAGAGATAATAGATGAGACCTTGGGGAAAAGCATAGCCTATACCTATCCTTCTCCAAGATCCCATTTAGCAGGATGAAAAGTAGCATATTTCAGATAGGCTACTTTGATCCCGATATTTCCGCAGGATCGGGACTTAAACGCGGGATGTAGTAATAACAGTCTTCTTCTTTTTGTGTAGTGGTGAGGCTCACCTAGTGTTAGAGTTTTCAGGTCGCCCTAAAGCCTCTAACTTGACCTAACGACTGCTATCCGAGATAATAACCGGGACCAACTTTAACGTTTTTAACGTGGTTCGGACGCAATTAGTTAACAATAAAATGAAGAACTATTTCTAAATCGTTTAGTTTCGTTACGATGTCATAAAATTATACGATTGATTTTCACTTAAAACAGAACGGAACCAGTTTCAAAATGCACTAAAAATTCAATTTTTGCATCTCTCCGTAAAAGACCGTAAAACTGACTAGGTAACTCTCTTTAAAATGGTAATATTCTTTAATAGGAACGCTTTAGGTTGCTATCGACAGACACTGTGAGTGGCAGACAAAATAATATTTTTCTATGCAGTCTGTTTCATGGCATTTGCTCGACGTGTACTCGGATTATGTTACCTTAGTCACTCATACATAATAGTATCGACAGTCATGATGAGAATGGCAGACAAAATAATGTTTTTCTATGCAGATTGTTTCATGGCGTTTGCTAGACGTGTACAACAACCCCCTTTCGGATTACGTTACCTTACCCACTCATACATAATGGTATCGACTGACGCTGAGAGTGGCAGACAAAATAATATTTTTCTTTGCAGTCTGTTTCATGGCGTTTGCTTGACGTGTACAACAACCCCCTTTCGAATTACGTTACCTTACTCATTCATACATAATGGTATTGACAGACATGCTGAGAGTGGCAGACAAAATAATATTTTTATATGCAGTGACCCTTAATAACCCTTCTTGGTTAGTTTACCCGCTTCCAAGCATAGAGAGTTCTCCAAGTTTTCTAGTCTCCTCGAGGTCCTTTACGCAGCGTACTACGTGGACGATTGGATGCGAACGCGATTGCGAAGCGATCCGATCCGGTGCGGTGCGGAAACAAGGAACAGTCGATAGCTATTGAAGTGTCCTACGGCTACGTGACCAAATGCACGTAAAGTGCGATGCGGCGCGATTCTCGACTGTTCCTTGTTTCCGCACCGCACCGGATCGGATCGCGTTCGCATCCAATCGCCCACGTTGGACGCTGCGTTAGTCGCCTAATACGAAACCCACTGGAAGAGATGGAGTGGCCCTATTCTATGCCGGGATTGCCGAGGCTATACGGCCTCTAGATAGCAACATAATTAAAACTCCTATACAACCAAAGTTAAATAAAAGTCAAATCCATCTATAGTAAAAAACAAGCTACACAAATGTTTAACATCCGCCTGTCCATTTTGGTGATTATCTATAGTTAATTTGTTTTCTTCACATCATTACAATAGTTTTGTTTTTAGTTTAGATTAAAAAAAACGTTGAACATAGATTTTTTTTCTGTTTTCGCGATGTTGTATTGAAATTAAAGACATTTTTCGGTTTGAATCGCGTGGTGTTTATTACTTTTAGCATTGTTATAACGCTCAACGTTTCGAGACCTTTCCAGGTCTCTTCTTCAGGATAGGTAACAATGCTAAAAGTATTAACACCACGCGATTCAAACCGAAAAATGTCTTTAATTTTAAAAACGTTGAAATCAACAAAAGTTTATAATATGAAATGGTAGCGTTAAAACTAGTTTTCGACCACAGGATTCTAACTCTTTGTACTGTTTTTAAGACGTATTTACAGGTCCCGGCAAATAAGTTGGGAAATAGTTACGTGGAAGGGGAAAGTTCGCGCAGTACCACTTTTAACATGCGACTTCTATGAAAAATCGACTTCTGCGCATTCGCCATTTTCTTCAACTAATTTGCCGACCACACCTTCATATAATATTCCCCGTCCCGAATAAAATTTGTAGTGTGACATTTTGCACTTAATTTTGAAGAGTAGGTAAATGGTACAGTGGTAGACCATCTGTTTGAAATAAACTAGTTAGTGTTAGTTAGTGAAATAAACTGTCGCTACGTGCCTCAGTCGAGCGAGGAAGAGATGCAGTTCATAATTACATCACGACAGAACGGGCACCTGTGGCGCAATTGGCTAGAGCATGACACGGAATGTCAAGGTTGCAGGTTGAAGGCCTGTCGGGTGCTAATTTTTAGAAAGCATTTTTTCAAATAATCAGTCATCCAAATGTAGGACACACTTTAAAAATAAATCAAGATAAACTAGTTAGTTCCGCGAACAGTAGACTCTATTGCTAAGTCCCATATAAGTATTTAACCCACTAAAACTTTTACTGTTTCCTATTGTAAAGTTTTTAATGAAAAGGTGCATCATTAAATAGGTTCCTTGTATAGTTAAAGCTAGTATTGGTAGAATTCTAAAACAAAGCCATTTATTTGATTTTGAATGACTGATCCGTTGAAAAATACGACCTGTAAAAGACAACCAACATATTACTAAGAAACATAATAAGGTATATTCATACTGATAAACGAAAGCAAATTGCGCCAGACTTGAAACAGACACGCTTGGCTCGCTTGATCATTAGGTTTTGGAAAGCTCAGTTTGAAATCATTTTTTTTTAAATGGTTTCAAACTGAGCTTTCCAAAACCTAATGAGGTTTTAAGGTATATTGATCGGGTTTACCCGGTTTTGTTTCATAACGTTGAGCGTTGAAACAATGCTAAAAGTAATAAACACTACGCGATTAAATCCGAAAAATGTCTTGAAATGTGTAAAACAGATATAGTACATATAATAACCTTATCAATAAATATATTTCTTCCTCCAAAGGGCAAGACTTTACTCCACAACGTGGGCCAAGGAGTCATAATCAGCAACCAATCACTGGTCCTCCAAGGTGTTGGAAGACGAACAGCTGGAAACTACACCTGTGTAGGGTTCAATGCAGAAGGAGATGGAGAGAGCAAGCCGTTCACTTTGGATGTGTTGTGTAAGTATTATTAGTTACCTACCTGTTACAGTGGCATAGGGCTATGAAACCCCAGACTTTTGGAAAGTATAGGTATAGGTTACATGGAGCCAACACGTGGAGGTCCATGCATACCTACTTCATTTTTTATAAACGATATTTGACCTATCAGGTTAACATATTGGTGTCAGGCAGGCGACCGGCCGTAAAAATATTGCCAAATCTATTAGCAGCAGGTACGGTACAGTAACTTACCTATTACTGTGCCGACCCCAATAATTAGTGATTTGGTATATGGGAGGACGGAGAGAAAGAGATGAATGTTTGACCACTTTCTCACCTGATGGTAAGTGATAATATGGTCTAAAACGTAGCACGCTCATCTCGTATAAAAAGACGGCAGTGGAACAAGTTCCAACCCGTCTCCGTACAGGGACGAGTTCGACTTCGACCGGTGGGTAGTAACAACCGATGGCTCCCACCAAGAAACGCTTTTTTGTGGCCTTGGGAGGGTGCTTTAAGTGCTGGGTAAGCCTACTCCACCTAACGATGTAGTCCCAGGCACTACAGCACTGTAAATAGTGCGTAATATTGCGCTGTGTATTCTCATTTATCATCTATAAATTATATGTGTGAAGCCATAACGGGGCGCTAGTTATGCTATAAAAATGCCTCTAAAATGTATGGTAAATTCACTACACATTACCCTTATCAAGTTATAAATACGAGTTCCTTTGTACTTTACGCAGATGACACATTATAATACTAGAATAATAATGTCAGGCTCTTGAAATTTACAGGTTTTTGCATAATGAAGTAACAGAACGCCATTTTAGAGTTACAAAGTAGTTTTGTTACTAAATAAAGTAAATTCTTATTTTCTTTGCCACTTTGAATAATCTTATACTCGTGTATTAGATTATCTAGATCTCGTCGTTGTTTTAAGTGCTCCTTCGCGCGAAAACCTGTAAAAAAATATTTTTACCTAGATAGCTGAGCGTTTGCCCTATCTCACCTGATGGTAAGCGATAATATGGTCTAAAATATAGCTTAGCTATCTAGAAGAAGGAAGACGATAGTCGAACAAGATATGACCCGTTTACCTTAGTGGCTGCACCGGTCTATGTATTGGAACACGGACGAGTACAGCGCCTCGATTCTCGTAAATAATTACATACCAGTTTGATGACAGAGATAGTGCAGACCGATGACAGATGCAGTGCAGACGCAACGCAGACGAAAGACAATTGGAAAGAAAACTCAAAATACACTCTCATTGTATTCGTATGGTAGTTTAAAGTATATTTTGAGTTTTCTTTGTAATTAGTTGTGTCTGCGTTACGTCTGCAATGTGTCTGCAGACACATTGCAGTATTTTGAGTTTTCTTTGCAATTGTGTTTCGTCTGCGTTGCGTCTGCACTGAATCTGTTATCGGTCTGCACTGTCTCTGTCATCGAACTGAAATTGAGCCGCAGTGGGTCTTAACAACCCGTGGTCGAAGTAGGAAATTCCTATGAGGATTCCTGTGAGACCTGGTATATTAGCATTATATTAACAACATACATTAGTATGTTGTTAATATAATGCTTATTACTAACCTAACATTCCCAATTATCATAGCGACTTCTAGTATGAGAAAAATATTTTATAAAACCCTTTTTCTCAGATGCACCGACATGCCGAAGTTCACAGCAGAGAGTGCATGGAGTAGCCAAGCAGGAGCGGGCCCATATCACTTGTCATGTTGACGCTAACCCACCTGAAGTTACTGTGAGTCATTGATATAATTATGTACTAGTTCTAGAGGTGATGTCACAAACATTATTTCATGTTCCTTTCACGCGAAAAAATAAAAAAGCTGCTGCAGAGTTGACAATATTGTTATGTCTATCGTAAAAATTAATCCCCTTACGTATAAACGATGACTAAGTTTATGTAACGCCCGCCCAATGCAGACAAGAACATCGTACATATTATGTTCGAATACGATGTTTTTGTGGCGACAACGCGACACGAATCTTCGCCAGCTAATGAAGCTCCAACATTTAAAATGAGACCAAAGTATGGAATCACAATCATTCGTTCTTGTTGTACAGTTCCGATGGACATTCAACAACACAGCCAACAGTAACGAGGTCAGCGACAACTACGTTTCTCGATCCGGTACAAGCTCCACGGTCACATACACGCCTCATACTGAAATGGACTATGGGACGCTGCTGTGTTGGGCCCATAACCGCATTGGGAAGCAGAGGGTTCCCTGCGTCTATCATATCATTGCTGCAGGTTAGTTCGATGTTCGATGACTAGTTCGATGACAGACGCAGTGCAGACACAACACAATTACAAAGAAAACTCAAAGTATACCCTCAACTACCAAAATAATACAATGAGAGTGTATTTTGAGTTTTCTTTGTAATTGTGTTGTGTCTGCGTTGCGTCTGCACTGCGTCTGTCATCGGTCTGAACTGTCTCTGTCATCGAACTGGTATGTGATTATTTACGAGAATCGAGGCGCATATTTATTTATTTCAACTATTTATTAGATGCCAACCTTATTTCAAGAATCAGAACAAAACTTTTATTCGTGCCCTGATTGAACTAGTTATCAACTATATCCCCCTTATAAATGATGATTCAGTCAAATTTAATATTTTATGTCACAGTAAAAGACTAATGATACCTACATAGTTACAATGATACATCTATAATCAGTCACCCTTTATAAGTGTGGGGGTAGATAGATAAGACAGGTGCTGATTTTGGGCCTTTATTCTGCTGATGCTGATTGTTCCTGCCCAGATAAACTTTTCGTGAAAACAAATTGAACTTTTCTGGTACGATTCAATTTCAAGAAATTAGCAGAAAAAAGCCCATGATTGTTTCTTTGTATACGTAAGCCGTCTTCCGACCGCCAAATAGAGATTACTCTGTCACCTCTTTTACGATATAAAAATCATACAACTGTCGCTTCCATACCGAGAAAGAGTCGTATAGCTATGAAAACCATCGATATATAAATAAATAAATAAATTCTGTGAACAACACACAGCGCCATTTAGCCCCGTGGTAAGCGACCAAGCTTGTGTTACGGTGACTAGACAACGGATATAATACCATACATTATTTTTTTGTATATACATACATATTATACAAAGACGATGTATGTTTGAAGGAGTCGAAAGAGTCATTTCTCTTTGGCGGTGGGAACATGGCTTTACGAATGGTAAGCATTTAATACATTTGCTAGCATTTTTTAACACCTCGATTTTTTCAGGCCGTCCAGATCAAGTCCATAACTGCACATTGGTAAATGCGTCGTTAACTTCGTTTGGGGTTCGGTGCTCGGAGGGGTTTAACGGAGGCATGCCTCAATCTTTTCTACTAGAAGTACGGGATATTGTTAGTCAGGTAAGTTTTGCTTTCATCATTTAGCATAACCCTACTTTTTTCGTAGTCGGGTAAAAATCATTTATTCATTTAGTTGGTACTAACATCGTGATTAAATCGACATGTCCTAGGAATCACTGCAGTCCGAAGGCATGAGACATTTGCTAATCTAGAATAGGCTTCTGTGGCGTCTTATTTCCTGACTTTTCTAAGAGGAGACTCTTGCCCTGCAGTGGGATGGGACCATAAGTAAAATTAGATCTCAAACTAAACCCTAAACTTCACTACAGAAACAAAATAATATTGCACGACGTTACCCACAGCGCAATATAGCCTCAAACTAAGCACTAGGCTTCTACTATGGGTACTATACAACGGATATACCTACTACATATCTATAAAACATTTTTTGAAATAAATGACACAAATTCATACTACTACTAAATCATCAAATAATAACTTAACTCATAAAAGACACTTACTTACACTTTTGTCAACGAAAATTGCAACAGAGGCTCAGCCCTGATTTTAATTAATTTTGAATGTCCCGGTACCGAATGCCGGGACATTTAAAAATTAATTAAAAATCTCAAGTTATTAAAAGCGTAACTTAATAACAAAATTTAAGCTAAGAACACAAGAAAATTATAATTTAATCACATTTTCGTTGAAGTTTCAACGGATCCACCCAATCGAAATAATTGCTTTTATGTTTTTGTAAGTAATTCAAAGTAAACGGATATCTCAAACTTTGGTCAAAGAAGTCGGCACTCAGAAATTAGACATCCCTATAATACATCTACATTATTAAGATGCCTGCAACTGACAGCTTTCTGTGAAACTTCCAAGTGGTTTTCTCACAAAAATTGTAGGAATTTGAATTATGATTTTTGCTCTTATTACGTAGTAGGTACCTACCTATCTAGAATGTGATTCAGTCACAAATTTTGAATTAAAAATTGACAGTGGAGTTTTGTAGGGTGTTTTCACTATGGTTTCCGCGATTTTTTCTTCACCTCAGGGTCAATTTATGCTAGTGCAGAGACGAAGCGTCAATCTAAAACTTATCACTACAAATTTAACCTTATCTCCATAGTGCAACTTTCATATTACTTCTTATAATTAAAAAGACGCGCGCTCATTCGCGCTCGCAACGCTCGCTGTATGGTTCGCACGCATTCTCGCTCGCCACGCTCCCACTAGCGATCCTACGCGTCATCAGTCGGAAATTGCCTGCGTTGTTGTAGGTGTGTTGTTGTATTCTTGCGAATACTCATGCATTCGTACAGCTTCGCTTTAGTTGCGAAGGATTTGACGCTTCGATGCGCTTCGACTCTGCGTTAGTATAAATTGACCCTCAGAGCGATGTTATTAGCGTACATTTTTTCTGAAAGAAAAATACATTGGTGCGTGACAAAAAACGGTTAGTCTAGTGGTTGATACTTCGACTTTCATTCCAAAGGATCGCACGCACTTGCCTTACTTTTAATATACTCGTATTATACTTTGTAATTAAATATAAAAATATGAAGAAATAAAATTTAATAATTCTATTAACTTAGGAATAAAAGTTAAATAATAAGTATTTAAGGTAGGTACGTCAATGTTTAAATTAATTAGGTGTGAATATAATCATTTAATTTTACGATTATGGACCTACCTATTTTTATTTGTATTCAAATAGGCTTTTATTTTTAGCTCACGCGAATAACTTCATTTGTAGATTTACTTCCATGTTGGTAGGTTTTTTTTATGACATTGAGATACTATGTATATCTACTACCAGTTACTAGCGGTGATGTCTCAATTAAAAAGACGTATAATTTGTAGTATATCTATCCGTTATCCAGTACCCATAGTACAAACCTAGTTGCCTAGTTCGGGGCTAGATAGAGATGAGTGCAATGTCCTGAAATATACATATATATATCATATTTCTCCTTTATCCTTTCAAACAGGAGATAGTAGCGAACGTATCAAGTGCGGTGCCAAGATTCACGGCCGTGGGTCTAGTCCCGGGGCGGACTTACGCTGCAGCTGTACTGGCCTACAACGCCAAGGGAAGAGGCGACCCTTTCCCTTTGAGAGCAGGCACGTTGAGGCCGCCGGAGAAACACCACGTTCACGATAAAAGTTTAGGTAAGATGGCTAAAAATAACGTCGAAAACAATCGTCATACTGGTCGTACTATTCTTATCTTCAATCATTTACACTAAAATAGTTTTACAGACAGACAGAACAAAAAATAAAGTTTGTAATTGATCTTATTATATAAAATTTCCATGTCACAGTGTTAGTTACCGTACTCCTCCGAACCGACTTGACCGATTTTTATGAAATTTTGTATACGTATTCAGTAGGTCTGAGAATCGGCTACTATCTATAATTTATAAGGCAAAACAACGTTTGCCGGGTCAGCTAGTAAATATATAAAAGTAAGTAGTACTCAATGCAGTATGAACGATATATAAGAGAACAATGTTTTTGGTTTGTTTGGAAAGAACGTCGGTTTCTATTATGTCATCGCTTAAAATAACAAAGCTACGTCGATATTTCATTGTCCTATATGAAAACGTCTAACAAAAAATCACGAATATTTTTGCATCAAAAGCTTTTCAGTTGCAGCAGTTCGGTGATTAGTTCAGTTGACGGAACTATTGCAATGTTTTAGTGGCCAGTTCGATTACATTTAATATAGGTAGGTACCTATATACTCGTATTAACCGGACTGCTGCCACTCCTTCATTGCAATAGTTTCGTTGTTAAAAGTAAAAGACGACCCAAGTAACTTTGACAAAATTGAAATTTAGAAAATACAATAATGGACTATACAAAGAGTGCCATTTTCAACCCATTCAATGGATGGTCATTATTTTTTAGGCAACAACAGCAAAAGGTGATGTCACCAAGGAAATTTTGCTTGAAGGCCTCACTCTAGTTACCTTAACTTTTACTATCGGATAAAGATACTCGCGGTTACTGGCATGTCTGATATGCAGTCATTTTGCACTGGCAGACTGGCGTTACATGAAAATAGTAAACATATGAAAATGAAAAAAATATTTCTTGACTATTTTGCATTGCTTATGTGTGCATCTAATTGTGGTTCTATCAATAACTAAGTTATTATCCACAGATCTACCCAGAACTGCCTTTCAAATGTCAGGCGCCATGTCTGCTGCAGTCGGTGGTGGTGGAGTGCTCATGGTGGTATTGATTCTCTTCATGATTGCTGTCAGACAACGGTGTGCTAAGAGGAAACCTAGGTTAGCAAACCAATCTTTTGTTATCTACCAAGCAGTTACTAGATATTTATAATTCTAAAAAAATGGTCATTAAAACAAGTATCACAGTTCTAGTTCTTATAAAATTGTTTACTAATATACTAATCCCAGTAGAACCTACGTCATATGCATTGAAATTGTGATACAGGAGACCAAACATTTCCTGAATTACCGATAGAAGTTGAAACAAATACATTATTTGAAATTTTAGGAAATTCTGTCAAAACCCTTTAACAAATAATTGAGAGAAAACCAACAAAACCTAGAGTTTGTGAAGGTTAGAAGGTATAAGATATTCAAATCCAGAACTTCAGCCAAATATCAATCAACATCAACAACTGCAAATTAATATTTCTACTAAAACCTAAAATAGGCCCAAACAGAAAGAGTTTGAAGCATAATCTACATGTTACTAGGTCGGCACCACCACCATCTTCACAACCAGCATCACCAGACAAACTCAGAGAGAAGGATGACAGTGAAAGCGACGACAGAAACCCTGACATCATACCGTCGGATACAGACCAGATGCAGGTAAGTCGTTGGGCGACATCCTTGAAGAAACATGCTGGGGCATTTTAGGCTGGAAGTAACAGAATTAAAAACTAGTTAGGGTGTTTTATTAGCTTTCCCTATCCTCTTTTAGTTTTCTGCTGAATTCTGTACCAAGGCAGTTTAAACTTTCTTCTGACACGCTGGCAGACGCTTTACCGTAGTCAAAAGGTTTCCATTGAAGAGGAACCTCTTCTGTGAGTGAACCGTGGATTAGCCAAAATTACACTGATTTTACTCGTGCGGAGTGGAAATTTGGAGCATTATGATTGACCAATTTTCGGTCCGCTCCGTTCTGCCCATTTCCGTTTCAGCTACATACTTGATGTCAAATGATTTAAAGTCTCTTTTGAACGACGTAATATAAAAAATAGCCGTCTTGCCACGTTCCAGAATTCAAAATTCAGCTCCACGTTGGAACAACAAAGAGTTTCCAATTCGTCATACGAATTTGTAAAGCTACTAGAACTTGTTCAGGATGGAATTGCCCTGACGGTATTAGGCCTCAGATAATTAATTCTAGCGATTCTTTATCCTAGTCACTGTTTGGCAATATTAAAAGATTATGGTAGTCAGTGGTGGCAGCACAACAAACTCCAAGCCAGCCAAGGATTTGATTATCCAGTATGTAAAGGACTTTGTAAAAACCATTTTCAGTTTCACTATTCGCTAAGAGAAACAGTTCGAAGCCATCTCCATTAACTTATGCAAAGTAATTCCAAAATTTGGCAGTCAGCCAAAAACTGTTCGCAGACTTCAAAAACTTTTGCTAAAATAACTATTCGTGGAGTTTTTGAGAGAGACAATAGATTAATGTTGAAACTTTCTCTGAGATAGACCTTGAATAATTTAAATACTGAACAGTGAACATCTTCGAATGTTACTGTAGAATTTAATAGTTAGGATTGTCGAATTTACTGTATGAATTTTGTATAATGTTAAAACTTGGCTTTACATTCCAAATCGAAACACTTGGAAAGTAAGAATTCATTAAAATATCAGAGGTTTTTGACAATTGCGATACTTCATTTCAACAAAAACCGATAGTAAAGTTGGTCTATAGATTGTCTATAGATTCGAAGTCGGTGGTCAAATTCGAAAAAGTATCACCTAAAGTCATAGTTGAAAATAGTGGTTTCAAATTAATGCTCGTTAACAATTAATCCAAAAGTTAGTAGACCCCAGAAGTAGCACCTTAATGCCTAAAATCTGGCCTTGAAAACAATAATATCAACGGGCCATGGAAACAAAAAGATCAACCCATAAATTGTACTTTTTACTCGAATCGCTACTTCAGCTACCCGAAAACATATAGCCTCCAATATTCTCGAATCAGTCTTTCACTATTTCTAGCCAGTTGTACTTTAACCAACCCAGCTGCAGTTAGTGGTTGTGCCAAAACTGCACATATTCAAACCAATATAATATGAGAAACTGTGTCTCACTACTCCCTCTGGGTAACAGCAGTGGTATAGTCTGCTTTTCTTCTACAGATGGACTACTACCGTCAACAACAGGTGTCGACGATCTCTCCCCCGCTAGGCGTGCGCGGTGGCGTGCGTGGAAGCGTGGCTGGAGTGCGTGGCGGTCTGCCCGCGTACTGCCCTCTTAGGACAGCGCCGCCTATGCATGATGCTCCTGTAAGTTTACTGGTCAGAGCTTTTTCCTGGAAATTCCATTTTTAAGTTATCGTATACCAACAGCACCCTGCAATTTTAGCCGTGCAAGTCCAGATTCAAAAAGAATGTCAGGATAAAAAGTAGACTGAGTGACATTCCTAGTCTCCAGCTATCTACATTTCAAGTTTCATAGATGTATATGTATGCATCATGACGTCAGGCGAATCCTATAAACTAAAAACTAATAGTGAGATCATCAACTTGGCCAGAGGAGGCACGAGATTGAATCTCTTATAATATTAAAATGGCATGGTCGATAAACCATAGAATATTATTACATTTTGTTGTGGATTTTCTGACACTGACCCAATGTAATGAGTACCAGCATGCATGCCACTGTCTATTTTACGAAAAAACTAACCTAAGAAATAAAGCTGGTACACGTGGGCACACGATTATTAAGGATTACCGACCGTTGCATCCCGGTCTATTATGGCGCTAACAACTTTTTGAATCAGCATTTTTCCTTTAATACAAAAAAGCTCATATTTGCTTACGCCATTTCTGCGGCTTTATACTTGAGCATAATAGTCGAACATAATTGTATTTTTTGCCCAAGTTTCTACTTAGCACAGCAAGTTATCTTTACGCGAAAAACAGAAGCACTATTTCATTTAATGAGCACCTAGAGGAAAAAGGTTCTGTTAATTTTCATTGTGCGATATTAGTTTTTTCCACAGTATTGTGGACTTTGTTCCCTTGTAATAAGGGTTGTTATTTAGGGTATTTCTAACTCGTATTGTAAGTCATTGTTTGGTCGTTCTAGATATATTTATTCCATTACGTTTGGGTTTTAGCAAGTCAATGGTTGACCTACTATTGGGTAGGTTGGTATTTATTTGTGTAGCTAAGTGCCTACTTTATTTAACTACTTAAGTAAGTAAAGGCTGTTTGCTCGTTTTTGTTCATTGGATTAAAATATTATTTATTCATGATGGATTTAAATATAGACATGGCATAATATAAAATAGTAATAAAAAAGCTGTGAACAACATACAGCGCCATCTAGTCCCATGGTAAGCTACTTAGCTTGTATTACGGTGAATAGACAAAGGAAAAGATACTCATATTTATTTTACTTTTGTAAATACATACATACTATAGATATAGAGAGACACCCAAACTAGAAACAAATATTTATTTTTAATTATCATCATCCATCATGCTTCTTTAGCTGGGGTCCCACGGCCCGTTTTATCACAGGCCTTGTGCGACTGATTGCATCTCGCGGGACTACAGGCTTCATCGGACGCTACAGTTCCCACGGCCTGTCCGTCTGGTCTGGCGCGGTCTGGTAAAACGACCTCCTCTCCTCCTCTCTTGACTGCCTCTGTGGCGCGTCGGGGGAAGGCCCAACTGTAATGCAGGAGATTGCGGGTTTGATTCCCGCTGGGTGCAGTTATTTATGCTTAAATATAAAGATTTGTTTCTGGTCTGGGTGTTTTTTCTATTATCATATGTATGTATTTAAAAAAAAAGTATAAAATGTAGTATATTCGTTGTCTAGTACCTATAGTACAAGCCTAGTGCTTAGTTTGGGGCTAGATTAAGTTGTGTGTATTTATTTATTTCATTTAAAACACGGGCCGTGGGACCCCAGCTTTACCCTATGTCGATCATAGATACATGACATGTCACCTATCAGTCACATGGCGCGTGGCATAAAATGGCGCCTTTTCAGTGCCTCATTTTCACAGTAACAACAGTAGAAACAAAACGATTTTGACTCTTCAATTATTAACTCTTTCGCCATTCCATTCACGGACGGTTAAACCTTGAATGGACAATGATTTTCCTCGTTTTCCTTTCTTCTAAGATTTTGTTTAACAATGAGGCAATTTCCTGATTAAAAATTTGTATTTCTTTTATTTTTATCGAAGAGCTTTTCACAATAGCTGGACGTGATGATTGGATATTAAAACGTGGAAAAAGTTGTTCAATTCGGTTCACAATGTTTTATTTCAATTAGGAAATTGTATTAAGTACATCAAGACTTATAAAAATTTGAAATTATGATGTGTGGTTTCGAAACGCGCCCTCCGATGAGAAAAAAAAACACAATAAGCTCATGGGGGGCTTACTTTTAACCTTTACTTTCACTGGTGACTTGTTGACGGGTGAAGATAGGAAGACAACTGTGGGACGAGTATCGACCCGTTCTCTTTAAGAACTAAATACAATCCTAAAGTCTCACACCCGTATTTATTTATTGACAAATCTGAGTGATTACTTTGACTAAGCAATATCCTGTCTCGCTTTTATTATTTAGTAATTTTTATCGTCAACGAAAATGTGACACACATTACTTAGGTATTAAAATAGAATATTTAGGGCAAAAAGAAATCTTACAAAACAATTGTATTCAACAGAACGCATCATCAGGGATTCCACCGCCCGCACGCTTCGCAAGCGGATCGTGCACTCTCCCGCGCGGGACGACCGTCCTAGGCGACGCGCGTTGCGGTATCCCGCTCCAGCACCTCCGAACGCTGCCGCGGCCGGGCGCCACGCCCGCTCTCCCGCCAGCGCCCGCGCCCGCGCCACGCGTCCCGCCCCGCGACACTCCGCTCTGACAGACCACTCAGTTGTAGGACATGTAAATATTGACTGCTCAAGTTTAGCGTGGATTTAGGGCCGGTTTTGAGTGCTTTTTAGGGTTCTGTATTGTATTTAGCTGCGATTTCAGAACTTATTTCATATTATAATGGTTTAAAAATGGGGTTTAGACTGAGCCTGCACTACAAACTGTAATTGTTTTTAAAAAATATTTCCAAAACGCGCCGGCTCGTAATTTTCAATTAACATAGAAATTATTACAGCGTTGAGATGGCCCATCCCAGACATCTAAACTTTTTTTTCTTAAAATGTTTACCACACTTAGAAAATATTATTTTGAAAAAAAAAAATGCTTCTATAAATGTGCATTGTACACGAGGAACCTAATTTCGCCTTGGCGGGTGGCTTACCCTTGACGAAGCGATCAAATGCACTGGTTAAGATTACCAGTAGTAGTCGCAGGTTTAAATCCCGCCGGGTATGAAAACTTTAAACAGTAATTCGTGCGTTTAACACTTTAAGAAATAAAGTTTATTAATATACGCCAACTGTGCTATCCCTTGACTCATAGAATCACTCAATAAAAAACCGTACTTCGGCCTCGGCCTCATTACTTATCTTATTTTTATTTTTCTATTATTCCACATAGCTTTATATAATAATTTTAAATTCAACATAAAATATCAAGTTCTTTATTCTAAACGTTTATTTTGTATTTTATATTAGAAATTCTACAGAAAAAAAGGTGAGTACAGACTAGAGCACTTTCTCGAGCATTTTTTCGACCATTTCTGTGTAATGTTATGTTCTTACAAATGGTACAATACAGGTAAAACTCAGTTTCCAAAGCAGTTCCATGTAATGTTACGTTCCTGTGAATGCTCGGCGCTTTGTTCGGCGTAATGCTCACAGCGAGCTCACATTTACCCGTAACATTTCGTTGTACCTTGCGTTCACACTTTTTTGAAATGTCCCGCTCATTTGCACGAGCTAACCTGCAGAGGCTCGACCAAATATTACATCAGTATACGCTCGTAGGTTTTTAAATCAGGTTGTAACAAAGTTACATTTTCCCGGGGCTTAACCATGTTACAATGATCTTGGTCCCCTCGCGACCAAGACCATTGTAACATGGTTGAAACGTCGAGGTAAGAAAATAAATAATAATATGCGATGAAGTCCCAGGAACATGTTAAAAAACCGTGTGAATTTAAAGTTTATAGGTTGTTACAAAACATCGAGCATTGAAACAGTGAATGCTCGAGATTCGGCTCGTGGTTCTGCTTAAGTCTGTACCCACCCTTAGGTGAGACAAGGTACTTAAAATCGGCACCAATAGTTGAAATTTTGTTAAAGTAGTTAGGGATAAAAATAAATTCTGTTAAGTTTCCATTGTAAAGATTGTACATAGATACGATACCTATGTAATTAATTAAATACCTATACTACTAGATAACGTTCGGTATTCATCAAAATATCTTATTGTATTGTTAAATAATATTTATTCATTCAAGTTTAATTATTTTTTGTCTCTGTACTATTGGCTAAGCGCTTCGCTGACTTCGAAATGAACTTAAAGTTTAGAAGACTTCCGAAGCAGAAGATGCTTCTTGGCATCTTCTGTTTCGGAAGAACTTTTTACTAACTTTATTGTTACTAACTGCCTTTTACTAACAATAAAAAAAATACATTAAAAGGGAAGTAATAAGATTTTATAACATCAAGTAAAAAACACGTTGGTTGTATGGGATATTCTGTTTATAGTATTTGTTGTTATAGCGGCAACATAAATACATAATCTGTGAAAATTTCAAATCCCTAGCTATCACGGTTCATGAGATACAGCCCGGTGACAGACAGACAGACGGACGGTGGAGTTTTAGTAAAAAAGTCTCGTTTTTACCCTTTTAAAAGACAGCAGTGAAATTTTAATATCAAATCTGTTCACAATTTTGTTAGAAGAAGGCATTTTAAAGGTAACATTTCTCTGATTGGAAGTATTGACTTCTGAAGTACCTACGTACTTACTATCCGAAGCGACTTCGCAAATAGTGCAGTGGAACATTAGAATTTCTGTTATGAATGGTTGTGAGAATAAATACAGTTTGTAAAAAATATAAACACGTGCGATTTATAACAATTTTCAAAGTTTTAAAAAGTATTTGTATTAATGGGACATCTTTTATATCTAGGTTAGTATAAGGATTTTTAGTCGGACAACACAAAATTATAATCTTTTTAGGGTTCCTTAGCCAAATGGCAAAAAACGGAACCCTTTTGATTTTAAAGAAAGTTTTTGAAGCTCGTCGTAGATAAATAGGTATATTTATTTGTACAACATATACTTACATAGAAAACACACCATACACAAAGTAAATAAGAAAACCTACCTTACCTTTAATACCCCATTCCAGAAACTTAGATCAAAAATGTTAACAAAAATTCCTTACATTTATTTGAAAGTGACTGCGCTTTTTTACTCTTTCCTTTAGAATTGTCAGTTCTTTGTTTACCTTTTTAATCGAAGTTTCGGAAATAGAGTTCCTACCTATAGGTTGTACAAATGGACGGTCTTATTGCTGAAAGCGAAATCTTCTATGCGACCATTGGATGGACATAAGAACTGTTTTAGCTTGAGTGGAAAGTCGCAGTAAATAATTTGCGGACGATTTAGGCGCTTCTAACAATTCCTCATTTGTTAAATAATGATAAGTAGTTTCGCCCCTTACTTATAAACGATGATTAACAGACAACTAAGTTGTGTAATGTTTGTCTAACTCTATTAACTTTGAAACGTCATATGACAGTAAAAGACAAAAGATACATTGTTTATTCAGCTGTTAAGGGCCCTATTCTGAAAAACTGAAAATCCATGTCGGGCGCATCGAAAATTGTTGATTATTTCATGACGGAATGTCGTAGAACTTTTTTTTCAATCGTACAGATTGTAGGCGACATTGTTTCCGATATTTTAGTGCAGTTTCCATACAAATATGTCGAAACGTATTGAAGCCTATCGACATTTTAGCCAAATTAGACATTTTTTGTCTAAAATTTGGATAGGCTTTGCACCAATAGGAGGTTCTTGTCTTAAAACTACACCAAAATGTAGGAAACAATGTCACCTACAATCTGTGCACAAAAAAAAGTTCTACGACATTCCGTCATGAAATAATCAACAATTTTCGATGAGCCCGACAGGGATTTTCAGTTTCAAGGTCGTTGGCGTATACACTCCTCTTAATCATCATTTATAAGTAAGTGGGTCAGTCATTATGAGGGTACAGACGAACATGCATACGTACATTGGGGTCAAAAGCATAATCCTTTTTTTTGCTATAGTCGGGTAAAAATTAACAAGGATCATATACCTATCGTGTAATAGCTCATCATGTATAACATGTAATAGCTTCAGACTAAATCACATCGGCTGATTAGTAGTGATAGTATAGTACGTCTACAAACTACAATAAACTTAGGTAAAGAAAGTTGTCCAACTAAAAATTTCCTTTTACAATAAAACCTAAACAGTATTGTATTATTATAAACATGAAAGTAAATAAATAAATACTGTGAACATCACACAGCGCCATCTAGCCCCGTGGTTAGCTACTAAGCTAGTGTTACGGTGACTAGACAACGGATATAACAATTATATTTATTTTTCTTTTGCAAATACCTACATATTATTGATAGAGAGACCCAAACCAGAAACTAATATTTATTTTTAAGCATAAATATTTGAATCAAACCCGCAATACGCCACAGATAAATAGATCGTCAAATACATAGATTGTAAAACATAATCACAAAATGTGATAGTAAATTATGTGCGAAGTAAACTTAAAAGATCATGGAAATGGTTGCATAGCTCTCTCCCTCTCTCTCTCTCATAATCTTAAAGAAGAATTTCACTTTGCAAGCGTTCTTTAAGATTATGGGATTTTAAGGTTCAACATTGTGGGAAATTCAACATTTTGAAAAGCCGAACATTTTGGGAAATGCATCATTTTAAGATTAAACAGACATACAAAATATAACTAGACGTCACATGTACGTCGATTTGTATTGAAACCGAGCATGTCGACTTTTTAATACCTACTGTGACGTCACAGCCACAGAAAATCTGGTTCCTGAAAATTCAGAGAAAATAACAAAATTGTCAGGGACTGTGTCAAGACCAATTTTCGTAAATCACAGCTGAAACTGAAAGCATTCGCTGCACGGTACGGATGTCCAAAAAAAATTAAACAAAATCACTTCATCCGTACCTGCGCTATAAGCATTGATCAGTGACATAGCTTTTTTTAACAAGGGAAAATCTTACTAAGACCCCCTAAACTCAAAATCCATGTCGGGTTCACCGAAAATTGTTGATTATTTCATGACGGAATGTTGTTGAACTTTTTTTTGTGTGATGGATTGTAATCGACATTGTTTTCGACATCTTAGTGCAGTTTCCTGACAAATATGTCGAAACTATTGTGAAGCCTATCGACATTTTAGCGTATTCGCTTTATTTCTAATTATTTCATTACTACGTTCAGAGAGCTATCGCAACAAAACTATTACCCTCTTACTTATAAACGAAGATTAACAGCTGCATAAACTATGTATCGTTTGTCTTAAACTGTGACTTGAAGTTTTAAAGTTGACAGACAGAGAAAAACGTTACATAACTTAGTCATCTGTTCATCATCGTTTATAAGTAAGTATAAGTAAAAGTGTCCATTTACTTTTGTGAATACATACTTATGTAAACATTTTGATTGTATATAAAATTTTGTATAATAATACTATTCGTGTCTTAAGAGGTCCTTTGATAATTTTCATGAAACAAGGGGAGTGACTTCTGTTAAGAGTGGCGCAGAATGCTGATTTTAAATCGGCTGATAGTTAAATGTTAATTTATAACTTCTTTCGTCAGTATTGTGCAGTATACATTGAAGGTAATGTAAACCGAAATTAGGATTTGTTCTAGACGTCTAGGTGTACAACTTTAAGTGTTCTACGACTTTTCGAAATTGGAACTTTTTTGTTCTATTTGAGGTTAAATTTGATGTAGATGCACAGAATATATAAATAGTACAAATAAGTTTATTCTTAAGTCCAAACTAAATAAAACGACAACATAAAGTCAATGATCTCTAACTATGAAACAGCTGATTTTTAATTAAATCAAAATTTCCAAAAGTCGTAGAACATAAGTTGTTCACCTAGACCAATTTCTAGAACCAATTTTCAGCAAAAATCGCTGGCGTCGAAGCACACTACATAAAATTAAAATGAGCATAAATCCGCAATCTGCGTCAATCTTAACTGCTACCTTAAAATGTTAAGTGATAAATGGTTACAGTGACTTTGCGACACGAGAAATTAATTCAATGGTTACAATTTGTCAAATATTGTTTGTCTAAGACAGATGATTTATTGAAACGTCTCGGTTGATGATTTGTTTGTGACAATTGCCTTGTAATAATTGGTTTTATGGTTTGACTAACAGCGTTCTGCGGTTTCCCCTAGGTATTTCAAAAGATAAAAAGTTGCCTATGTTATTCCAGGACTTTAGCTATCTCCATAGCGCGTTACATCGCTATCTGTTTTGCGGTTTTTGAATGAATAAAACCCACATACAGACTTACGAATATATTTGGCAGTATATGGTAGGGGCAAAATGAAGCTTTTAATGAAACATTAAATATGTCTAATATTTTTTGAAGTTTTGATGTATCTAAAATTTTTATGGAAATAATTCCCACTAAAAGGTCCCTACCAGTGGGAATAATGTCAAATTAAAAAAAAAAGTATGGCGTGTTCCCTCTATCCTTGTTAATCCTGCTTGGTGAGGATTATGCCAATAAAAATATTGTAATAATATCTGATGTCGCAAAAATCACAAAAACTCATTTATCTACGTATTCACTGAGCCATCGAATAAATATTTGTACGTAAACAATTAATATTGATATTAGAATATTGAAATTTTATTTATAAAATGTTTTATTTATTTTTATTGGGTATTAAATACCTGATTGTTTTGCTAGTATAATAAAATAAGTTTGAATAAATAAAATATTTTTGTTTGTTATAAAAAGTTGATTTACACTGGTCGAAACTTTGAAGCACTAAAAATAAAATGAAGACTGAAAGTGAAGTAAGTTTTAAACGCTGATTTATTGGAGCCAAATTCAGATAGAGTCCGAATGTGTGTCAAACTTCAAATTCCTACAAACCCTCCTTGTCTTTGTTTGTCAGAATCCATCAAAACATAATATTAAAGGGGACTGGGTATAAAAAGCGCCCGTCTGGGGTGCTATACAAAGCCAGCACTGTCAGTTGTTGAAAAATGTATCGCCCCTAACAAACCAAATAATACTTGGGTTGCGGCCGCATACCGCCATTTTATCTACATAGGTAAAAAAAATAGTTTGAAATATATTCTAATTATTAAAACATAATTTTTCTAGAACATAATTTATTTAGGTAGGTATATTTATTATTTAGACGACACATTACCTTAAAATAACCGTAATAATATTTTTTTATGTTTATTGCTCAAGGCAATCTACAAATATTTTACAAGGAGAAATGTACCGTCTAAAATGCTCCTGTGGGGCTTAGGTTCGAACCCTTTAACGGTAGGATTTTTGATAGTCCATTTCTCCTTGTAATTTTTTCTAGTATAAATAAACTTTATCATTATATCAGTGCAATCAGTTTAGACCAGTGTGAAGCAACTTTTATATTTTATATCGTTGTAAATAGTTTAATGGAATATCTTTTTGTCGAAATGTTTTCAATAAAATATTGGGATATGAAAATAAATGGAAATTTTGCGAACGTTTACACTGGTTGTTTTATTTGTCAGTTTTTAGTCTAAGTTTAGCCGTTAAAGAAGATGGATCGGATCTTGTTCCACTGCCGTCTTCCTTCTTCTAGATGAGCGTGTGACATCTTTCATCGTATCATCACTTACCATCAGGTGAGATAGTGGTCAAACGTTCATCTAGCATGTGTAAAATAAGGGATTTTGATTTAACTTTGTACCCTTAAGTTGTGGGTAGAAAATTGAATTTCTGACTTAGTGATGCGTCATATAAAACAGGTAATTTTAGACGTGCCTTCTTTGTTTTTTTTTGCTACAAATAGTAAAGGGAAATTACCTTGAGTATGAAGCAAGAGCAAGATGTACTTATGTTATTTTAAATGAGAGTGAAAACGATAGCTGTGGAATTAGGATGTCAATAGGTATATTTTGAATCAAATCTTCGACTAGGGAGAAAAAGAAATAGTAAATTACTACAAAAACCTAAAAAATACATAAAGTCGTTCTCAAAGTCATAGATATTTAATAAACTTTGACTTATTAATAATTTCTAGTAAAAAGTATTATATGTGCTGTGACCCGCGGTTTTACCTGTGGGAATACCGACATATACCTTACTACACTTACGAGTAGGTATAACTTCAAATTAAATATCTATTAGTCCGCAATTTGAAAACCCCAAATTATACCCATTGGGATCAATTAGGAGATCTATAGAGATAATTTGAGAGATACATGTTATAGGTACATACACGTACATATACGTACACATACATACACGTACATATATTACGCATACTGAAATATACATAATGATACCTAACATTTTATAAAGGTTGTACAACAAAGATGTTTCATATAATACCAGTAATTTTATTGCTTTTTTGAAAAAAAGCTATTTCTGTGGGAATGTTGAAAATAATTTGTCAAAGTGGTAAGGTATATTTGTGGGTGATGAGTACTTTTTTTTATTTTGATCATTTCGTGTTTATTGATGATCGTGATGAAGTAAAAGTAAATATGGGTGCCAAGACAAACCTAATTAAGGTTTATTGGTACTTTCTTAACTACTACCTTAGACTAAGCATTTGTACTAATTTTCATTAAATAAATAATAATAAATAATGGTAATCCGAACCAGCGCATTTGACTGCTTCGCCACGTGTAACCTTCCCGCTAGGCCTAAATAAAGAAAGCACCTCCTCGTGTTCTTGCAAGTAAGGCGTAAATCTTGAAGATATTAAAAAAAAACATTTTCCCTATGTATGGTAAATAAACACTAAGAAATAATGTATGCAAGAAGTTTCATGTCATTATACCTATCCCTTTTTTATCAGCGGTGGATGATAATAAATTATGTAAAAACACACAGTGCCATCTAGCGAGAGGATGTTTTGGTTATAATTGTTTGATTTATCAATTAGAATTCATTCATTTTTAACTTAGTATTTATTATTTAACATAGATACACGGACTTGGCGGTGCCACTTGGCGTGTACCCTATAGGAGGCACACTGGACTGTTATCGTGGTAAAAAGCGCTTAACATATCAGTTGCCTTTTAGTATTAAGACAACAAAAAAATGTAAAACTTAAAATTCAAAGTAGATCGGTTAAGAAACATGACCCGTAGAGAAGAAGCAACATAGGTACTGACAGACGAAGAAAATTTTGTCAGACTCGCTCGGCCAAATATTTAAACGCAACCAGCATTTGTAGCTGAAAGCGAATACCTAGCCAATAGGTAGGTATTTTATGAATTTTGAAAAGGGCTCGAACCCCGTCAATCTTTCTACTATATAAAAATAAGTCGGGTTTTCCTTCCTGACGCTATAACTCCAGAACGCACGAACCGATTTCCACGGTTTTGCATTCGTTGGAAAGGTCTCGGGCTCCGTGAGGTTTATAGCAAAGAAAATTCCGGAAAAAATTAATTATCTATAATTTATAAGGCAAAACAACGTTTGCCGGGTCAGCTAGTTCATTAATAAAATGATTGTCTTTACCTATATTAACTGGACCTACTATCTCACCTTTTATACCTAAGTATGTATACAGGTATGTAGATCCACCTTGTAATTGTGTAGATAAGTAATACCCACTCTACCCAACTCTACCTAACTAATAGTAGGGTACCTAGAAAGACTTACCACAGGTCAAATATATTTTCTTACAGTTAAACCTAGCTAGGTACTTGAAAAAAGAAAGAAAATTTATGGCAAAAAGCTTGATTCGAGTCAGAGCTCAAGCTGAGAGACAGACAGAGCACATCTAGATTTTACTGTTTTATCTTCGCGGGTGTGCTCGATTACAAGGGGTGAAGGCTTGCGCCGGGAAAATGTGGGAAAATCAGTCAGTCGGGTCGAGCGAGCTATTTTTATTTATTTCTTAATTAAAAAAAGTAACAATAACAAATCTTTGTTCTTTATACAAACCTTTCGCAAAATTAAGCGAAACGCGTTCTTAGAAGCGAAGCTTCAAGTATTTGTAGTCGATCCACGTGTCGTAGCAAGCTGTAGATTTGCTACGGATCGTGTCCGTGCTACGAGCTACGAGCTACGGCGTAGCAGCATTACCCTCACGGAACCTTTTGTGCTGAGATACTTAGATGAAAACAAAAATAGTAGATACGGTATATTCTAACATTGCGTATTCGAAAAATGAGCTAGAAAAACCTAAGTACATGCATTTTCATAAAATTATTTTATTTAAAAACATTTGTCTTTAAGAATGATTCAGGCATTTAAAAAATAGTAATTTGGCATTCTTATGGATTTCAAAAAGATGTGTGACGGTTCGACATACAACTGAGGCTAGTGCGTCAGCTAGACGCAGTTTTATCGTGTCGTTTTCCGAGACTAGGTAACGTATCTGCTGTTTTTTGTTTTCATCTAAGCTGGGATAAGCCATGTTTTAGAATACCGTTTTCAAAAGATATTGCAAAAGTACAATGTGTTTCGCAAGTATGATGTAATATGAAAATCGATTGGTGTAAGGACCGTTTACATTGTGTGGGTTTCTAAGACAATAAAAAAGGCCAACGGGGTGTGGCAGTAGACAAACGTTTTCTTTTAATTTAAGATTTGTATTTTTTGAAGTTTCTTAAAAATAGATATACATTCATTATATAACAATATCTTAGGTATATGTATATATAAAAGATAGTCGTGTTACTATTTATAACTAAAGAATAGGTGATTTGGCTTAAAATTGGTGAAGAGGTAGCAGAAAAAAAGTACGTGCCTTCCTACATTGGATACTTTTTTTTTCCTTAAGGCGGCACATAGTTCGCTGGGTCAGTTAGTTTTATATATAAATATTATGTGCGTAATTACACCGTTCTTACAGTGAAAGGCTTAAAATTCTTTCCTGTGTGGTTAACTAAACTGAGAAATTACCAATTGAATTTGTATTTTTGGTTATTTTACCAAAAACACAAATTCAATTTATACAAAGAACAACTTAAAACTAAAGTGGCACAATGGGCGACCTTATCGCTTGTGGGCGATCTCTTCCGGGCAACCAATGCAACATTCTAACATTCGTAAACATTCTTATCTATAGGTACTATATACAATACAATAGAATACAATACAATACAATATTTATTTATTATTATGAAACTTATTAAACATTTCCCAAATTACATTATAAATCAGTTCCACACTAAGCACAGCTTGTATATTTTGTACTTATCGATACTACATATTGGTTGTAAAGGCCTTCATTATACATAATATACGTTACAATATACATTGATTCTTTAACATAATCTGTGTCATTGGGCTCCGAACAAAATATTCAATGTACGTGCAAATGCTTAGCGGCCGTAACACGTTCACTGGCGTTAATGTCTATCGTGTTATTTAGACGATTTGATATCGTCAGTTAGAACTCTCGTTATTGTTAGTGATTTCGATACTTATCGAGTTTGACGACCTCTGTGGCAACTTAACACAGCGCCATCTAGCCCCATGATAAGATATTATAAGCAAGCTTGTGATATGGTAAGTAAAAAACCTATATAATGCTTATAAATATATTTATTTAACATTCAAACACATTTAAAATACAATTAACTTCAAAATCCCGTTTTTACCCTTTGGGTACGGAACCCTAAAAAAACCTTTCTTATCGGATGCTTACATTGTATAAAGAACATTGTACTCTCTATGTGTCCGATTATAAGTCAGTCGGTCAGGACAAAGCCTTTTTTGATTTTAAAAGATTAAGATTTATTAAAAAAAAAGTATTATGCCGGATTTCCACTGCGAGCGGAGGGGAGTCATTAATGTGTCAGTTCAACAGCATACAATGGTTGATTACATAGTCATACAACTATTTTGACTATTGAAATATTCGTTGGATGTTAAACTTTCTCCATACAAACGTTTTTTAAATTTTCCTCCCTGGATAAAGACATTAGAGCAAATATGTTTATGCCATAAAACCTATATCTGTCATGACAATGCCTTTACCTACCTTTTATTTTTTTTTATTTTCTAATTAAAATAATAATAAAAAAATTAAAAAAATAAAAAGGTAGATGCATTGTCATGACAGATATAGGTTTTATGGCATAAACATATTTGCTCTAATGTCTTTATACAGGGAGGAAAATTTAAACTACGTTTGAATGGAGAAAGAGAATGGAGACGATCCTCTTAAAATGACTCTGCTCCGCTCGCAGTTGAAAGCCGGCATTATATCCGTAACACAAGCTTAGTAGTTTAAAATGGGGCTAGGATGCGCTATGTGTTCTTCACAGAATTTATAATTTATCTCTACATATAATATTATATTTATGGCTAAACACCCAGACCAGAAACAAACATCTAATCATAAATACTTGTCCCCGGCGGGAATCGAACCCTCAACCTTCTACATCGCACCCAGGGGTTCACCCAACACACCACAGAGGTCAGTCAGTACATTAGTTATCATTACTAGAAACAGCAAATTATTCGAAGCGTATAATCCTATCTCCTTACCCGGAGCATTTTATTGGCTATGATTAAAACGTGGCAAATACAAGCCCACGATAGCGGGCCATGATTAACAAGCTATATCTTCTTGGAGCCAGTGATAGCACGTGCTTAAGTATACTTTTAACTTCAGATAGATAGATCAATGCTAAAAATTATAAAGAAACACAAAGAACGAAACCGACAAATAAAAAATAAACACCTTTACAAACGTAGTCGACTGTTTCCTCCCTGGATAAAGGTATTAGAAAAAATATGTTTTGTGCCAAAAGTCCTATATGAGCCATGACCATGATCATGCTCATACGTTTTGATTTTATTCATTTTCTAATTTCTACGAATTTAGAAAATTTATTTTCAAGGAAAAATAGCATTCAAAAATGTTCACTTGCGGCGAGGCTTGAACTCGCGTCTTTGGGTTTAAGCTTCGCCGCAAGTAAAAATTTTTGAATGCTATTTTTCCTTGAAAATAAATTTTCTAAATAAAATAGCCTTGAGCTACATACAAAAATTAAAAGAAATTCTACGAATTTTATTTTTATTCTAATTAGAAAATGAAATAAATCTAAACGTTGGGGCATAGTCATGGCAGAAATAGGTTTTATGGCATAAACATATTTGCTCTAATGTCTTTATCCAGGGAGTAAACAGTCGACTACGTTTGTATGGAGGAAGATAGGTAGACTGTCCTCTTAAGTAATACATCATCTGTCTAGCTATCACGGTTCAAGAGCTATAGTGCGTCTCATCTTTAAATTCCTATGCCGTTATGTTGGTAGCAAATCAAATAACTGTTGCCTTTAATACCTTGAATGTGAACATTGAATTCAGGGTGATTTTTATATTATGATAGATGAAATAATAAATCTCCCTGAATTCAAGGTACAAGGACACTCAAAGCATTAAACCAACACTTATTTGTTTTGCTACCAACATAACGGCATAGGAATTTAAAGATGAAACACACTATACAGCCTGGTGACAGACAAACAGACGGACAGACAATAGAGTCTTAATGGTAAAATATTCCCGTTTTTACCTTTTGGGTACAGACCCCTAAAAATAAAGAAATAAACAAAACATGAGAATAAACACTTACCTAAACTATTCTCTTAAAAATATAACTTAAATAAAATACTCGCTCATTTTATTCAAATTCCACTCAAATAATTTCTAAGAAACGTAACTCGACACAACCTTTCAGACATTCTTATCGCGTTTCCAAAAGAAAAGATATAAAACAAAATAAAATTTACGATTCGTAATAAGGGTGTAATTAGACTGTAAACAAAGTAATCGACCGATTCTTCGGGAACTTCTTGCGGGAAGTGGTGTAACGCACCTTGTATAATTTTATTATAGTTCGTAACCCTAAAAATGTAATATTTGGGGACGGAATCCCAAACCGAGCTAATATAAAAAAAATTGTCACAACAATCTTAATACAAAGCTAATATAAATGCAGTTATTACTTTATTAAGCACTAAAAGCTAAATTAAATCTATTAAAAATAAACGATTAAATAAAGAGTGCCCATTATGCTAGCTGCATTACGCAGCAGAATGGCCAAATTACAATTATATTTAGTTACTAGCTGTTATTTATATAAAAGAAAGTCGTGTTAGTTACTCCACTTATAACTCAAGAACGGCTGAACCGATTTAGCTGAAAATTGGCAGGGTGGTAGTTTAGAGCCAGGAGAAGGACATAGGATACTTTTTATCCCGTTCGATTTAAAAAAAATGCTTATTTATTGCCTTTAAGGCGGAACAAAGTTCGCCGGGTCAGCTTGTTTGTAATAAACGAATAAACTCAAAAATACGTTCCGCGGTTTCACCCGCGTAACTCCCGATCTCGCAAGAATATCGGGATTAAAAGTAGCACTCAGTTACTCAGTAATCCTGTAACTTACTACTAATCCCGATGTTCTCACAGGATCTGGACTTACGCGGGTGAAACCGCGAGACGCAGCTAGTAGTAAATATGTTTAATTAGGTATGTATTATATTAGTTAAGGCCGCGGGTTCACGATGGATGCAGGCCACTTATGACCGAAGCATCTGGAAATCTATGAGGGAGGCTTATGTCCAGCAGTGGACTTCTTACAGCTGAAATGATGATGATGATGAGGTATGTATTTATTTCTACGGACTGGGTTCGAGTATAATTGTGATAAAACTTCACTTACAGGAAAATACTTCCATCGATAGTAACATACTTCTTTATTGGAAGTCGATTAAAAATAAAAACACCTCTAAATGTTATACTGAGATTATCCTTTATTTTAAACACTGTGGAATAAATAAAAAATAGGTTTATATTTATAATTAAACACACGTTTATATTATATTATTATGATGTATGAATGCTGTTACACATTGATATTTATATACAGTTGTTATTATGTACTAGGACAAGTAGCACATGTAATATTTTGTGGAGCATTACAAAAGTACCAATGCATTGTTATGGCACCATGTTGTGTAGCCATGTCGGGTAGGCAAGTCGGGCCGTTGTTCACAATGAGCTGAAATACAAAATATCCTGTCAAATTTGCCTCGCAAATACATCGGTATCATCAAATCTTAAGAAGATTGTATGATACCGATTGTATGGTAACAGTACCCTGCTACCATACAAACTTAAAACCAAAATAGAATTATAAAAATTTAGTTTTCTACCCTAATATCGGTATTATTCAGATTAAGATTTTATTTTTACAGGGCCCCCACCACAAGGTTTTCCAAAATATTCATTCGAAATTAAATAAAACGGAAATATATTTTGTTCATTTTCCAGCGTAAATTACTAGTTTACATCTCATTTGTTTCATATTATTCCCAATAAAAAGTAATTTAAGCTGTCAAAATGAACGAAATGTACTTACCTATTTCTGTTTTATTTCATTTCGAATGAATATTTTGGAAAACCTTGTGGTGGGGGCCCTGTAAAAATAAAATCTTAATCCGAATAATACCGATATTAGGGTAGAAAACTAAATTTTTCATAATTCTAGTTTGGTATTATGTTTGTATGGAAATGGTAGCAGTACCCACCCTTTTAAGGGCTCCACACAAAGTGCCGGCGGCAGCGCCGCGGGGTTTATGCCGCCGGCATATGCCCCGCAAAGCCGCCAAGCATCACACCTTTACCACTCGAATGCCAGGAACGAACTGACGCCGGTACCCCGCGCAACCCGCCGGCACACCCCAGTGGCTATATCGGCGGGTCGTATGTGCGGCATGTCCGGCGGCAGTAACACCCGCCGGTAGGCCGACGGCAATGCCGGCGGCCGGGCCGCCTGTATTGCCGCTGGCCGGGCCGCCGATACTGCCGCCGGCATTGTGTGTTATGTTGCATTGTGCCTTTAGACACAAACAGCAGAATACAGAAACTCCATTTAAAGTTTGAGTGGTACCTACCTGAGTCGTAAAATAATTGAGTACTTATGGGTTTTTTTTAGTTTAAGTAATAATCAATTTTTTAGTAGCGTTTCTGTATTCGGTGGTAAAAATACGAAATGTAAATAGGTCCCCCTAAAGACTACCAGCGGATCTCTTTACCGCTGCTTGTTTCTAATAATTGGGGAATTAATAATTTTCATGGATTTTTATCGCTCTGTATTATAATTAATTATATGATGTATTATAAATTTAATATAAATAAAGATTTCACGACGCTGCACACAGCGCAATCTAACCTAGTGCTTAACTAGGCTTATACTATGGGTACTAGACAACGGATGTAGGTACTACAAATAGAACTTTTTTTTTTGTAATTAGTAATTAAAGAAAACACCCAGACCAGAAATACATTTTTAAGCATAACCGGGCGGGAACCGAACCCGCAACCTTCTGCATTGCAGTCGAGCCTTATTAGATACAAAAATAGAATTTTTAGATTTACCTTAATAACTGCAGCTGGTGGATTTTCAAACAAGTGATAATTCGACAAGTTCCCATAGATCATGAAGGAACAACCAACCAATCTTCCATATTCATACAAGGGGAACCATGAGAAGATGCCTTTTTCATCGCATTGGGTATCAGAGGTCATATTGTAGTAGTAGTGTTGACCTGGGGAGTATAAGTACGTATTGAGGGTTCCGTACCCAAAGAGTAAATCATAAATCATTTATTTATTGCTTCATAATATATATATAACTATATGACAAAGGTCTTATAATTATAATATCATGAACCCGGTAGGGCACTGCAACATAAAGCGGTAGGGCACTGCATATGTTGCAGTGCCCTACCGCTTTATGTTTATGTTTAAGCGGTAGGGCACTGAAATATATAAACGGGACTCTATTACTGAGACTCAGCTGTCTGTCTATCTATCTGTCTATCTATCTGTCTATCCGTCTGTAACCTCTACTTTAACTCTACGAACGATTAAACGAAACGATAATTCCAGAAGAAAACTGTCATCCATCCGTCCGAATTTTTCATTTTGTTTTGAAGGACGGATGACAGATTTTCTTTCGTTCGTTCATTCGTTCGTAGAATTAAAATACCGCTCCAGCTGTATCTCATGAACCATGATAGCTGGACTGTTGAAATTTTCACAAATGATTGTATTTCTGTTGCCGCTATAACAACAAATACAAAACAAATTAAGATGTTTTTCTGCTTCGGCATTGCATCACTATAAGCCTGTGGTATAGATCGCGTCAGAACTAAGGCACTACAGGGTCCCAAGTCTGCCCCACAATCATGTCCTAATAGATTGTCGATATATTAGTGATTGTTGACACATAATCTTTTCGTCTATCCTGAAGAAGGGACCTGGAAAGGTCTCGAAACGTTGAGCGTTGTAACAATGCTAAAAGTAATAAACACCACGCGATTCAAACCGAAAAATGTTTATAATTTCAATTACTCTTTTATGGACACTTACTGTCTCCAGTTACTTACCCATCTTGGGGAGACAAGCTTGTTTAGTAAAGCCCTCGTTTTCGACCTGACTTTCGTCTCTTGGAATTCTCTTTATTTGATTGTAGGTGTCAGTAACCCAAACATAAGCTTCTTGTAAAATACTGTTATTATCACGTAATTGAAGGCGAGTTGTAGCATTTTTAGTAAACGTCTCTGGAAAATGAGCAGCATTATATGTAAACATAATTTTTTACTGTTTACCACATTTAGGAAATACTGCTTTTTTGAAAAAATGCTTAAACCTTTAAAAAAATACCTTTGTTAAAACTAGAAATAAATAATGCTCAATATTAATATCAGTTAAAATTAGTTTTAATTAGGGAAAACGCGTTTTTCCAAATATGCGAATATTTATACCATCATTAACATAGTACTGGGTTGCAACGTAACAAGTGTCCTCTGTGCCGTTTATTATCGTCGACCACTGGGTGAGTCCTTGGTCTGCAAAGGGGTATGGGTGTGTTATGACTTCGTTCTCACACATCTGAAAAATTAAACCTAAACTGAGATAAACACATAGGTAATGGGTTAGTTATCACCCTGTTTTCGCCTTAAGTATGGTTATGGAGAAATACAGGACGAAAATAACGCATAGAGAAAGGCATTTTTATTTTTTATTTTTTTTTATTTATTTATTTGGAAACCTAACAGCTATAACAAAAACATAAAAAACATGAAAAAAAAAAACGGAAAGCCAATTACAAGTTTCACGACTAAAGTTCCTCGCGTTAGGATATGGGGCGCTGGGGTCCAAAGGGCTGCCAGTTACTTACACTGAAACATATATGCTGATGATATTGCGCTAACGGCTTGGTGACGTGTAAATGCGTGGAAAAAGTCGTTTGAGAACGGCGATTTGCAACTCAATATGGCGAAGACCGAATACTTGGCTAGAAATACTACAGATCCCACAGCTGTCTGCGTAGACGGCTGTGAACATCACACAGCGCCTTCTGTCCGCATTGAGGTTACCTACTTAGCTTGTGTTACGATAACTAGACAACAGATATAAACTTGCTTTTATTTATTTTTCTCTTGTGAATACATACATAATTATACAATGAGGGACACACAGACCAGAAACAATTTAAAACCAAATAAATATTTTCAATTCAATTCAATTTGTTGACATAAATGTTCTACGTAACTTTATTTATAGGTAATTACTTGTTCTCGACGGGAATCCAACCTCCAGCATAGCAGTCAAGAATCCGCTCAATGCGCGACAGAGGTCGTCATATTGGCTAACCATTTTTTTTAAGGTGGAGAAAATGCAGCGTTATGCACCATCACGCTACTCTCGGGGGAGAGCGGTTCCCTGTGACCTAAAGGTAGTAGGCGGCCATTGATTTACCCACTAAAAGCGTAATCGGTTCCTCACTCGCACTGATGTCAGGGACTACGGGCACTTGCGAGTCTTCCGCGGTACCCAACGGATATTGTCCAATTCGGCCGGATGGACCATTGCCGTTGGGTACCGCGGAAAATCTTACTTAAACCTAAAGGTTGCCTGGAATAGATCGCTTTTAGCGATAAGGCCACCCATTGTACCTTTATATTTGTTAGTTTTAAGTTTAATTTATGACAAAAATGTGTCAAATCTGTATTTTTCTGCCTTCTTTTTGTAATTTTTTATTTTATTTTTCTGTTTCTCTTGTACATTTTTTTTTTATTTTTTTTTATTTAGTTTTAATTATTTGGTACAATAAAGCATTAATCAATCAATCAATCAATCAACTTAAGAGACCTATAGCCGCTAAACTCAAAATCCCTATCGGGCTCATCGAAAATTGTTGTATTATGGTCTATTTTTGTATATGGATTGTAGGTGACATTGTTTTCTACATTTTGGTGTAGTTTTAAGACAACAACCTCCTATTGGTGCAAAGCCTTATCAAATTTTAGACAAAAAAATTCGGTTTTGGCTAAAATGTCGATAGGCTTCAATACGTTTCGACATATTTGTCTGGAAACTGCACTAAATTGTCGGAAACAATATCGATTACAATCCATACACAAAAAAAAGTTCAACAACCTTCCTTCATGAAATAATTAACAATTTTCGATGAACACGACATGGATTTTGAGTTTAGCGGCTATAGGGCTCTTAACTACGTTAAGGAAATTCAAACGTATAAATAACTAGCAAATTCCCGCGGTTTCACCCGCGTAAGTCCTGATCCCGTGGGAATATCGGGATCACAAGTAGCCTATGTTACTCAGGGTGAATGTAGCTTTCTAATGGTGGAAGAATTTTTGAAATCGGTCCAGTAGTTTCGGAGATTACCCCCAATATACATACATACATACATACATGTTACCAACGTTACCTCTTTATAATATTAGTATAGATATAGAAGATGACTTACAGCAGCTTGCATACCAGCTATGAAACCATTGTCATCGTATAGGCAACAGACTGTCTTGTGGTCGGGGCAGTACATTACCAGTAGATCTTGCATCAGACCCGGAGGTCGAGGGGTCTCAATCCAGTCTGCTTTTTCTGCCTCAGAAATCGTTGCTGGGATGTCATTGAATACGCCATATGTTGCTGGAAATGAGATCTATTTTTAGACGACGGGAATAGATGATAATTACCTGTCCTTTTTCGGTTGCATAAGAATGAGTGCGATAGAATTGTAGAATTGAAAAAAAGAAGATGATTTCTCGTAAAACAATGATTACCTACTCGTAAAATAAATAAATAAATTCTCTGAACAACACACAGCGCCATCTAGCCCCATGGTAAGCGACTAAGCTTGTGTTACGGTGACTAGACAACGGATATAATACTTATATTTATTTTTCTTTTGTAAATACATACATATTATACATAGAAGCGGCGCGGTGCGCGCGCTACCTAAGCAGCGTAGGTACTCATAATACATTTATTTTGTTATAATTATTATACTGAACAAATATTTAAAATCAAAATTGTATTGCGGTCTCCCGCGATTCAGGATTTTTCTTGTGCGGGGACCAAAGCTTAGATAAACTCTGTAAAGTTTTTTAGTCAATAAACTTTTTATTATTATTTATTTATAGAGAGGGACACCCAGACCAGACACAAATATTTATTTTTAAGCACCTGCAAAATGTACATTATTTCATCATAGCACTATGAAGAGTACCTAAGTAATATAGTTTTAATACTTATATTAAACTGTTGACTCGGTTATATGCAAAAATTTGGAAATAAATTGATTTTAGTTGAAAATTAAACGTAAATTTGTGATCATTTTTATATTTTCCTTATGAAGAGGACATTTAAAGTATGCAAAGGTTGGCCATTGCCATACACAGAGGCAATGCTGCTGGCATCCTCGGCTCCTTTGCGCCGGGTACGATCAAGGGCGGCTTATTTAATTGTCTTTATTTTTTTATTTGTTTGTGTTATGTAATATGTTAATTCTTTTAAAGTATAATGGGAATCTATGAATATAAAAAACAGGTTATTTGTGGCTTGTTTCGGCGAGAAAAAAATATATCGTCATTTCACATAGGTCGCGCCCTGATACCAGGCTCCTTTCCAGCATAGCTATAAGTGCTGTCTTTTTCCAATCTCTACATAAAGGTATCTGGCCAATAAAATGTAACACTACCGATTAAAAACGACACTATCTTTAGATTTTTCTTCTGTTTTCGCGCTTTTAAATATAAATTAAACTCATTTTTCGGTTTTAATCGCGTGGTGTTTATTACTTTTAGCATTGTTACAACGCTCAACGTTCAGTCAATCCTGAAGAAGAGAACTGTAAAGGTCTCGAAACTTTGAGCGTTGAAATAATGCTAAAAGTAATTAACACTACGCGATTAAAATCGAAAAATAAGTTTGACACTTTTAAAAAGAAATCTTTTTAATCTATTGTTCTTCTGTTTTCGCGATGGTTGTATTGAAATTAAAGACATTTTTCGGTATAAAGCGCGTGGTGTTTATTACTTTTAGCATTGTTACAACGCTCAACGTTTCGAGACCTTTCCAGGTTCCTTCTTCAGGAACAATGCTTAAAGTAATAAACACCATGCGATTCAAACCGAAAAATGGCTTTAATTTCTTTTAAATCTATTAATAAAAAGAAATCAATCTTTAGAAGGGTTTTAAATTTGGATCCGATTCGATTTTATTCGACAGATATATCTGTACGTGTTGGTGAAGCGATATACCGCTCACGTCATTTTTATACGTAATTTTCATACGCCTAATATATTTTTAATAGCAAATCTTTGCTATCTCGCAGTTTCATAGATGTAGGTACCTTTGTTTATATACATTTCTATAATTTGGTGTCTGCAACATTTTCAAACTGCGAAAGCGGCTCGCAGAGCGGCCTCGGACCAATGAAACCACACTGGTCGATGAAGGCCCAATGGGAGCGACGCCCGCGTCGTAAACGCGTCGCTGATTGGTCGATTGACGCCATTACGCAAGATGAACTCGTTTCTATGCTCGCAACAGAATCTTTGAGCACGCGCTCGGTTTTAAAAATATATATTTCCGCTAGTTCTTCATTGTGAGTGCTTCCTTGCTGGACTTTCATTCTTCCGCAACCCTGGGACAATCTGTGAATAGTTTCTGCGTGTTCTTCGGCCCGCATCCGGACTTCTTCCGACTACAACTGCACCACGAGGCTGGACCGTTCAGTTGGTTGAAAAGGTAGGTACGTTGGCTTTCTCTGTATCCGCCTAGCCGTAAGAATTGTTGTCAGACACCAAATACTTTCCAAGTCTTTCCAGGTTCCAGTAGGTCTCACATGAGAACTCTTTTTTCAATAACCTTACCCGCACCGCGTTAAAGACTTACCCGTAATGGTAACGCTCCTGGTGGGAAACTGTTACAAGCCCCACCACGTGTGCTTTAAGAGGATAGTCTCCATTCTCTTTCTCCATACAAATTTAGTTTACATTTTCCTCCCTGGATAAAGACATTAGAGCAAATATGTTTATGCCATAAAACCTATATCTGTCATGACAATGCATCTACCTTTTTATTATTTTTTATTTTCTAATTAAAATAATAATAAAAAATAATAAAATGAAAAAAATAAAAAGGTAGATGCATAATCATGACAGATACCTATAAGTTTTATGGCATAAACATATTTGCTCTAATGTCTTTATCCAGGGAGGAAAATGTAAACTACGTTTGTATGGAGAAAGAGAATGGAGACTATCCTATTAATAACGGCCATTTGAGGCTAGTGTATTTTGCTGCTAACATCCTTTATTTATTCTAGTAGGAGTTGAAACGATTAAGAACTATTTTAATCTATTAAAAATAAATCAAACTCTAGAAAGCTTTTAAAGTTAGTCAGTTTCGTTTTTATTCGACAGATATATCTGTACGTGTTGTGTTCTTAATGACGGTCTCTGGGGTCGTTTCTTTGGCTTCTAACATCCTTTTAAATAAAGGTAGGATAAAATAGTATTTATATATTATATCTACTACTTACACTTGACACCAGGGCTGCACTGATCATAGCAGGCTAGAACAGAAAATTTATAATTATTAGCAGCATTTTTTATATCCAATTATTGTTTTTATGACTAACTCGAGTACACCAATCATTTAAATCATAGTAGAAGAACGGTATATCTATAACGCTTATCGGTAGCAATAATGCAGATGCAGTTACAAACAAATTAGTTTTACATTTTTTCCTTAATGTTTGCCTTTACTTAGACCCAATAGTATTTAGTAAGTTTCAATTTGTTTCTAATTATAAGTTTGTATTGTCTGCCATTCTCGCCTGAGATACAGGATTTTCCTAGTTCAGGCATTTGTGTAATTTAGATTTAAATCAAAATTTGATTTAAGTTATTTTGTCGACATTAATTTGTTTTTTTTTTTTTTTTTTTTTTTTTTTTTTTTTAGTTGTACTTAATAGACAAACCTCCAGCGGAACAGACAATCCTCCAGCGCAACAACATCGCAACAGCGATGGCCGCGAAAAGAGCGACAAAATTTTTCATTTTATTTTTTCGGTTTTAGTTATTACTTATTTTAAATATCCATGTAGGATATAAGAGATATACGACAATCTAAATGATTCTTTTTACTTCAAATTACCTTTATATAGGTGATTAAAACAATAGCTCTCAATTTTACTTTTTCGGTAAACAATTCCAAAAAACTTGTGCAAATATCTTTGCTCAGCTGGGATGTAGGTAGGTAGGTACCTATTGGTGAAGTAGACTTTACTTTAGCCTTACTTAGTTACCTACCGCGCATTTTACTTTTCTTATGGCGCTTTTACATAGATTATACAACAAAATAAAACTTAGACTAGATTGCAAAAAAATAAAAAAATATTAAAGAAACCTAAGAATGATTTTGATATCGTAGGTATTCAACGTTATCCCACTTGACATAGTCAGTCAACTTTTCCTATCTTTTGGCAATATGGCCGCCAGCAAATGTCATATTTAAACAATACTAGCTGCGTCCCGATCCCGCGGGAATATCGGTAAAAAAGTAGCCTATGTGTTATTCCAGGTCTCCAGTTACATACCGAGTTTCATAATAATCGGTTCAGCGGTTTTTACGTGATTGAGTAACAAACTCACACACATACATACCTACTCAGAAACTTTAAGCTTTATAATATTAGTTCAGTTCAGTTCTTTATTTGTGGCCTTTCTGCCAGCATTTAAGGGCAATTTGGGCCAATATCACTTGAATATGTGACATTTCGAATTTTCCAATGTGGGGTAGGAATATACAAAAAAAGGCGATTTTTTTTGCATCTCCGTGTTATATTTTAGGCACTGATATTTTATTTTCACTACACTCGTTATCTTTAATGAAACTAAATTGATTATTATGCCACCAAAACTAAGCAGTTTACTCGCAAATAACTAGGTTTCACGAAAATAAAATCCAGGACCTCACGTTCACCAAGGCGTCTCAAACAGAACTCCTTATAATATTAGTAGGATAGCCTTTGGTGGCCACCATTTTGATAACTGTCATTTCTTTAGTGCCACTCGCAGGACTGAGGCGAATCGATTTAATAGTTGCCTAATATACAGGGTGTGTATAATATGCTGCTGCTTATGCTTTGCTGCTGTTTTGAAATAATGTTATAAATATTTTTAAGAAAAGAAAAAAAACAGTAATGTTATAAAAAAAACATTTACGGCTGTGTGGATGTAACTTAAGTAAACATTTCGAAATGACACGTGTAAAATCGTTAGGTACCTATCTTATATCTTTATTCAGTTGGTAGGAAATTAATAACTAAAAACTAGACTTTACTTTTTGGCGCTGTTGCCTACCTAACAGCAGGCACATAATGAAGTATGATTTATTATTAAATTAAGTGTATCTATGTAAGTAAGTGTTTTTACTACTTCGCGCAAAAACTACTACTGATTGGTAACGTTTAAACTTGGTGGTATGCAGATTGCAAGAGATCTGTGGGTCTTTTCTACTTAATAGTTACAGTAAACAATTCTTATCGCCATGGCAACAAACAGTATCGAAGAATTGGGTCACCCACTGGGTCCCACGCCTGGGACCAAATGTGGTCAAATGTGTCAAATATGAAAATTACTATTTTATAGACACTCTATTAAGATAAAATACAAATCAAACTCATGATCTAAAATTGATGATTTGCGAAGACCAGTGTCTAAAGAATGAAAATTTGTATCAAGAGCTTACCCTTACCGGTTGCCTACAACTAGCCACCCTGTATAGGCAAGACAATCTCGATTGGCACCAATTTCAAGCCCAATATGCACCAATTTGCAATACGTCTTACTGTAAAGAACAACACAATAGCGAAGCGAACAAAGAAACTTAAAAAACTGTGTGAATAAATTTCTCGAAACGGTTCATACGACGTCGACGCTCCCTGAGTAAAAGGGCGTATCTAACAGTTTTACCTCGCGAATCGAATGCTTTTACCAATTTGCATTCATTACACATACGTGCTTTTGTCTGCGAGCCGTGAGGTCGGTTCTGTTTAGGTAAATCGATGCCGTATTCTGGAGATGAGATAGTATTGTTGTGGGATTATTACTTCAAATATTTTACAAGGATAAAATGCATCATTAAAAATCTTACCATAACAGGATTCGAACCTGCGCCCTTTGCTTGCCATATGGCGAGTGCGCTAACCATTGCGCTACACGAGAATTAAGCGGACAGTCTACCTACTCTTTCTCCATACAAACGTAGTCGACTGTTTCCTCCCTGGATAAAGACATTCGGGCAAGTATGTTTGAGCCATAAAACCAATATCCACCATGGCCATGCCCCTTTGTATTTTTTTTCATTGTTTAATTAGATTAGAAATAAAATTTAGAAAAATTAGAACAAAAAAAAAACATGTCATATTTTTATCAAGGCAGGAAAGAGTCGACTACGTTTGTAAAGTTTGTATGGAGAAAAGAGTAGGTAGCCTGTCCTTTTAATGATTATGCTACATCTCCCTGTTTTATTGTTCGATTTGAAACACGATCACTGGAGGAGCATTTTTCTTTGTAAAATATTTTAGAATGCCTTGAGCGATAAACATATATTTTTTTTATAATACTTGTTTAAATACAAAAAGTAATGGCTGTAAAAGAAAATTGTCATCGTAGGCATCAAAAGACTAGTAAATTGTCCGGCATTGATAACTCATTCAATAAACTTGAGTTCCTCGAGAACTTTGGGCTAATACTGTCTAAATTTTCGCCCCCGTAGATTCACCCGCGTAAGTCTCGATCCCGCGGTAATATTGAGAAAAAATAACCTATTATGAGTTATTCCAGGTCTCCAGCGGTCAATCCCAGTTTTCGGTTTAATAGTTTTTGCGTAAAGGAGCAACAAACACAAACACAGACAAACGTTCACCATTCTATTATTAGTAGGGTAGGATAGGTGGATAGGGTCTTATATTATGCAGCTTAGTGGCTACACCGGCCTACGTATCGGACAACGTACGAGTACATTTTGCGAAACAACTTGAACAAATTGCTTCTCTACTAAGAATTTCTGTTCTAATATTGTAAAGCTGCTCTGACAACTCCAGAATAAGTCCTGCAATGTATTTTCATCGGGACAAGAAGGGCTCAGAATTGGATATCTGTCAAGGTATCCAATTCAGGCTGTAATAATGAAATTGTATCGAGTTCAACTAGACGACAAAATGATTAATTTTCTGTTTGAAATTTAAAGTTCTTAGATAAGTCAATGGAGCCAGGATTGGTTGTAAATTGAACTCCCAGGGTGTGCGCATACTATGTCATCCATTATATTCTATCTATTATCTTCTATTCTATCTTTCATCTATTATTATAAAGCTGAAGTGTTTGTTTGTTATACAATAGGCTAAATTATATTTTGTTTGAACGCGCTAATCTCAGGCACCGCTGCCGCTGGTCCAATTTGAAGAATTATATCAGTGTTGGATAGTCCATTAATTGAGCGAGGCTATAGGCTATATATTATATTTTTTTAAATAGGAATTAGCACTGCTAGATTCCATATATACTATGTGTTGACCTGTGTGGTGCGTCTTTGGGTGACGGGCGGGTTTGACGGTGTTTTGTTCACAAGCTCAGCTTTAGCATGTGTCTTGCCTTCGTTTGCTTCAGTTTGAGGCATGCGTAGGCGTTCGAGACGCATTCTTCACGATGTCTAAGGCTGGGTGCACTTGGATACATTTCAGTCCGAATTTCATTGGTGCGCTAACGTACGGAGACGTCAAGTAATACCATCCTTTCAAAAACTATGAAAGAACGCAGACTGCATGCGAATTAGTCGTACGTATTCGTACGTACTGATTCGTATGCAATCTGCGCGCTTCCATAGTACTTGGAAGGATGGGATTCTTACATTTCATATCCAAAGTGCAGCCGGCCTAATCCCCCTCTATTTCAAAAATACTCCTCTTACTTTAAAACATAAAACAGCATTTCCATTCAAAAATATCTTGTTTTCCACAAAACTATTAAAGCCAGCTAGTTCGCTGTAAAATATTTTATTCCAAGCGCCAGTTTACAAATGGCGGGTTACAAAGGGCCGGACGAACGGACGACATTTCTCAACGTTGCCTTTATTAAATGGCTGATGTAGTTTGTCACTAGTACAATAAAGGTACGCGGTGCAGGTATATGTCGCTGTGAGGTAGAAAGCTAGGAAAGATAACATTTTTATTGTTGTATTTTTGCCCGACTGCCGAAGGAGGGTTATGTTTTACGAGAGTATGTATGTGTGTGGGTGGGTGTTTGGGTATGTACCTACGTACTCGTATGTTTCTAATTTTCGTTTGTCACTCTCGAACGGTTGGATGGATTTTAGCATGGTGTCATTAAATTCGTAGTCAATGACAACGCGAGCGTTTTAAACAATATTATTTAAAGTTTAATAAAAAGGGTATTTTATAGTCTTAAAAGGGGGTTGCAACCAAAGCAATCTTTTGTCCCTGTTAGGATCGTCTTATGTTTTTGTTAAGATCGTCTTTAGTTCTACGACTTCAAAACAAAAATAGAGTTGTTTTAGTAAAGAAGGAAAAACACCTGTTTTTACCACGACCTATATATTGTATCTAGTGGTTCGTGTTTTTTGGAAGACCATCGATAATTTAGAATAGTACTTAGTCCGAACTAAATAAACAGTCAGCGAAGTCTGTGTAATAGGGTTCCGTTTTTAACCTTTAGGTGCGGAACACTAAAAATAATGCTTGGTCGAATTACGTTATACCTACGTACTTATATTTTTCTTATCCTTAATATCTGGTACGTTTTTCACGCCTAAACCATTAAAACGGTTTTGATATACTTTGGTACGTATATGGATAGATTCCCATTTATCCTTAACCAAAATATATCAATTTATTTACGGTATTTCAAAGGCCCAGAGACTACTTTGATCCCGATATTCCCGCGGACTCGGGACTTACGGGCAAAACCGCGGCACCCAGCTATATATATTTTACATAATATAGCTGTTATGTACATTTTCCTACTACATAAATCCTACAACCTTCTCAAGTCTTTGTAATGATAGCGGCTTACCACACAGCGTCTAAGTCAAGAAAAGATAAAACGGTTTTTCAACGTCGTATCTAGAGAGTTAGTCTTAAAAGATATTATTGTTTGTTTTCATATTAAACAGGCGGTCATGTTTAACCATTTTCTTTGTAGATTCTTTTGTGAAGATATCTTTGGTTACGTTGTTTGGTCGTTCCAAAATTTCCTTAGTCTTTTCTGAGTTTGAAAGAATAGGTTCTTATACAAATATCTATTATTATGTTATTAAATAACGGAGTATTTACAACGTTTAAATTTGTTTTAACGTGTCAGTTTTCATTAAGCTCGTGAACGGCCAGTTGAAATTACTGGCGAAATATCGAGCTCCGTAAAAACAAATTTAAATTTGGTAATTACCCAGTTATTTTATAATATTTGTAGTGAAAACAACCATGTAATTTTGAAATATCGAATCCATTCTTACCACGTCGTTTCAACTAAAACATAGAAACGTCGAGGTAAGAAAAGAAATAATAATAAGCGATTAATAAATAAATAAATATGTAATTATTAATTACCGTAATGAACCAGGTATTTTATTGTTATGTTTAAAGTTGTAGTTTTTAAAAACCCGGCCAAGTGCGAAACTCGCACACAAAGGGTTCCGTACCACTATCACAATTGGGTACCGAACCCTAAAATCGTTTACCACTTTTCAAATTTGATATTAAAATGTGACATATTTAGCTTCGATTCTTACTTCCATCATACGACCACACCACTAAAAAAATGAAAAAAAAAACTTTGGCACAAAGACAATCTGAAACTCTTTGGTAAGTGAAGGCAGACTGGTATTTGACAGATAGGGCTGCCATTTTGAATTTCATGACCTAGAGTGCGTTTCATCTTTAAATTCCTATGCCGTCATGTTGGTAGCCAAACAAAAAAGTGCAAAATACAAAAAAATGCATGTGCTACCTTGAATTTAGGGGGATTTGTATATAAAGAATGAATGAACGAATCTTCCTGTATTCAAGGTTTATGGTATAGCACATTTAAGATATTAAGGCAAGACTTTTTTGTTTTGCTACCAACATGACAGCATAAGTAATTAAAGATGAAAGCACTATACTCGATTCGATGTTTTTGAAACACGGACGGACGGACGGATGGACGGACGGACAGCGACGTCTCAGTAATAGGGTCCCGTTTTTACCTTTAGGTACGGAACCCTAAAAAGTAAATATATGTAATAAATGATAAACCGTATTTTATTTCAGGCCACTAAAGCCCATAATTACATACTTTCTATGTAGAAAGACAGAAAAAAAAAAATCCCATTCGTGAAAATAAATGACAAGCACACAACTACGTAACGAGAAAAAATAAAATAATTATAAAAAGTACCTAGATAGTTCACACACAGTCACTAATAAGGTTGCTGCAGCGGCTGTCTGCTTGTTAGGTACACTAACATACACATTTTATAATCATTGAAATGTGTTAAAAATAGTAGGTTACGACCTTGTTACGACTACGGAAGCGATCCTATTTTCACTCTTGACCAACAAGACAACTACTAGTATCTTCTAAGTATTGCCTTGATCACACTCACCGAGTAGAGTGGTAAGACAGCAAATTGTTACTCGGAAGAGACAGCAGTACCTACCCCTACCATGAGTTGATACGTAAATACGTACATGCCACTGTAATGTTAATAGTTCGGGAATGTCTGCAACGCAAAATATTAGCACGCGCGGCCAACGAGTTGCGACTGGTGCGGCAGGGAACAGGCCAAAGCGAGCGCGCTGTGCACAACGTCAAAGTGTTAACGTTACAGTGTTTACGTATTAACGTAGTAACTCATGGTAGGAGTACAGTAATGTATGACCGGTGTGCAACGAGAGAAAAATGTACTAATAGTACGACTGGTTTCACTTATTATACCACCTTCTCCTTCTCATCCGAGCGATGTTCCCGGTTGTATTCCTCTCGGGAGCCCTGGGTCCTGATTTTTTTGGGGTCGGCAGCGGCACAGTAAGTCATAATCTTTGACAATACCTTCTTCCGCCCGTCTGGGAAGGGGTTAAGGTCTCGAAACGTTAAGCGTTGAGACAATGCTAAAAGTAATAAACACCACGCGATTAAAACCGAAAAATGTCTTTCATTACAAAAATAACTGCTTACCACCAGCGATACCAAAGACCTATATGGAGTTGGTAGGACATACGTATTAACACACAGACTTCAGCGTTTACGATATTACAGCAGGAACAACATTAATATCCGACCTAGACATAATCCTACCTACCTAATTACATTCGTCTAATACGCCCAAGTACCTATCTCATACGGGAAATTCTGTTCAAAGCATTATGAAATAATTTTCTTAACGGTAATAAGAAACGCAATTTTAATTAAGTCCTACAAGAGAAACCGGCTCATAATAAGTCCGCCATATTTGATGCTTGCTTGTACACTCGAATTATACTAGTACACTGCAGGACAAAATATTTAGCACCATTTTATTTCTTTTTTAAGTTTAGAACACAATTGGACTGATGGCTCGTTTACACAGTGCGAGCTTCTGTCACTCCTCTGAAACTCGGGAGACTCTTACTGCTCACGTGCTCTTACTATAGGTCCCTCTGTGGCGCGTCGCTGGAACCCCCGACTGCGACGTACAAGGTCGCGGATTCGATTCCCGTCGGTGACAAGTATTTATGCTGACAATAATTAATGTTTGTTTCTGATCTGGGCGTTTTCTATGATAATGTTTTCTTTTTTCTTTCAAAAAAAGTAATACCTATGTTGTCTATTATCTAAAGTTCAATCTTATTTGCTTGCTTACTTTGGGGCTAGATAGATCTGTTTGAAACGTCTGTCAATATTTATTATTTATTTACTAAGTTTTTGTGACAGTTTTTTATTTCTAGTGTCAAACCCACACCTTACAAATTACAGTCTGGCAATCGAATCAACCGCCAAATTGGTAACTGCACTAATTTTGATATAAACCGAGACTGTAATGCACATAATGGAACAATAAGCGACACATCGCCCTGCCGGTTTGCAGTGATCGATTCAATACTATTTTCAGTACAATTAAATTTAATAGTTGAATATTGATAATGAATAAATACTTGCCAGAAAAATCAATGCTTTGGTATGGGATTGAAACCTTTGCGCACTTTTACAGATTTGGTCAAATTTCCACCAATATACATCGAGAATAATACCTACTGTCCTTTACAAAGGAATGCCTCGATTTCAATGGCACTTAATACGTACCAATTTTAGCCCATGCATCGTGCACCGGTCGGAATGCATGAAAGTCTTATCGACCCAAATATATTGCACTGCATCGTACACTTAAGTGCAGAGCAGTAAGGATGGTGTAAACACGGTGGAAGCGGGATATTGCTGTAACTACTTGGGAGCGGAATGCACTGGCGTATAAATACACATTATAACATATTACCTAGGGGAAACATTAACTGTTTTCTATAACAATTATTGTTTGTTATACGTCCAGAATCACGGAGCTAGTATCTAAATAATAATAAATAAATAAACCTTACACGACATTACACACAGCACAATCTAGCAATATTTTAAAGGTATAATACTTCTGCAAAAACACAACACATGATCGACGGAGATCAAACCATCAACGTATCTTTACTCAATCCGGGAGCACTGACTTGACCAATTAGTCTACCTACGTCGGTGACTCATACGTCGAATCTAAGTATTGTTCTATATAACACAACTTAGGCATAGGCAGCACAATCTAGCCCCAAACTATGCACTAGGCTTGTATAACTATGATACTAGACAGCGGATATACGACATATTATCACGTAGCACAGGGCCCTGACCGGCCGGTGAGGCAATCCAGAGGAGGGGGCTTCCTCATCAATGTTCGCTACGACCAGCCAACTAAGACAAGCCAGAGATGAAGAGCGGCGATTTCCTCCTGGAGCACTCAAGAAGCAAACCCAGTTTTCTAATACCTACGCATATATGTTATAGCGACCCCGGCTATGACCCGTCAGGCCACCCCCAGGGGGCACCCGTCAGGGATCAGTTATAGACCGATCGTGTCCCCAAATGCTAGCTAGATTCGGTTCTCTAAAGGAGAGCTACCTCGTGCCCAAAACGGCACTCAGGAAGCAGCGGGGTCGCTACTCCCTAACACCTTACCTCAAGGCTCGGGTGCAAGGCCCGACTGTCATGCCGAAGGTTGCTGGTTCGATCCTCGCCGTATGCAAGTATTTATGCTTATAAATACATATTTGTCTTGGTGTTATCTATGACTTGTCTGGGTGTTATCTATGTTCATCATAATATGTATGTATTTACAAAAAAAAATGTGTGAGAATCACATGATCATTGAAAAAAAACCCATGAATTTCTTGTCTTCTTCTCATTGGAGGTCGCGTTCCGATGACACATTAGGTTACTTACGATTCAAAGTGTTCTGTAAATATCCAAATGAATAAACATATTTTGATATTGATTTTGTATATTCGTTGTCTAGGACCCATAGTACAAGCCTAGTGCTTAGTTTGGGGCTAGATTCCGTCATGCAACAAAATTCTTGTCTACTAATAAACGAATGTTTTCTAATCTGCGTTATTTCGTGGAAAAATGTCTGATTATCGCCCTTACTGTTTTTATTAGTGTTAGGTTTCTTTACTTATTATGATACTATCTTTGTTTTTGGCTTAGTTAGCCCTAGAAATATCGACCTGTTCTTTCTTCTGGGCATCAAGGGATAACATAGGTACTTAGCTGGGAAGTTATTATAGTTATTAACACCCTTACTTTTAAACGATGACTAAGTTTGTAACGTTTGTCTCTGTCTGCTAACTTTGAAACTTCATGTCACAGAAACTTAGTTATCTCCAGAAATATCGACCTGTTCTTTCTTCTGGGCATCAAGGGATAAACATAGGTACTTAGCTGGGAAGTTATTATATTTATTAACTTACTTAGAAATGATGACTAAGTTTATGTAACGTTTGTCACTGTCTGTTAACACTGTCTTTAACACTATAAACAACGTCTGTTAACGTTGTTTATAGTGTTAAAGATGACTTTAGCATGCATGCCACATAGTTTCGAAATGTAAGCCCCACTTTATGCTATGCAAAGGCTTGCAACTCACCCCCTTACTTATAAATAGCTGGACAAGCTATTTATAAGTAAGGGGGTGAGTTGCAAGCCTTTGCATAGCATAAAGTGGGGCTTACATTTCCATTTCATTCCATTCCATTTACAACTCACCCCCTTACTTATAAATAGCTGGACAAGCTATTTATAAGTAAGGGGGTGAGTTGCAAGCCTTTGCATAGCATAAAGTGGGGCTTACATTTCGAAACTATGTGGCATGCATGCTAAAGTCATCTTTACAAAAACCCTGCGTTGACACAACGGTGCTACCTACATATTTGAAAAAGTTGCTGCTGCGAGACTGGTTTTGTGAAATTGAGCCTATAATGCGGCATGCATTATAGATTCGATTTAACTAAACTTTTTTAATTCACACGATTTGTTATCATAGCAACATTTACCCGGGTCTTTATCGCGTTTTATTATTCATTTTCTTACCTCGACGTTTCAACCATGTTACAATGGTCTTGGTCGCGAGGGGACTGGAGCAGCGGCGGGCAACGTCTTCTTACATACCACTGCCTGTGGAACATTGGCTGTACAATTAGATTAAAAATGTAACTTCATATATACTTCATTCCTATGCCTTCTAAAACCTAACAAAACATAATTACTTACCTGCATCTATTCCTCAAAGCCTATTTCCCTGCATTATCGTGCACTATTAAAGTCCCATTCTGCATACAAAGTTTATACTGAACTTCCCTAGTAAGCTAATGTGGTACAAATTACCTACCTCACTTAGATTTCTCGTAGGTACTACCACAGTTTACCTTGTAGTTGGTACGTCGGTGCTTAGTACTACTTTGTTCAGGCGCTTAAGAGGATAGTCTCCATTCTCTTTCGCCATACAAACGTAGTTTAAGTTTTCCTTCATGGATAAAGACATTAGAGCAAATATGTTTATGCCACAAAACCTATATCTGTCATGACAATGCATCTACCTTTTTTTTTCTAATTAAAATAATATAATAAAAAATAAAATAAATCTATATACATATAATAAAATCGTAACTCAGCGGTGTCTGTTTTTGGAAGATATAAAAAAAATATGAATTGTATGTGTATCTATTAACGCAGTAGAACCCATTTTTCTGTTTTTCTGGTTGTCTGTTTGTCTGTTTATCTGTTTGTCTGTTTGTCTGTTTGTCTGTTTGTGTGTGCCTTTGTGCCCGCTAATCTCAGAAACGGCTTATCCGATTTTAACCAAATTTGGTATGCAGATAGCTTTATACCCCGATTAACATATAGGCTACTTTTTATCCGGCTATTTAATCCGGTTATCCGGATAAAGTGTTATTTCTACTTTTGCCTAATTAATTTGAATGTTGTATTGAAGAAGTATGTTGTGTTGAATTAACACATGATAAACCGGATATCCGGTAGGTAATTAAAAAGCCGGATATCCGGCACGTAATTATAAAAGCCGGATATCTGGTAATTCCTAAAATACCGTATAACTATGTCATATATTCGGATCTTTCGGACATACGGAAATTTATAATGGTTGTTTTTAACCGACTTTTAAAAAGAGGATCATCTCAATTCGACCCGCATATTGTTTGTATGGGGAAATGTTCACGCCGGACTCCAGCATATGAATATTCTTTTTAGATTTGGAAAGTGAGAGTCTCGAATTGGTGTCACAAATTGTTGGTGAAGATCTGATGAGAACCTTTGGAATGATGAGCAGAATAGCATCCCACCATTCTCTTTCTCCATACAAACATAGTTTAAACTTTCCTCCCTGGATAAAGACATTAGAGCAAATATGTTTATGCCATAAAACCTATATCTGTCATGACAATGCATCTACCTTTTTATGTTTTTTATTTTCTAATTAAAATAATAATAAAATGAACAAAATAAAACGGTAGATGCATAGTCATGACTCATGCATGACAGATATAAGTTTTATGGCATAAACATATTTGCTCTAATGTCTTTATCCAGGGAGGAAAATTTAAACTATATTTGTATGGGGAAAGAGAATGGAGACGATACTCTTAAAGCCTTTATACTTCGTTATTTAGTCACACATGTTCCCGAAGAAAAAACGTCAAATACAAAGAAGCAAAACGGCAGACTCGCGTCGGGCGAAGGCCCGATTGCAATGTAGAAGGTAGCTGGTTCGATTCTCGCTGGGTGCAAGTATTTATGCTTAAAAAATAAATATTTGTTT